>CM042159.1:43284496-43286996 GCA_023376005.1 Doryteuthis pealeii | reverse complement strand
AATTTGGTTTGGGAACAGGATTGAAATATGCAAGGAGACATTGTGGCGTTAATGTCACAGTTTTTAAAGTGTATGCCAGTTTTTCTTTTCCATTTTATCTTTATCGAAGTTATATTTGTGTTCATGTTCGAATATTTTATTCACTAGTTTTCAGCTCTTCAAGTTTTTTTGTTTTTTTTCTAGATAATTGTTTCGTTCGCATCACAACTTTTCAAATCTTTCCTTTTTGTTTTCCATCTTTCCTTTATTATTTCCTGTCGTCTTTTCATTTCCTTTACTCGGAATTAATTTACTTACCGTCTTTTCCATTCATATTTATCTCGCTTCCACTTTCTTTCTTTCTTTTTTTCCTTCTTTCCTTCTTTCTTTCTTTATCTCGTTCTTTCTCTCTTTCTTTTTTCTTTCTCTCTTTCTTTCTTTCTCTCTTTCTTTCTTCCTTTCTTCTTTTTTCTTTCTCTCTTTCTTTCTTTCTTTCTTTCTTTCTACTGTTTTTCTTTCCTATCTGTTTAAATTCCTTACTCCTTCCCTTCACTACTTTCGTACTTCCCTTCTTTTTCTTTTTTCTTCTTTCTTTCTACTTTTCTTATTTCCTATATGTTTGACTTCCTTCCTTTGTTCCTTCATTCATTCAGTCCTCGTTTCTCGTCCATTCTTTCTTTCTTTTCTTTCTTCTGATTTTCAAATTTCCTATTTTTTTGAATTCATTCCTTCATATTTCCTTCCTACATTCATTTCTTCTTTCCCAGTTCTTTCTTCCTTCCTTCCTAGTTCTTTCTTTCTTTCTTTCTTTCTTTCTTTCTTTCTTTCTTTCTAATTGTCTCTTTATTTGAATTCTTTCCTTCCTCCCTACTATCTTTCCTATTTTCTTTCCTACATGCATGCCTTCCTTCCTAGTTCATTCTCCCTTTCTTTTTCTATCATTCTTTCTTTCTTTTTCTATCATTCTTTATTTCTTTCTTTCTTTCTTTCTTTCTTTCTTTTTCTCTTTTCCAATAGTAGACGTTCAATCCTACAGTTTATTTAATGAAATAATTTAATTCAATCATATAGGCAAAAAATAGAGTTTTTTTTCTTTTCTGGCTGTCACACAGGAAATAATGTGAATATGATATTCTGATTTTTTTTCTAAGCGATTAATATTCACTTTCGAAAAAGATTGAAAAAAAAAGATGGATATTCTTTTAAAAAAGTAAAATCTATCAGACTCCGGATTGTTAATGTAATTTAGTTACTTTTATTCTGACCCATTCTTTTTCTTACAAATATGAAACCGGAAAAAAAATACGAAAAGAAAACAGAAAAGTTCGAATCATCCAAAAGGCTTGAAAAAAATCAAACTGCACAAAAAGATCGGCAAAAAAATAAAGCAGCTGAAAGAATCAACTGAAATGTAGAAAACTTGAAGTGAGGGTGACACTACCTACTTAGGTTTCACCTACAGGATATTCAGAACAAATATATATATATATATATATTATATATATATATATATATATATATATTATTATATATATGCATTCGCGTCTTATATGTGTATCTATACACACACATACAATTATAGATAGACATAACACACACATATATAAACTTGTATTCATATGTATGTATTTGTATGTATATATGGGTCTGTATTTGTACATGTACACACACACACACACACACACACACACACACACCACACACATACATATATATATAATATAATATATTATATATATATATATATATATATATGTATACAAGGTTGGTAAAAAGATACCGAGATTTTATGTACGTTTTAACACACCTTGTATTATAAAAGAAAATAACGTTCCATTCATGAAATTTTCAGAATACAAGGTGTGTCAAAAGTACGAAGTTTAAGGCTGCATTTACCAAAATAGAAGTGAGGAATGAATGGAACGTTATTTTTTTCAGAATACAAGGTGTATCAAAAAGTACAAAAATCTCGATACTTTTTTTACACACACACACACACACACACACACACACACACACACACACACACACATATATATATATTATATATATATATATATTCAGCCCTCCGCAAGAGCAGGAGGTAACACAAGGCAAGTTTTAACCGGAGTTTAACAGGTTTAAATTTTAGAGATTTCTTTCTCCTAGACTGGTTGCTAAACTATTTTTTTCAGTCTATCCAACTATCAATCTATAGCTGGAGGGTGAATAATTGAATTCATACGTTTTTCCGGAAGTTTTACCGCTATGTGAGATGCAAATAGCATACAAGGTGTGTCAAAAAAGTATCCAGATGTTTAATACTTTTTGACACACTTTGTATTCTGAAAAAAAAATGACGCTTCATTCATTCTTCACTTCTATCTTGGTAAATACTAATTTAAACTACATACCTTTTGGCACACCTTGTATCCTGAAAAACATTAATGAATGGAACGTGTTTTTTTCAGCATACACGGTGTGTCAAAAAGTAAAAAAATATCTCGAAACTGTTTTGACATACCTTGTATATAAGTTGAAT
>CM042159.1:43229496-43279496 GCA_023376005.1 Doryteuthis pealeii | reverse complement strand
CGTGCACACACACATATATATAAACAAATATATGCACGAATATATATATGCTGACAGATACACTTAACACACATATATACCTATATATAAACATGTACATACGTGTAATATATATATATATATATATATATATATATATACTTTATGAATTCTGTGTATTAACTCATTACCATATCTGTCAGATTTTTTCGATTTCTTTTTTTTTTCGGGCAGGGTGGGTGGATGTTTTTATTTTATTTATTTTATTTATTTTGTACATTTAACACTCCCCACGTATTTCCCGCGTTCTTTCCAACGTAAATCAAAATTGTCACTTTTGACAGACTCGTCTTCATTCTATTTCTGTGCGGAAATTAGTCAAATATTTCATTATTTTGGGGTCATTTAAACGCCTTTGCATTTTTTTTCTCTTTTCTTTTTTATTGTTGTTTTTGTTGTTTTTTGCTCTTGCTTTTATTTTTTCAATCAGGATAACGTCACATTCTCCAGCGTCTCTTCTCCTTCCTCCCCCCAAAAATCTCAAAACTGATTTAACATGAACGTTTTACTTCCTGTCGTCTCCACCAATCAATGAATTTTAATAAGTTTAAGCTCGCAAAGTCATAATTACGTATTAAACAACAATTTTAATAACTTTTCCCTCAAGAGGTTTTTAGATAAATTTTGAAATTCCTGAAAATCTATACATTGGTAACATAGAATTGGCATTTATATATATATACAAGGGTGAGTCAAAAAGTAATGCCATTTTGTTTAGGACTGGTATAATTACCAGCACAGGAACACGTGTCATACATCACAATGAAACTGATACTCTGTGGATGACATCCCTACTTCTCCACATAGGTTAGTCAAAAAGTAATGCCATTTTGTTTAGGACAGGTATAATTACCAGCACAGGAACATGTGTGATACATCACAATGAAACTGGTCCTCTGTGGATCACATCCCTACTACTCCGGATAGACACTTCCCCGTCACTAGAATAATGTTTGCCCCTGAAACCTTCTTTCACGGGACTGAAGAGACGCTAAGTCTAGTGAGTATGAAAAGTCAAAACTGTTGTGAAGAAATGGCTCAAAGAACAGTCAACAGAATTTTACAGGGCAGGGATACATGCTCTCATTCGAAGGTGGAACATTGCTATTAAGAGAAATGGTGACTTTGTAGAAGGGTAGGGATGTGATCCACAGAGGACAGCTTCATTTTGATGTAGGATACACGTTCCTGTGTTGGTAATTATACCTGTCCTAGCAAAATGTAATTTCTTTTTGACTCACCCTCGTTTATCTATATTAAGGATAGTTACTTCAGAATGTAGCAAGATTCATTTGGCAAGGACTACTAATGGAATGAGCAAGAAGAAATAAGAGATGATAAAGGTTTAAAAAATAGTGATGAGCCAAAACAGGATGAACGATGGTTTGACCGTAGCGTGACCCCGAACTGAGAATTGAGTGGCAACCGGAAGTCGGGAGTTGACTGGAACCGGAAGCTTCGGGTGTTGACGGGAAGTCACGTGGTGACGTGGAACAACGAGGAAAGGTATCGGCCTCTTTTTGCCTTCCGCCGTCGTAGGGTACGGATCGGGCCTCTAGTTGCTAGTATGGGGTCCCAGTAATCAAATAGTGTTCTCCCTCTCTTTCTCTCTGCCTTTCCTCCTCTTCGATACAGCACACGAGACGAACCTACCCTGGAAATAAAGGCTAGTAGTTGTGACGACATATTTCTCGTGTTATAATTTCTATCAACACCATTTTAGCACTGTGAATTTTGAGGCACGTGGACGAGACCCGCTATACAATATACGCGCCCCGCCACCTTACAGTTATCGTAGTAGCGCTCGGAAAAAAAGGACAACGTTACTTATATCATTTTGGTACCGTGAAAATATACCACAATGGTACAAGACTATAATTGTTTACTAAGGATTATTATTAATTGAAACCATATAACTATGTATACAAATCTTATTATAATGGAGATTATGTGTTTGTTTGTCTGTAACCGAAAGTATATTACTACTCAAGTCACTATCCATTTAGTTATTATACATCACATTCTCCATGAATCATTTTTATTTAAGTCTCAATTATTAATAAAATTGTTTTTCATTATTAATACTGCTGGTCATATCTACGTACCAATAACATGCAATTGTATTTATATGTACAACAGAAAGTTGTTTATTGTGTGACCGGGAAGGCTAATTTGCATATTGAAATTTAAAATTTGATTTTAATAAATATGTGCTTGGTATTGTTGATTTCTAATTATTTGATTTTATCTTAATGAATATGAGCAAAAATCTCGGAGATAAATCTTAAAAGAAACCAATTAACAAAAAGAAATAACTGTAATTTTATTCTTTACTTTCTTATTAAACTGAATAGTTAAATTAGAAAAGTTTAGCAAGGAGAGACGGGGGATGGAAGGGGAAGCTACAACTGTTTTATTTTTCGATTATACCCCTCTCTGTTTCAAATCATTTTATCTGCATTCTTATTTAGTTTATTTAGATTTTCTAATTTAATATGATATTTTCTGACATTAATACTTGCACCCGGAGGGTGCATATATTTGCTAGTGACTATTAATGATTATAAATAATCACTTGAAAACATAAAATTGTATATTAATTATCAAGATTTGATGGAATACTTAAAACTACTGTTTGAAAATTATTTATATTAATGATAGTTACTATAATTATTTTACTCAGGATTATTTTTTAGCTTTAAAGCCACCAATCAGGCAGCAATTAAGCTAGCTAATGCGGAGAGCTATTAATTTGACCTTTGACCCAATATTGACTCTTCATGCATTGAGTACATATTAAATTTTATTAAACTTGAAAAACATTTTTCAAATATTTGTTTCCTTTTCTCATTCAGCCTTATTTCAAAATTGTATGATATATTTGGATACGGCCTCTAGAAGTAAAATGGAAAAATGCGACACGCTCATATTCGTATTTATAATTAGAAGATATATAAACGTTTAGGCGAGTGGTATAATGGTTATCGTCGTAGGAAATTGACACGGCGAGACGAGTTCAAATCCTGGATGAGGCTGTCCTCAATTTAAATAGCGTTAATACCCTTGGGAAAGGTATGAATATTATATTCAGTACTCTGTGGTGTTTACTATTGGGTTGGTACATAATTATTACGACTTAAAAAATGGAAAAAAAGCCGCAAAAAGTGAATAATTTTCGCGGCTTTTTTCATCTAATATGTTGGGGAAATAATTATGCACCATCAGTGATGGTGATAGCTTTTTGATTTAATGCGTCCTGGGACGCAAATATTTGCTTTAAATGAGTACCCGGAAAATTTTATTTAAAGTTTCTTAATAAACTGTAATGTTTTTATTTATGATCTGCGGAAATAACTAAAGCCGTCTAATCCCTACCTTGTAACATCCTGTGTAATTCGTTTCTAAGAAACTATTGTAATGTATTTACAGTTAGCCTTTAAATGTATTGTAATGTATTTACAGTTTTCATATATAAAATCAATATATATATATATATATATATATATATATATATATATAGAGAGAGAGAGAGAGAGAGAGAGAGTGGAGGGAGAGAGAGATAGAGAGAGATAGAAAAGAAACTAAAACGTTTGAGGAATTGCATAAATAATAGTTCAGAGAGAGAGAGAGAGAGAGAGAGAGAGAGAGAGAGAGAGAGAGAGAGAGAGAGAGGAGAGAGAGAGAGGTGGGGTAAATAAGATAGGGGAATAAGAGAGAGTGAGAGAGAGAGAGAGAGAGAGAGAGAGAGAGAGAGGAGAGAGAGAGAGAGAGAGAGAGAGAGAGAGAGAGAGGAGAGAGAGAGAGAGAGAGAGAGAGAGAGAGAAATGTATATATATAGACATTTTAAGTTCTGCTACAATAAAATTAAACGGTTGACTCAAAACAATTTCATATACATGAATTAAACTTACATCAATAAATAGGAATATCAAATATTTTTGCACTTCACGATTTACCATAAGAAAAACAACAAACAAACAGAAAAAAACCCACCAAAAAAAAACGAAAAACAAACAAAATGGACATCAAAAAGCTGAACGGTAGCGTTTAATCCTATTCGGGAAGACAGTAATACAATTCGTCGCCAGAAAATAAAACTTAATGAAGCACAGGTAAAGTACACTATAATTTGATATTGTTCAACACGTTAGGATTTTATTCAATGTCGTTTAGTAAAATTCAATGCGCTGAGCAGCCAACGATGTACCTCGTGATTTTAGACCATACCAATGCGCATTGCCCCCCCCCCCAATAAAAAAAAAAAACAAACAAACAAAAAAAATGAGCGTCAACTACTGTGCAATGCGTTTTGCCCGCAGAGCCTTTTGCTTTCCACGACGCACATAGAAAATTATTTCTTTGCTGGAATTAAATTAAAGAATTCGTCAGGATTTAAGCGTAATGACATTTATTACGCATGGCTAGAATTTGAAAACATCGTAATTTCCGCTCAAGAAGTCAAGAGTGAGGACATTATTGGATTACAAAACAAAACGAAAACAGCCGAACGAAACGCTCCGAAGAAAGAGATGACGTCATTTTTTTTCCGAAGAAAAACCAACCGCTTACTCGTTACTGATTCTGCACTGTTATACACGCCGTCCAAATCAAATTAGCCCGCGAAAAACGGTAGCCCCCAGCAAGTACTGGATATTATTTGATTAAAATGGTTACAAAAAAACAACAAAAAAAACAACAACAAACAAACAAAAAAGAAAATGTGTCTTTACATTTAATGTTTGAACCATTAAGCGATAAATAATATCACAGTTACATTATTTCAGTTCCTCTTTTTATAAAGAAAATATTTTTCCTGGTGTCCCTGAACTTTCACTTTTTCTTATCACACTTTAACATTAGTCTTCTCTACAATAACATATATTCATTTATTTGTCCGGTCTAAATTCCACAACTACTATATTTAGACCCATAAAACCATTTATATTTTAATTCAACGTCTTTCAGAGAAGATTTCGATGCTCCCATAAATTTGGTATGAGCTCTCTAAGGGGTGATTTAAATTAACTTTCACTACCAAGCATAATAAGCAATGATCGTTTGTCCGCAATTTAAATCTCTCTGTGATCGTAAAATATATAAAGAAGCCCATGTATTTAATAGTTTAAACACCAGCCCCGCTACAGCAGCTGTCAGTGGCCGACGGGATAAGATATCAGGCTGGCAAACAGTCAGTTCGACCCTAGCCAAGGATAATTGTTGTGTCTAGCCACACTGAAGAGGCGTGAAACGCCGAAACACGTGTCTGTGGATGACTTATATATATATATTATAATATATATATATATATATATATATATATATATTATTTGTGTGTATTTTGGCTGCAAATTATTCTCAAGGCATGTGTTATTGAACAACACGGAGTATTCTTTTTTCATTTTTTGTATAGATATTTTTCCAGTCTTCTGGCTATCCTTTTTGAATCTGGATCGAGTTGATTCGTGATATTTTGCATACTAATTTCCCGAGCGCTTTCGACTGTTTCGCCAATCGTCTTCATGGGGTTACGTAATTTGGTTTTTAGTTAATTTTTAGTTCTGTTATCTATGCTTTTATCAAATTCGAAGAGTCTATCAGAGGGGTTTAGATAAGTGTTATTTATTGAATATATTTAATACGTTGTCTCCGACAATATATATATTGTTGTAGAGCAGCTACTACCCCACCAGCACTCTACCAGATGGACTGGCTCGCAGCCATATAATAGCCTATGATTAAAATGGATTAACTAGCTGAATAATATCCAGACTGACATTGCGGCGTTGGCTATACCGAACTGACCCTCCTCTATTTAGAGTAAGTTTTGTCTTGTTAATTGTTTGTACTTATTTGTTCTGTGTTTGTATGTATCCATTTGGCACCACATGCTGGTGCTTTATAAATGTATTAAACACATCATTCTTTTGTGTATCTTTTCTACCTCACGATACAAATATATATAGTTAATGAAGAATCTATGAACATTTTAAAGAAGACTTTTGAGAAAAGTTAAAAAAAAAATTTATGGTTAAAAAGATATTTTTAAAAGAAAATTATTTTTTCTAAATTGGAATTGTATGAAGCATGAAAATAGACATATGCGAGTATTTAAATTGAGAAATCAAAAAACTTTCTACTTACCTTCATTTTATAAATTCTTGATCGACTAATTTAGAAGCATACGCGTAATTCTTACACAGGCACACACACCTCGCACGCGTGCAACACACACACAACCACACACACACACACACACACACACACACACACACACACATATATATATATATATGTATATACATGCATATACATATATATTATTAATTAACACCGAATTGATAATTGATATAATAATTTGTAATTAATGTTAAAAATGTATAAAAAGTTCATAAAAAATTATAATAATTACGTAATTGATATAGAAAATTCGATACTTGGATATTTCCATTTACTAGGCAGGAGAGCTTGTTGTACATGTATAAAGGATTATACATGATTATGGCCGCCAACTCAAGCGTAAACGCAACGGTCTTCTATATAAGGAATGGAGCACTCTATGACGGCCTTTACATACAAAGCGATGTGTGTATTAAAACAGTTAAAATCCCCTTCCTATTCTGTAAGTGATGACAGCCTAATGGTTAAGGTGTCGGACTGACACCCAACCGATCGGATTTCAATTCTGGCTGTAGGTAGCTTACAAAATGTCTAGCCACACTGAAGAGACTTGATAAGTCGAAACACGTGTCTGTGGATGACCCTATATATATATATATGTAAAGATAAACCTAATGAGTCAGATATACCTACTAAAAGTTTCGGTTAGTGCTCTTCAGGGCTAAGATCTGACTATCTTGGTCTTTTCTTTTTTTCAAAAAAAATGTTTTTTCTCTCCAGGTAATGTTGGTAGCATATTTTTACAATGTAACTATTTGCCGGGTTTTTTCTTATCGCAAGGCTTTACCAACAAGTTTGGTATATATATATATATATATATATATATATATATATATATATATATATATATGGGGGGGTGAATGTGTGAACAGACCAAATATAAACAAATAAATGAAGAAAATGGAGGTATTCATCAAATGATAAATTTATTTCGGCCTGTAGCCTCGGCAGATTTAACGGAAAAATCAAATTTGCACTCAAATCTGACGCTGTCAACAGACCAAAATGAATTTATGATATCATGGCTACTTAATATTTTTCATTTATTTCCCTATATATATATATATAATATATATATATATATATATATACGATTAAAATCGAGTGGTTTAAAATCTACCGACTCAAGTTTCTCGCAATAGCGCGAATTTTCGGGGTATTTTTCCTACCATCGTTATGTAATTCATAGTTGGGTTGTACCCATTTTCAATGTTGCAGGTGTGCTACACTCATGCCTTCACCCTCTACATAACACCGGAATTTACAAGGCAGAGCTTGTTTATTTTTATGCCCCTTTTTTTTAAAACTCTGTCCAAATTTTCAATATCTGCACTAAATTCTGCTGTTTTTAATTTTTCTTGCAGGCACAGTATGCATGGATTATCATTTCCTTTGTGTGATGGTATTTTCTTAATAATTTTCCATTTAACTTCTGGATCTCTATTGTGTTTTTCTTTCAATGACCACAAATGTTTTGCAAGTGTTGTTGTCTCGCAGTATTTTTTGTCCCTAAATGATAACTTGTGTGAGATTTTCTTTTCTTTGAAGTTGGTGATATTACCACTGCTTCGTAAACTACGTCTGTTAGCAAAACACTTTCCCTGTATCGGGCAGAGTTTTGACCTACAATTACAGGTTGGTTTATTTTCCTTTTGCTCTTTTTAAGCCATAACCTTTTTGTTGTGATTGCTAATTATTTTTCTTATATTGTTAGTGGAGCTGTAGCTTACTTTTAAATTATTCCTATTGAATATTTTTTTTAGCAAGGTGTTCCAGAGAAATGTTTGACGACCAGTTTAAGGAAAGTTCCCGCAATTTTATGTCTCACTGCGAAGTTGAAGTGGGGAGGGGTTAAACCATATAATATTTCTCTGTCTGTTTTTGTTGTCTCTTTTGTTTTCACTGGTTTCATATTTTAGTTCTGCTTTGCCCTTGTCCTTTTAAGGCCCTTTCATATTTTTTTTTGTTGTTTTATCAAATATCGAGGCATTTGATGAGTTAACACTCAGTCAATTCTCAAGAGAATTATGCAATTCTCTTAGAGATAACATAAACAGACAGAGAAATATTATATGGTTCAACAGCCCCTTCAACTTGGCAGTGAAAAATAAAATTGCAGGAACTTTCCTCATATATATATATATATATATATAGCCACACTGAGGAGATGTGATCCGTCGAAACACGGTGTCTGTAGATGACAAAATATATATGATTCCAACTCCTTGTTGGTTGTGCTCTCTGGGATAAAAAAAATTAGTTTTCGGTCGTAAATTAAGCTTAAATGGCAACGCTCTCCTATACCGGATGTGAGCTCTCTAACGGCTGTAAAATATATACCTATGTATGTATTTAACAGTTAAAATCTACCCCTTCCCTGCAGGTGGTTGATGTCCAAGTGATTGAGACGTCAGACTGACGGAAAATCAGTCCAGTTTCTATCCCGCCGGAGGTAGCTTGCATAGTCAAACCACACTGAGGAGACGTGATACGTCGAAACACGGTCTGTGGATGACAATATATATATATATATATATATATATATATATACGTGTGGTGTGTGTGTGTGTGTGAGGATACGAGAGAGATACAACATAATAGGATAAATGTTGGGAAGGAGATAAGAGAAACAGATTTGTAAATTTTATTTCCGGAAAAATCTGAGCTGTCTGACAACACATCCGAGAATTTTAATGGCTTCTTTGACGAAGCCTCAAGAGAAGAGAAGGAATGAAAATCAAAATCGAATAAAAACAAAAAAATATATTTTTGCCTATCTCTACAAAAGGATTAGCGCTCTATTGAAGCAAGAAGAAGCTCTTGTTCGTTGCCATTGCTATAAAACATCCTCGCAGCTCGCAATGAGCAAAATCGAGGCAACTTAACCAAGCAACAAATGAAAGAATAATTGACAAGCACGAATAAGTGTTTCTCCGCTCACTGCTTTCTGCTTTAACTCTTTGCCTACCAAATTTCCCACCACGGCTCTACAAAACTTTTTACTTTTTTTTTATGGGCCATTCTTTAGGTTTCAGCAAGAGCGCTTGTCCAGTGGAAATCCTTGGTAAAGAATCCTTTGGTTGTGAGTTCCTTCGTCAATGATTGCAAATGAACGTCGGGTCAGTAACAGTGATTAAGTAGTCAAACAGCCACGCATTATGGCTGTTGATTGGCGGAGGAATAGAACACGTGACCTCACCCAGTCTATAAATTTAGGTGGTGAATTGTAGGACACCTTATATATCCAAATATTCCAGCATTTAATCGTATTTATTTTACCTGCATGGTGAGATATTTCAAAGATTGGCGGAGGAATAGAACACGTGACCTCACCCAGTATATAAATTTAGGTGGTGAATTGTAGGACACCTTATATATCTAATATTCCAACATTTAATCGTATTTATTCTACCTGCATGGTGAGATATTTCAAAGTCCACAGCAGTCAGCGCCCTCCAACACCCACTAACTCTAGAGTCTCCCCTCCCCTTCGCTTGTCTTACATTATACTCTCTTTTCCTCTCTAGACTAAAGGGGAAATGAAAAACACCCGCCCGCAATAAAAATTCTAATGTCTATTTCAATTGTCTAGGTCAATTCATTTAAAAATCCGTGTCTTTTTTAATACAATTCTAACCCCAACGTTTGGAAAAAATGTACCAAAACTCAGGGAAGTATTCGATTTTAATTAAATTTTCAGTGTTGATTTAGCAATGAATTAATTTTTATTCTATTTTAAAACTTTCTGATTTTTTTTTCAACTCACTTAACTTTGACTTCCCTGTTTTTCGGGTACAAAATTGTTATAATTCATGAGAGGTCATGAATTGTGAACACACCTGTAGCTAGGAATATTTGAATTAAGGTATGTTGATTTGGAATCAAGGGAGTCTATGGAAAATCACCGGTGACGGTTATAACCTTTTGATCCCTTGAAAACGCATCACCACAGACACGTGAGAATAGTTTAGAGTTAGATGTGACCCAGCTTTTGAAAGAGAGTGATTGTCTCTCCCGGGGTCCAATATCAACACCGCGGTGGAATCAAGGTTTTGTTGTGTTTGTAAATTATTAAGACAATGACCAGCTTAGCCTGGCCCCAAAAAGTAAGAAGAAACAAGATAGAAAATCAACTTGATAACATGGTGGACGACAAGTTAGATGAAGAAGTAGTTAGCAGGAATCAATCAATAAGCAGAAGAAAGAAAGAAAGAAAGAAAGAAAAGAATCATGCAGGCTGAAGAGGAAAGAAAGAAAGAAAGAAAGAATCATGCAGGCTGTAGAAGAAAGAAACAAAGAAACAAAGAAACAATTGAGAACTACAATCTCCTATCTCTACTCAATATATCTCTATTTCTGTCTCTCTTTGTTATATACCTGATATTTTGTTTGAGGAAGCGCGTGGTGTAATGGTTAAAGTCATGGGAAATGGACTCGTCACCCCGAGTTCAAATCCTGGACATGGTAATTGCATTTCACTTAGCGCTAATACCCTTGGGAAAGGTATGAATCCTAATCTCCCTCCAGCTATGGATAAATAGTAGGGCAGACTGGGCTCTTTAACCTTGGTCAGGCAACCAGCCTAGGAGAAGAAAACTCTGAATTGAAACCTGTTGAACTCCGCTTAAAAAATTGACTTTGTGTCACATCCTGTTCGTGCGGAGGGGTTGGTAAATATATATATACCCGATATTTATAAGGGCTATGTAACACTATCTATTTACCTCAGAACACATTCTTTTCT
The DNA here is from genome assembly GCA_023376005.1 of Doryteuthis pealeii. NCBI lineage: Eukaryota > Metazoa > Mollusca > Cephalopoda > Myopsida > Loliginidae > Doryteuthis > Doryteuthis pealeii. The sequence goes on along the minus strand of CM042159.1, from coordinate 43,268,536 downwards.
AATAATGTGCTACGTGCGAGAACCACTGCCAGCGGATTACAGTAAGATTACAGTGGTGGTAGTGTCGGGTTAGCTCAGACGGTAGAGCGTTCGGCTAGAAACCACAAGGTTCCTAGTTCGATACCGACTCCAGCCAACTCAGCGTTATGAGTAGCATAGGGATCTGTGTGGTAAAGTAAGGAGCTGATGGTAGGTGTGGCGGTCCACCTCAGATGCAAAATCAACCTCCTTGGTCTAGCGCTAGTGAAAAGGGGATAGATTCCCTCGCTGATTGGCTGATATCGACTTTAGGCCACCCCGACGACTTACTTACTTACTTACTTACTTACTTAGAGTCACTGTAAGTGGTTTAAAGTAGATAAAGAGTTAATTTAACTATTTTTATTATGTTCTTTTTAAAAAAGTAAAATAGCACTGTATTGCATAAAAATATAATTAACTCGAATGAAATACATACATACATACATACATACAGCTTGGGTGCTGGAGAACATCATGCCTTGTGCCACGTACAGTTTTAGAAATAATAGAAAGGGACATATCTTTTTCTCATGAGATTTTTATTTCTCGCCAAACCCAACTGCACTGAGTAAGTGACCACGTCCAACTCTGTCAACGCATTGTTCCAAACCCACCTAACATTCTCACCCTTTCACTCTTCCTCTCTCCCACTTTGCCACGTGACACTTCTCGACCAGGAAATAAAATGCCATGAGGCGTTGTGGTGATTCATCCTAAAATTTGTCCATGCTTCTCTCTCTCTCTCCCCCTCTCTCTCTCTCTCTCCCCTCTCTCTCTCTCTCTCTCTCTCTCTTAGGTTACATGTATTTGTGTGAATATTTCTCAAGCTCCTTACTTGTCCCCTGTCGGCCACTAACTTATTAACTTGCTGACCCTTTAAATGTCTCTTGTGTGACTGTTTCTCAAAGAGCGAGACTTTTCGTGGTCGACCGTTTGTGGGAAGGAGGTCACAAAGTTCACCAGGGTGGGTAAAAATTGTCACCAGGTTCAACAGGGTGCGAAACCTATCCTCAAGTTCACTAGGGGTGGGGAGGCTGTCACTAGGTTTAATTACATTGTCAATAGATAGGGAAGTAAATGAACTTCTAAGTCGATGACAGTGTAGCATAAAAGTCAGGTGTGCTCGATCGCAAATGGTTTCTCCATTAGCGTATCCACGCTTATAATAGAAATTGTATTGTAAGAAACCAATATCCTTGATGAAAAGGTAAGAACGTTATGTTTTATACAATAACATTTTAAAAGCAAACTGGACACATACGTTCAACCCTAAAGCAACGTCTAGTTATCAACCTCAAAAATCTATCAATCTATAATAGTATGTTTATTATCTACGCCTCTCTCTCTCTCTCTCTATATATATATATATATATATATAAATAAAAGTGAAGTCGTCGGGTGGCCTAAAGTCGGTATCAGCCAGTCAGCGAGGGAGTCTATCCCCTTTTCAATAGCGCTAGACCAAGGAGATTGTTTTGGCGTCTGAGGTGGAGCGCCACATCTACCATAAACTCCTTACTTTACCGCACAGACCCCCGTGCTACTCATACGCTGAGTTGGCGAGGACCGGTATCGAACTAGGAACCTTGTGATTTCTAGCCCAACGCTCTACCGACTGATTTTATTATATATTGACTGGTACTTCCTCCCACCCTAATCTTTGAATTACCCTGACCGCACCGTTTTGTTCCTCAACCGTATATCTGTTGACACTTCCCTTTCGCCTTCTCTCTCTTTTTTCCACTACCTCTGCCTCACACCTTCCAACGCATTCCACCTCCCCCTTTCTTCTGCCATCCCCCACCTTTTCACTATATAGACGCATCAGTTTTTGTTTAAAATAAAATTTTGACGATGCCCCAGTAATATATCGAGGCGAAATATTAATTGAATGATATTGTTTGTGTTTTATCTGCTTTTATTCCTCAACATTTAATTACATTTTGGCAGGTTTTACCCTATCTGTTATTTCCTCATATTGCATTGTATTCATTATCTATCTATCTATCTATCTATCTATCTATCTAATTCTGTTTATCATCTATATATCTTCCAAGCGTATTTCTTTCCTTATCCGTATATCTATCGCATTCTGTTCATTATCTATCAAACAATCTATCTATGTAACTGTTCATTATTTATATATTTGTCGTATCTCTTCAATATCTATATATCTACCAATCTGTCTATCATATCCTATTCCTTATGTAAATACCCTTTTTTGTTCATTATCTATCTATCTATCGTATTCTGTTAATTCATCTATCTTTTGTTTGTTTGTTTGTTTTGTTTTATGGCATATCAACCTCAGTGGGTCATGTAATGCCGATAAAATTTTGAAATAAATCAATTCTTAATGCATAATACAATTTTTTTATAAATACATTTTTCTATTTAACCCATAGATGGGACCCTTACAGGTACTACCACTCCGGGTCAGAGTGGACCAGGGAGCAATGGTGATGAAGGGGGTGCTCCACATTCCCCATACCTCCAAAACTGGAACCTCACCATCAGATAGAGTTTAACGTCATTCCCAGGACATGTAGACCCGCAGCCACCGCCTTCTAGCACCCATATGATAAAAAGGGTTTGGGGCTTGCCATAAGGGCAATAGGGTTGGGAGAATAATTATCTATCGTATTTTGTTTACGATATATATATATATATATATATATATATAATATATATATATATACACACAGAATATATATATATATATACACAGACAGACACAGACACACATAAACACACACACACACACACACATATATATATATATATATATATATATATATATATATATGGGCTATATGCAAAATGTCTTCCATTATATATATATATATATATATATATATATATATATATATATATATATATATATATATATATATATAGCAAAAGGACGTCTTACAGTTTTTATTTGATTCCTATACGCCGGCTAATAATTTTCATTTCATTTTTTGCACCACGACATATATAATATTTCATTTTTTGGAGCGGAGTGGGGAGGGGTTGTTTCTACTTTCATTTTTGCTATGATGATGATGATTTCATCCTCCATAATTGTCTCGTTAAGACGACATCTTGCAAACGCATTTGGCACAACCAATTTCAAGATCCAATCTTATAAATCACTTCGCCATGAAGCGAAAAATCGTCTCCATATTTTATTCCCCGTATCTCTCTTTCATTTCTCTGTTATTGTAGCGTTACGAATCAACTTCCTTTGATTTTTAATTGCGTCGTTACTGAAATTTAAAGCTCGGCATTATTTTCCGCCATTTTGAACTAAAGGGACGCCATTTTTTTTTCGAGAAGAGTCTTTTCTTTTGATCGGTCGTTTCTTTTGATCGTCTATCGCGAAATGCTATTGAGTTCGTATTTTATTCCGTCGACAAGCATCATACATATCGTCGTGGGTTGGTCACTTACTGTAGCATAGTCACCAATGACTGTTATGTCGGTAATAGCTAATCGTCGGCTGGGTAGAGAGGAAAAAGCACAAAAACATACACAAAAAACACATCTTAAAAATTAGAATTTCTGTTTGTTTATTTTCTACGTTCAGACTTTCAGGGTCTGCTGCACTTATGGTTAAGAAATGAAGAATTAAAAAAAAAATCAACAGAAAATCTTCATACAATGACTGCTATTTACACAGTAGCATTGCAACCAACAAAGCCTTCATCAGATGATGACTCTGGGTTCAGGCATGGTTTCGGGGCCGAAGCATCATTACCACTAACCCAGAGCGCCCCAGCAGTATCTCACGATACCACCAGACTTTGTCGGTTTGATGTCACAATATAGGACAGCCATATCCACGCTGATGCGGTTAGAGCTTTCTCCCGAATCTTTTTTAAGTATTTCCTCTTGTCTGGTAGAGAAAGTCCAAGTTTAGACAAAAATGCCGAGGTTGAGTTGGCAATAAACCCCCGACATCCGACCTCAATGGGAAATACATCCGTTATCCATCCGTTTCTGACGCATTGTTCACGTAGGTCTTCATATTTTTCCAACTTCGCTGATGGCACAATCCAGATTACCCCACGGATTAATTCCGGCAGAATATCGAAGCTCATCGAAAAAGTGTTGAAATGCCTTGTTTTGAAAAAATATTGGACAACTACCCCTAATTTGACTACAGATTTTAATTAATATCTAACTAAATCACTTTCGACCAAAACTGTTCACAGTGAGGTCAATAAAGCCGGCTATTATAGACAGACAGATAGACGGATAGACAGACAGATATAGTCTAGTAAATTAACCACGTAAGTGATTTGTATATAGTGGTGTAGTTTTGTATAGTACCAGCCACATTTGTTGAGGAGTTAATTACCGGTTAGTAAGATTTTGCTATTTTGTGAGTTCTCTAAAACAGTGCTATATGTTTATTGTAAACTTTTCCAATATTTATCTCATATTTATCTCACTCGCTTTCTTTAAAGTTATTTCCCACGATTTTGATATTAGGACCCTTTTCTTTTTCTTTTTCCCGACGAGTCAATTTCTTTTTTCTTATGAGATTTTTTATTTCTCGCCAAACCCAACTGCACTGATATATATATATATATATATATATATATATATATATATATATATATATATATATATATATATATGAATAGATACTTGATTTGGATATGAATTTAAATCTATTTAGACATTTTCTTTGTCTCGTCAGTCCAATCTTTGTTACTTTGAAGACCTCACACCCGGTCTCACTGGTGTTATTTTCCCTTTTTCCTTATTTTTTTAAAAACTGGTCTGTTTAATAAACTCTGAATTTGAAAAACAGTGAAAAAGACAAAAATAAGAAAAACGGAAAAGTCACACCAGTAAGACAGGGTGTGAGGTCTTCAAAACAAACAACAACAAAAAAACCCAGACTGATGGGACAAATAAATTGTCGAAATGGAGTTTTTTTATTAATTTATTTATAATACTCCGTATATGTAAAAATATATATGCTAATCTTTATTCATTTGTTTGAGTTCAAAATTTTGGTTGAATCCTATCAAGGAAACACTTGATGTCATCCACCTATATATATATATATATATATATATATATATATATAATATATAGAAGAATGAATGAAGAAAAGAAAGAACAGAATGGATAATAAAAGATGACCGAAACTCACGTGTAAGTGATATTGATTAAATCCATCTTTTATTATCCATTCCGTTCTTTCTTTTCTTCATTCACTCGTCCTCATATTGTCGGATTCATTTCCAATTTCCATTTTTACACACACACACACACACACACACACACACACACATATATATATATATATAATATATATATATATATATATATATATATATATATATCCCTGATAGAAATTATGGATAATCACACTTCGATAAGCTTCCCTCAGCTTTTGTATTTAGCATTAGATAAATTTATAATAGATAAAATGTAAACTATTAATAGCGGAACATTTTGGCTTCTTGAATAAACATTAAACTATCTAGATTAAATCATTTAAATTAATGGTATTTTCTCTAAGCCATCTAGACGGATTTATCATGGAACAATAATTTTCAAATGAGATTTAGATAAGTCTTTAAATGCTGGCGAACGTATTCTTAAAGATTCAGAATTTTTTTTTACCTAAAATCAAATAAATAAATAAATAACACTGACAAAAATGACAACAGATAGTAACGAAAATATCCACAACAACGTCTACCAAATAAAACCCAGATTTAAAGAAAGAAAATCAGATTCTACAGAAGCGTGTTACATTATTAGAGGGTCTTCCGTTATCATCTTGCAACACCTTCTGGTTAAAAATGAGACCGTCCAAATCACATTTCAAAGTCCCAGAGAATTTTATGTGTTTCGTTCTCAAGAACAGATTCTGGTTTATGCATATACCATAGTATGGTCAAACTTTATTTTTTGCATAATTCCCAGTGGATCACCTTCCCAACCAAGTAGTGTCTAGTTTTGTATTCTCGTTGTGCTAGTTTGCTACATTCGCAGAGTATATGGTTTACAGTCTCGTGTCTATTACCGCAAAGTCTACATTTACTATTTTGTTGGGTCTTATCAATTTTCGCTTTGATATAGTTTGTCCTTATGGCATTATTTTGTGCAGAAATTATTAATGATTCTGTTTCTCTTTTGAGGTTTCCTTTTCTTAACCATGTCCAAGTCTTTTCATGTGCAACCTCTTCGATTTGTTGTTTAAAGTGTCCATATAATTGGTTTCCTTCCCATTTTTGTTTTAGTCTTTGTTGTTTTTCTGTTTTCCACCTGTCACTTCTACTATTGTTGGCCGCCATAAGTAATTTGTCTTTTCTTTTTCTTGAGTAATCCCAGAGGAAATGCAAAAATGTAAGTTCAGATTATCTGTTATCATTTAATCGTCAAATTCTTATTTCTTATGTGTGTCGTCACATCAGCTAAATAATGGACCATACCACTTTTATTATAAAGTAAGAAAGGTGAGAAAAAGGACATGCTACACAGAACAATATAATAAGAAAGAGAAAAAGAAAGATGTTTTGGGGAAAGATAGAGAGAGGGAGAAATATAGAGTGAGCGCGCGGAAGCAATGACGCTAACCTGTTTCAAACCAATATTAAAAGAAGGAAAGAAAAAAAAAACAAGCGATAGAGAGATAAATCAAGATTATTATAGGTTTTACATATTGAACTATTTCGCAATAACTCTTAAGTAAACGTTGGAATAATCAAACTATCATACAGTGGTGTATCCACAGCTCCTGCTAGTGTATATATATATATATATATATATATATATATATATATATATATATATATATATGTGAATAAAAAGGCCTTAAATACCAGGAGTATCGTGATTATGGACCATTTCCTCTGATGGGTATCTGAGGGCCACCGAGCTTCGTCAGACCACGTTTTTATTTTATTCAGACTAAAAAAAAAATGTGGTCTGACGAAGCTCGGTGGGACTCAGATACCCACGAATGGAAATGGTCCATAATCACGATACCCCTGGTATTTGAGGCCTTTTTATTCACAAATAATTTTGCCCTGTTTATAAAAATTAAGCATTGAGCTCTCATACGGAAACTGAACTCTACAACAAACTACTGGTAGAAAATAGGACCAGCCTAGTATCACCTTGTACCAAGAAACTTGGTACCCAAACGAAGAAGTATATCTATCTATCTATATATCTATCCATCTATATATATATATATATATATATATATATATATATATATATATATATATATATATATGTAGGCATGTTACATTAATAGCGGGTCTTGCATAATTAAGGTTCGAAAAAGGATAAGTTTTAGTAAAAATAAGTCGTGATGACAGAAGTGTGTCGGATTTTTTTGGCTAAAAATTCCAGTGTGGCAATTTGATCATGTACAATGGAATTAAAATACGACTTAAGACAATAATCAGCTGATATTCGGTACATTATAAAAGAAGGGTTGGATAGTCGAAAGGGGGAACGAGGTGAGACCCAGTGGAGAGCGAACTCGAAACCACGAAAGGTCTATTAAGGCAGACACCACGACGCAAGAATTAACCTATCGAAAATAGAACGGCCTTTCTCTCTGTCTGTCATCCTTTCCAAGCCACCGGCTGACAGGCGAATGAAAAGCTTATCGTATCTAATTTAAGCGACACTGTTATTCTAAACGTCTTTCTATCTCTGTCTGTGTTGACGATCCCCCACCCAAAAAAACCAAAATTTGCTGAAAGAAAGTCTAGGCTTTTTCAAGACAGGAGTTACCACGGAAGGAGCTGAAGGTACGTTTCGCCCGGAAAGAAACGAGCCCACACACAAGAAGACAAAACACCCATAACGTAGCATAGCGTAGTGAGGCTCGATTGAAGGAATGATGACGTTGCAATTGTAATAATAATATACTTATCTTCCTATCCTGTCTTACTTCTCGAAGCTGGATCAGAGTTGCTGGCACGTCTTGTTCGGTTGTTAGGCTGGATGGCATTCTCACTGTTTGAGTGTGGAATAACTTTGGAATCTCTTGAGCATATCTTGTCTTGTGCCGTTCATAATTTTTAATAATAGCATAAGACGTTCTTAGTTTTACTCATAACCTAATCTATTTTGTTTGATTATTTTGGGTATATAAGGTGTGTTACAATACACCACTTAAAATTATAGACTAGCGAGGTCACGTGGTGTAAACGTCAGCCAATCAACAGCCCGAATGCGTGGCTGGTTGACGAATTAATCCCTGATACGGAGAAGTGTCCATTTGCAATCATTGACGAAGAACTTGCAATACTGAGGAGCAACAAGGAACAACCAAAGGATTCTTTACCAAGGATTTCCACTGGATAAGCGCTCTTGCTTGAAACCTAAAGGAATGGCTAAACAAATTGTAACATATTATCCCTAAGTCAAATGCATCTTGCGTCTGTTACCTTCAGCCGCTTAGTACAGACTGACTCTCATTCTCTCCTCTCACTATCTCTCTTCCATACTTCGGCACTTGGCATCTATCGACCAATCAGAAAACAACAAATAGCCTTGTGTTTTGTCATCAAATATCCTAGTTACGAACCGAATCTCATGGGATAGCAGGTGTAAAAATGGGTATATCCCGTCGGTATTCCCCCTCAAAAGGGCCCTCAGGTACTGGGAAATAAACCCAGCCCTGTCCCTTTAAATCAAGAAGGCAGGTGTTGCCTGGGACGAAGGCCCCCTAGGATCACGCCGTTAATTTCATTAACAGCCCAGTGGCCGAAGCCACCGGACTCACGCCCCGAAGAACGGATTGTTAATGTGTTTCCCAATAATATTATGATCTTCCTAAAAACGGAATCATACAAATAAACATATTCACCAACTCTTCGGCATAACCTCCAGCCGCTTAGTAGAGACTGACTCTCACTCTCTCCTCTCACTATCTCTCTTTCACACTTCGGCACTTGGCATCTATCGACCAATCAGAAAACAACAAATAGCATTGTGTTTTGTCCTAATTACTTTCTACTATTATCTAGTCGTAAGTTAAATTCTTGTTTTTTTTTCTCCATTGTATTACACTAGTAAGACTAGAAGAAAAGATTCCACTCTCACTTGGCTTTGTATTTGTCTTACCAAACTAACTAACTTTTTCATCCGAAAACAAGAACAATAGGTACAACCAAAATAGGGAACGTGATCAGTTTAGGCCATATTGAAAGGAATAAACTCAAATATTTTTGAACTTAAAAAAAAATCTTACAAAAAAGAAATAACGAGCATAAACAGTTGTTAGAAAGAAAAACAGTTAAGTCAAAGATCAGATTATCCGATTAGAGAAAAAATACACACCGTTATCTTGAAAAATAAGTAAAAAAGTCTTGTTTTTTACAACACGGTCAGTTTCTTTATTGATATTTTTTCGCAGAATTCTGTATTCATGGTTCTTTTACTAAAAAAACTTTCGCATTGAAACTTATGAAAATCTTATGATATAATTATTCAGACTCTTAGCTTTATGGAAAAAAATAAAAATTGTTTTTTGTCGGTTCATCTTTTCATATTTCATAGAATAAAATAGGGGTTGGGTAGACCTCGTAAACAGTATTTACCTTAATATATTTTAGGAAAAAATATTTCAGACATATTGTCAATAAAAGATAAGAATTATGGAAATTATTGTGAAAATCCGACTATTAATTGATTTTTCATAGAATTTTTAAAAAGCCTCTAGTCATAACTTTTTTTGGCTACGTTGAATTTCAATTGATTTAAAGGTGCAAAAATGTAAACCTTGTGTTCGTTCAAAATTTTCATTATTTTAGTAAGCTGAAAATTGAAAAAAAAAAATAATCAGGAGTTTTTTTAATGTTTCTTCTTTTGAATGAACAAAAACTTTTAAAGATAATATTAACCTTTATGCACGTTTCATTGTGTTAAATATAGGGGAATTAATTTTCCAGGGGAAATTGGTGGTCCCTGAAAGAACAATCACTATAATGTTCATGTGGATCACCAAATACAATGAAACCCATTTTGATAGAATGCAGAAATCTCAACCATATTCCAGCCCTGTCGGTTGGGGCTTTAGAATACACCGACTGAACATCTGCAGAGGGGTAAGACTCCCTCGGTGGGGCCACCTGTTGGCCGTGGGTGGTGACCCGTGATGCTTAAGGGCAGAACCATGACATGCAAAGACTTAGGCTAGACGGTCGGTCGGAGAGGCCCTTTCCGATCAATCGGCTGGTCACGTCAAGCCCTAGCACCGACATGATTGCCCCAACCCTATTGCCCATATGACAAGCCCAACCGTTTTTATCATATATGTGCTAGAAGGCAGTGGCTGAGGTCTTCATGTCCTAGGAATGACTTTAAACTCTAACTGATAAAAAAACTGAGTATCCATTTAGAATGAATTTTAAAACTTTGTTGGCATTAAATGACCCACCGTGATTGATATGCCGTAAAAAAACGAAACCAAATCAATTATAAAGTCATCATTGATGCGGCCTAAAGTCAGTATCAGCCAATCAGCGAGGGAGTCAATCCCATTTTTAATAGTGCTAGACCAAAGAGATTGTTTTTTGTGTCTGAGGTGGAACGCTACACCTATTGTCAGCTCCTTACTTTACCGCACAGATCCATGTACTGCTCATACGCTGAGTTGGAACCTTGTGGTTTCTTATCGAACGCTCTACCGACTGAGCTAACCATACTCGAGAAAAATTCTCTATCATAAAGAATAGGACAGAACTACAAGTATCGTTTTAAAGTTCTGAGCCTCGATCAAATAATCTATAAATAATCGGACATCTTTTTTGTTTGTTTGTTGCATATCCCTCACCTTTATATGGGTCTCACCTGCACGGGAATTAAGTCAGAAATCTATATATTAATTCTGGTGTTCCTACAAATTACTACCATTCTGTTATAAAGCGCTTAGCGAATAATAAGACGTGTAGCCCAGTTGACGTTAACTGCGAGAAGACCTCACTTCCGCCTTTTATTTGCAACAACACAAGATGGCTGAAACAGTACTTCCGTTTCATACAAACAATGGTATAAGCAGTGCTTCCGGTTCTTAGTATACTACACATTCTTATCTTAAAACACTCTCTGATTAAACATGAGACCATACAAATCGTCCAAGATGAAATGCAAAAAAAATGTATATCCTGATTATATGTTGACCCTTATCCACCGAATTCTTATTTCACACATTTCAAATTGAATCTTTCCAAAAAATTACATGTTTTATTATCTGCGTTATTCGGTCTATTGTCTTCATCTTCATTGTTATCTGTATACCATTTCGGCCGATGTGCCCTCCGGCCTTCTTCAGGTATTTCCTGTCGAACTCAGGAACTTTCTCGGACTCGGGAACCTTCTTTTCGAACTCGGGAACCTTCCTGTCGTAATCGGGAGCCATTTTTGTTTTGTATTTGTAATATTACAAATAATTGTGCATTATAGAAGAAAAGAAGCTAAAGGCATTTTTAGTCTCAGCTCTGTTGAAAGATTGAAATGAAATTTAACAGATATTAAAACATTTGAAAATTTAAATTAATAGTAAAATTGAATTTACTTTTGTTCTGAATAATTAAGATAAAATAAAATAATTTTTATAGTTTGCTTATTTAATAACTGGATTCATTTGTCTTAATTTTGTTTAAATCTAAATAAATTAGAAACAAAAAGTTGGGCTTAAAGTGAAGAATAGAAACATGAGTTATTTCCCTTAGAAGATAAAAATGAAAAATACCTCGATTAATTTCATATCAATTTAATATCTGCTGTTACTAAATAGAAAGTTATTCTCAATATATTTGTTAATGATTGTTTTGGAAATTTATTGATTGAAATATAAAGAAAAAATATTTCTCATGTATTTCAAAATTTCTTGTTCTTGTTCTTGTTATTGTTCTTGTTCTTGTTCTTCTTCTTCTTCTTCTTCTTCTTCTTCTTCTTCTTCTTCTTCTTCTTCTCATTATTACATTTTTCTGTTTCTTTTTCCACGGATTAGTCTTAAAAGTCCTAATTAGTCTTAAAAGAAGTGGCTCTACTTTCTCTTTGAGACTTAGAACCATTTGAACGTCCCTTGTATTTTAACCGATAGTTCCAATGATATTAAGGTATTTAGGTATTTAGCTCACACCTCACATATGCAGCTATGACACAAGGCCGTATTAATGTGAGACAACCCACGAACCGAAGCTCATTGGATAGCAGTGTAAAAAATGGGTATATCCCGTCGACATTTCCCCTCAAGGGGGCCCTCAGGTACTGGACAAATAAACCCAGCCTGTCCCTTTAAATCAAGAGGCAGGTGTTGCCTGGATGAAGACCCCGGATCATTTCACAGTCCAGTGGAAGCCACCGCCTGTTAATGGGTCTCCCAATAATATTATGATCTTTAAAAACGAAATCATAAAATAAACATATTCACCAACTCTTCGGCACAACATCGATGTGAAACAGTGACAATTTTTTAAGCGGAGTTTACCAGATTTGAATTCAGAGTTTTTCTTCTCTTAAATTGGTTGGCTAATTGTATATATACCCTACCTATGAACATCAATGGTATCTCCCCGTCCTCATGAATACGGATTATTATGCTGACTGAGTAGTATTATACCACCAGCATTTGTTTACCTTCTTCACGCCGCTGTCGAGTATTGTATTTTGTTAATGTTATAAAGTTTCCATTTCATATCGAACCTCTGTTTTCTTTTTTCTCATTTAGTAACCTTTGTTAGCTTACAGCACTCACCAAGGTAAAAGAGACCAGTCTTCCCTACAATTAACAATAGCCGGATGGAGAATAGTTGATTTCATACCTTTCCCAAGGGTATTAGCGTTATGTGAAATACGAACAGCCCCGATCATGATTTGAACTCGTCTTGCCGTGTCCATTTCGGCAACCATTACAAAAAGCACAATCTGTAGATGAGAATAGAGTCCTTCACTATTAGCTCCTTTCAAAGAACGTAATGATTGTTTCAAAGGCGGCAAAGTCCCAATTTGCCCAACTGAACGTAGCAATCGGCAAAAACAGATTTGGATGAAATTAGTTAATAGAGAAGGTGTAAAACTTGATCAGGATAACAGAAGATTACACGCTTCCTTTTCTGATCAGTTTTGCTGGGAAGTTTCCTTCCTATTCGGATTAATCAGCTGATATTGCACTTTTAACTTTCTTTATTTCCTTTACTTCTGTCTTTTACAGAATTACCTAATGAAAAATACTTCATTTCCTCGGAAAGCTATAAAACGTTCATTTCCTTTGTGTGTATCTTTTTTTTTTTCTTTTTTTGGAGTTGAAAGAGAGAGAAAACATTTTCAGTGGTTAGAAATAATAAGATTGCCTGAAAAGTGAAAGGTAACTGAATGAAAAAGAAAATATAGCTCATTCTATTTATTCATTAGATGTTGACTACAACGTTCAGTTTTTCCTTTTTTTTTCTTTCCTTTATTCCTGTCTTTGCAGAATCACACAATAAAAAAAATACTTCATTTCGTTTAAAACCTTTTTTTTATAGTTTTTCAACGAAATGAAGTATTTTTCATTCATTTCATATACGTTTTTCTCCTTTATTTTTGTTTTTCTTTTCTGGAGTCGGTTTAGTTTGGTTGATTGGATTTTACGGCACGTCAACCCTTGTTGGGTTATTTTATGCCGAAGAAGTTTTGTTCTGTTCATGCTTGATGGGTATTCAATTTTTTTAACTTAATTTTTTTTCTAACACGTTTTTTAAAAACTGGGTCTTTTTCTATTTAACCACTTGTTTGTCAAGGTTGGCGACCCTTGATGCTTAAATGCGAACCCCTGTTGACTGAGCAGTCCATGACACGCAACAAAACTTTTGCCCTTTTGTAGGCTAGACGGATGGAGAGAGGGGTCGCCTCTAATTAATCAATCAATCGATCAACTAATAAACAGTTGTTATTGAAATGCTATTTTCACTTTGACGATATTAGATAGACACTTGTAAATGAATATGAGAAAAACACATATAACATAGAATTTTATTTAAATTCTAAAAGGACACCAGCATTCGCCTCCAGTCTCTCAAGCTGCTCGGGAATCGCATCAACTCCCAGGAAAATGATGATTCAGACATTCCCGAACAACAATAGCAAAATGTGATGGACCAACATATTACATAAAAATCAAGTCATCAATAAAAATGTAACTGTATATATAAAAAAATTATAAATAGTCTATACATGTGTTAATCTGTATGTCCGGAGGAAACTTCGAAAATAAAACGATTAACGACAAAGTAAATATATATACATATTAAATATCACCAGGGCTTGGTTTTTGAGCAAAAATAATAAAGATTTGATTTATATTAGTGAAGATAATTAAAATATAAAATTTAACTGATAACAGCATGGAATTGTTTTTGTGTTTAATATTTTAGATAGTAGATATTAACTTTTTTTGCAGAGTAGCTGTATCAATGCAAGGTCTTTTTTTAAGTAGGAATCTTAATTGGGCATTCTACGAGTATCCAACTCACGATTCAGTAACAATGGATCTGCAGGACTAACTTGAAAAAATCCCACTCTGCCCAGGCAACGCCGGGTAGCCGCTTCCAGTATATCTATACATATATAAAGGACAGTTGTGTGAATCTGTATGTCCGGAGAAAACTTCGAAAATAAAACAATTAACGACAAAGTAAATATATATACACATTAGATATCACCAGGGCTTGGTTTCTGAGCCAAAATAATGAAGGTTTTATTTATATCTGTGAAAATAATTTAAAAAATAAAATTTAAATGATAACAGCATAGAATTTTCTTTGCATTTAATATTTAAATAGTAGATATTAATTTTTCTTTTCAGAGTGGCTGAATCAACGCAAGGTCTTTTTTTAACATAGGGATTTTAATGGGGCATCCTGCGAGGATCCAACCCGTGATTCAGTAATAATGGATCTGCGAGACTACCTTTTTTTGCTACCCCCTTCTATACCCAGCCGACGCTGGGTAGCCGCTTCTAGTCTAAAATAAGGAGTTACATCTCAGTCACCCTGTATAATTGAAAAATAATTGGACAATCGTATTAAACAATTTTTATTGAACTTCTATCTTCACTTTGACGATATTAGATAGACACTTGTAAATGTAGATGTCCAGTGCATTAAACAATGAAAGGGGAATATTTTTCTGTAAGAGTAGAAGGGATGATGATAAAAATGGTGTCTTTGACAAGAAAGTGACAAGAACGTACTTTTTATCGGAATGGTGAATTGCAAACTATCATTCTTTTTAGCAAAATGGTCTCATGCTTTCATCTGACCCCTGAGTCAGTTCAAAATGTTATGTCATACGGGCTTTCTACCACTCAGAGAATAAGTAATCACTTTACACAAATTGTATTATGGGTAAAAGACTTACACGACCTCCACGAAAGGAAGAATGGAAGAGAAAGAGAGATAGAGGAAGAGGTAGATAGATAAATAGATAGATAGATAGAGAGAGAGAGAGAGAGAGAGAGAGAGAGAGAGAGAGAGAGAGAGAGAGAGAGAGAGAGGGAGGAGAGGGAAGAGAGGGAGGAAGGAGGAATTATAGGAAGACATACAGTAAGTAATGAAAAGGAGAGAAAGGGAAAGGGAACACAAAGAGGGAAGAGAAACATGATAGAACAAGATATAGAAATATAATGAGAGTGAGATAGATAGATAGATAGAGAGAGAGAGAGAGAGAGAGAGAGAGAGAGGAGAGAGAAGAGAAATGAGTGGAAATATAGGAAGACTTACGAGTGAGTAAAAAAAGAGAGTAAACGAAAGGGAATAAAAATAAGAGGGAAGAGAGAAATGAGAGAGAACAAGATAGGTAAATAAGATTATATATATATATATATATATATATATATATATATATATAGAGAGAGAGAGAGAGAGAGAAAATGAGAGGTATTATACGAAGACATACAAGTGAGTAAAAAAAGGAGAGGAAAGGAAAGGAATAAACATGAGAGAAAAAGATATGGAAATATAATATGGGATATATATATATATTATATATATATATATATATAGAGAGAGAGAGAGAGAGAGAGAGAGGCAGAGAGAGAGACAGAGGGGAAGAGAGAGACAGACAGAAAGAAAGAACGAAAGAAAAAAGAGAGACAGAGACAAATACAGATGGAGGGGGGATTAAAGTTAATATAGGAAGATATACAAGTGAGTAAAGAGGGAAAGAAAAGAAAAGGGAGCAAAACGTTAGTGGGAAGAGAGAAACACGAGAGAAGTCTTGTTTGTTGAGTTAATATTTAAACAAGCTCCTCCGAAACCGGGTCGAATCTAAACTAAACTGAAACTCAATCCCAAATGTCAAATAAAAAGGTTACTAACCGCCAGTAACTGTTGGGTAACTTTCCACAGGACTCCATTATTTTTAATCTAACGGACCTTATTCAAAATTCTAACCAGTCTAATAGAAGAATAAGTGTTAAAATTCTGACCGCCATTGAAAGGATTCAGTTTTTCCTTTATTCACAGAATCCATGTTATCCTAAGTATTCTTTGTAATATATAAGTCCAAATAGTCAGCCGTGAGTTTGTAATCCTAGTCTGTTGTGTTCCTTGGGTGTTATTCCAAAATATAGATCTTGCAGGCAGAAAGTCCAATCAGCAATTGATTGAGGACAGTTAAGCAAACGATCCAAAATGTCTTCTGTCCTCGGCTCTCATTGTCCAATTCTTACCGAAAGTGCCAGCGGTTGTTGGGAAAATTCATAAGTAGGAGTGACGATTTCGCTTACATCTTATACGACGATAATCCAACAATAAGATAATTATAAGTCTATAGAAAAGGCAGTATCCAACAAACTTACTATGCAATCAATTAACTGGTGGTGAATTTGTTACATGGTTTATGAGTAGTCATAATCCATGAACGTACCTGTAGTTAGAATTTTAGATAAAGTTAGAATTAAAAGCAGAGGTGGAGAATTTTCCATACATGTTTTGGATTATGATTGACATAACGATGATCCCAACTTCACCTTCCGGTATACAGACACGTGAGAATAAATTTTAGTTTAGTTAGACGGATGCGAGCCGGCACCCAATGAGAGAGGTTGTTCTTATAGTTCGCAACTCATCCGCGGCGGAATCATTGTCTGGGGAAATAAAGCTTTATTATTAAGAACAGCAAGTGTTGTTATATTAATTAAATATTAAAGAAAATGACTAGCTCAGCCCTGCAGAAAGAAGGAGATCAACCCTTTGAAGAAGTCCAGCAGACCAAAAAAGAAAATGGCCAACGAGTTAGATGACCTGGACGAAGAAACAGTAAGCAGAAGTTACCAAGTAAGAAAGACAACCATCTCTCATCATATCTATCTATCTATCTATCTATCTATCTATTATATACCCGACGTATGATGTGGGTATATATGATATATAACTGGAGGCGTGTGGTGTAATGGTTAGAGTTGTAGGAAATGGACTCATCGTCCCGAGTTCAATTCCCGGACAAAACTGTTTGCATTCACATGGCTCTAATACCCTTGGGAAAGGTATGAATCCAATTCTCCCTCCAACTATGGGTAAATAGCAGGGAAGACTGGGCTCTTTAACTATGGTTAGGTAACCGGTCTAGGAGAAGGAAAATTCAAACCTGTTAAACTCTGCTTAAGAAATTGACCTTGTGTCGCATTCTGCTCGTGCGGAAGGGTTGGTATATATATATATATATATATATATATATATATATATATATATATATATATATATAACAATTTAGTATACGTTAAGTTTACCGATACTACATTACAACGACGAATTTACCAAGAATCATTTGTATGATACTTCTGAAGGTGCAAATCATTTTTGTGGTCAAGTTCAGATATTAATGTCGCCATCTTTCGACCCAAGTGCCCCCCTTCAAACTGCTGCAGCTTTGATTGTAAGAAAGATGAATAGAAAATAAAATACACACCAGAGCTGATGGCAAGTTTTTCAACATCGCTCGCCTTAGAGCTTAGACCAAAGTCACAAAGGTCCTCATTAGAAAAATGCTATTCGCCGATGACGCAGCCTTAACGCCACACACTGAGCACGGACTGCAACAGCTTGTCAGTCGACTCACACAGGCTTTCACGGAGTTCGGACTTACCATAAGTCTAAACGAGACAAAAGTCATGGCACAAACTATAGGCACCCCTCCAAACATTGCCATCAACAGACACAACCTGGGATCAGTTGAGAGATTCAAGTACCTTGGGTCCTCCATTACCAATACAGTCACCACTGGCAGTGAAGTAAACAGCAGAATCGCAAGAGCGGTGGCAGTTATGGCCAAACTGAGCCAGAGAGTCTGGGAAAATGCCAGCCTCACCAAAGAGAACCAAACTGTGCGTCTACAAAGCGTGCGTTCTCAGTACTCTCCTCTACAGTAGCGAAGCCTGGTTACATACTCCAGCCACGTGAGGAAACTGGACAATTTCCACCTCAGATGCCTACGCCGCATCCTACGCATACGCTGGCAGGACAGACGTGCTGGAACGAGGAAACATGAACAGCATGTCCGCCATTATCTGCGAGTGACGCCTGCTTTGGCTTGGTCACGTCAGGAGGATGGACAAAGGCCGCATCCCCAAAAGACCTACTGTATGGCGAATTAGTAGAGGGCACCCGACCGGCAGGGAGACCGCGCCTGCACTTTAAATTTGTGTGCAAGAAGGATATGAAGACATGCCACATCGATATCAAACACATGGGAGGCTTCTGCAAAAGACCGTGCGACCTGGTGACTACTCGTCAAACATGGAACGAGAAGGAGTGAGAAAGAGAGGAAAGTAGCCACCGCACAGAGAGCCAAAAGGAAGGAGAGAAAACAACAACCCCAGCAAACATCACTGTATGTTTGCGGTCACTGCACCATAGATTGCCATTCAAAAATTGGTCTGTTCAGCAACTCACGCAGTTGCAGATAAATGATAATGAGAGAAAAAAGTGAACACTACGACATCGTCTTCAGTAGACGGACGGATACCAAATAAAATAAAATAAAATAAAATAAAATAAATAAATTAAGATGAATTCTAGAAAATAATAGAAAATAAATTCTGAAAAAGTTATATATATATATATATATATATATATATATATATATATATATATATAATTTAGTATACGATAAGTTTACTGACAATACATTTACAGCGAGGAATTTACCAAGAATCGTTCGTGTAATACTTCTGAAGGGGCAAATTATTTTTGTGGTCAAGTTCAGTGAGATATTAATGTCGCCATATTTCGCCCCAAGCACCCCGCTTCAAACTGCTGGCATCTCTGAAACGTTTGCCAAAGGTTTACAACGTTTTGAGCCAAGCTTAGTGGCAATGATTCTTAATTACTCATCACTTTAATCTTGGCTCCGTCGATTGGACTTCTTTGTGAATAAGTCTGGTATTCAAGAACCTAATTGAAATATAGCAAACATGTCTACCAGTGTTTATATTATCACGTTCTGGAGTGTGAATAATCTTCAATGAAACTGTCACAAGGTCATTTTTAGCGGGGTTTAACAGGGTTGGATTCGGAGATTTCATTCTCCCGGATTGGTTGCCTAAGATTAAAGAGCCCACTCTGCCTACTACTCATAGTTGGATGAGTAATTTATCAGGGGCATTTGCACGATGGGAAATGCAAACAGACTTGTCCAGGTCTTGTACTCGTCTCGCAACGTCCATTTCCTATAAAGGTAACCATTACACGAGTATGATATAGGGATTCCCTTCTGTCGCTTATTCGGTTCTCTGAACAGATTCTAAGTACGTATTGAGCACTTTTTCAATATTTGTTATTGCAACTCACTCGGTTTTATTTTTCATTATTTCTGACAAAGTCGGTATTGTACTCGATCATTTTCTTTCTGTTTCCATGAGTCAATTTCTTTTTTCATTTCATATATATATATATATATATATAATATATATAATATATATATATATATATATATATATATATAATATATATATCTTAGAAGGAAGGAAAAACTCAACACCGTAATTCCATAATAAATTTATTTCGACCAAAATTGGGGCCTATATAAATCTAAGTTGATTTAATATAGCTCCCCAAAATCCAGTCTCATCAGATGGAAGATTAGGTTATTTTAGTCGAAATAAATTTATTATGGAATTACGGTGTTACAAATGAAAAAAATTGTACATATTCTTGGATTGCTTGATAATTTGATTTGCAGAGTGTCTGTCCTGTAGAATTTGGTAATAAATAATATATAACAAAATCCGTTTTGGTTGTATGAAGTTTCACTGGAAATAATAAAATCATTGATATTATTAGAGGAACACATTATAGAAGAGGAACATAAAATAGATCTAAAATTGGACATTACAAAATAGAAAATAAAACTTTGAAACAAATTCCTTGTATCTCATTATGGCTACCTGACTTCCATTTTTTTTACTTTCGAGATTGTTGCTTTTTTGTTATAGTGATGTTGAGAATAATGGTTTTATTGTTATTTTTTTCTTTCGGTAGTGGCGTTGATAGGAATGATGGGGATGATGATGGTATTGGGTTTGGGTTGGAAGATGGTGCTAGTGTTAGTGGTAGTGTTGGGAGGACTGTTGGGATGATGAATAGCAGATGGTGTTTGGCGATGAATGGATTGGACAGCAGTTGGGGAGACACGTCCGAAAAAAAACAGGAAATCCGACTAAAGGCACCAGGGCTATACGAAAAGACATTGAGGGGGGGGTAGTAAGGACATGGAAGATAAAAGACTTGAGAAATAAATGTAAAGAATGGAAATATAGGAGCCAATGAACTAAAAAAATAAAAAATGGGATAAAAAAGAAAAAAGGAAATAGAATTGAGAACTGTGGGCAGGGCAAAAGGCGGACTAAAAAGGCTCACTTGCCAATCAACACATTTAAGCACAACACGTTTTATCATTTAGCATACAATCTTTAACATCTGCCTCTGCTTTTACAGGAACGAATAAATAACTATATATATAAATATATATATATATATATATATATATATATATATATAGTAATTCATTCGTTCCTGTAAACACAGAAGCAGATGCTAAAGATATATATATATATATATATATATATATATATATATATATAGAGAGAGAGAGAGAGAGAGAGATACTTGGTCAATGGTCAAGCCTTTCGTTTTGACCAGCCCAAACTTTTCTTTACTAATTGACCGGTGAAAACTGCCCAAGCGATTGTATCGGAAGTTCGATTCACCAAGTCGATTCATGAAGACGCTAAGAAAAATAGGGAGGAGAACGAAACCAATGGAGACCACCATATGTGATCATTGAGAAGATCTAGGAAAAATCGTTTCCTCGATCAGGAAACGGATAGAATTGATTCGTTTTTTTTTCCCTCAGACAACTGCATCAATAAACACCTGTGGCCAGTTCCAATTGAGATTGGGACTCAAATATCGGACACTCTGCTCGCTGGAACGTCTGTTGTGATAAGTAGGACCGTCCTTATTCTTATCTATCTCGGTTTACATTCTGAGAGATAATATAATATATATATATATATATATATATATATATATATATATATATATATATATATATATATATATATATAAATAATTTGAAGGCATAAAAATAAAAACAAAAAGATGTTATAGACAAAAATAACATCTTTTTGTCTTTTCTTTTTCTTTTTCTTTTTCTTTTTTTAATTGTTTTTATTTATTTTTTTATTCTTGTTTTTGTTTTTGTTTTTATTTTTATTTTTTATGCGCATTGTAATTGCCTTCAAATTATTAATATATTATAACATACTAACAATGCTTCAAGCAAATTACCAATTACTTTTATATATATATATATATATATATTATATATATTATATTATTATTATTATTATTATTATTATATTATGGGGATTGTGTGTTTTCTGTCTGTAACTAAAACTATATTACTACTCAAGTCAAAATTCCGTTAGTTATTAACGTCACACTAACCATGATTTTATTTTTATTTAAACCTCAATTATTAATAAAAATATTTGAATTATTAATACTGTTGACCATATCAATATATTAATAACATGCAATTGTATTTATATATATATATATATACAACAAAATAGCGGTTTAGCGTATGAACGGGAAGGTTAATTTGCATATTATTATTAAAAATTTGATTTTAATAAATATGAGCTTTATTTCATTGATTTCTGATTGTTTGGTTTTATCTTAATGAATATGAGCAAAAATCTCGGGAATGAATCTTAAAAGAAATCCATTCACAAGAAGAAATATCTTTAATTTTATTCTTTCCTTCCTATTTAAAATAGGAAGGAAAGAATAAAATTAAAGATATTTCTAAATAGTTAAATTATGAAATTTTAGCAATGAATGACGGAAGTGAAGGAAGAGTAATTTTCAGTTGTTCTATTTTTCGATTATACCCACCTCTTTTTCAAATCTTACTATCTTCCTATCTATTATTTAGTTTCATTAGCCTTTCCAATTTAATATGATTTTTATTACATTAAAACTTAAATATACTAAATGAACTAATTATACTAAAGCCGAGTAAATCACTGATTGTTTGCTAAAGGCTTTTATGTGTTTAGTTTAATGACACAAAATTAATACTAAAATATCCCTTTGTTTTAGGATTGAGTTATGTTTGAAAAAAATCCATTTTAATTGGTTTTAATTAGTAGTAATTAGCAATTAAATCAAAAACTGACCCGTCTCTTACTTCACATTGCACCTGTCTCTTTCCCCGTTTTCTATGTATATCTAGATTGCCTCCTCGTTATATATGAAAGCGAGCATGAAAGTGTCATTTAACTTTCCCACTTTTTTGTATGTTAAATTTCAGCAGAAGTAGATGTCTCCATACATAGATGCGCCAGTGTAACGGTTATCGTTTTATGAAATGGAGTAAATACATATAAATGAGTAATCTCCCCAGGAGTATCCAACAGGTCCTGTTCGTCTTACTTCGATGGTTTGTGTCATAGTGGACAAGTGTCCGTGCAATTGCTTTCTTATGGGGTGCTGTTTCCACAATTTGTTTAAGACAGCACGCAGCGTCATTGTGAAATTCCGATTTAGCTTTTCCTATAAGCGCTTAGTTAGGGCACAAGAGGTGCAGTTGTACAGTAGTACTGATACAGACACAGATGGCGAAGAAAGAACGAACTCAGATGTTCTCCTGTGAACACCAACATATGGACATATCAGTGTGTGCCAACCACCAAGGACCTTCATTCAACTCTATGCGGATTCTAGATGCTGCTCAGAGGACCTCTCATGTGTGATTACCGATATGAATTGTTGGGGAGAAAGAAATAGATAGATAGAGAGAGAGAGAGAGAGAGGGAGAGG
This sequence comes from Doryteuthis pealeii, assembly GCA_023376005.1. NCBI lineage: Eukaryota > Metazoa > Mollusca > Cephalopoda > Myopsida > Loliginidae > Doryteuthis > Doryteuthis pealeii. Next base: position 43,245,167 of record CM042159.1, on the reverse strand, counting down.
GAGAAAGAGAGAGAGAGAGGGAGAGAGAGAAAGAGAGAGAGAGAGAGAGAGAGAGAGAGAGTACGACCCGATGATAACGATAACATGTGTGATGAGAGTGTATTCTATTTAGTTTAGACTGGGTTGAAAATTACCCAAATAACTTTTTGCTTAGTTTAAGCCACTCACGGTGGTTCGCAATAAAGAAAATTTATTAAAAAAACCTTTCCTATGAATAAAGACTAAGGGAGATTGACTTACCAGGTTTGGTTTATCCAGGTTCAAGAAGGGATATGATTGAAGTCTACAAATATACCCATGGATTTTATTCAACGAACTTTGATCTACCAAACATTACTCAAAATATCAATACCAGGGGTCATAAATTAAAACTCTTTAAAAAATTTTGTAAAGCAAATGCAAGCCAAAAATTATTTTAGTAGCAGAGTGTTGTATTCATGGAATAAACTACCATCATCAATAGGGAGTATCCCATCTCTAAACTCCTTTAAGATAATTTGTTAGATAATCTGTGGAAAGAGTATAAATATTCTGTGGAATTAAGATGAATGTTTATAAGGAACAACTGACAGGTCTCAGACCTTATATACAAGCTGAAAAAGATATTATAGTATTATTATATTATTATTATTAAAATTGAAATTAATAAGAACAGCATTTCTTTGTAACTCGACACCGGTAGTGATCTGTCAATCATTAGTGAAAATACTTGGAAAAGAAATTGGTAACCCAAAATCAACACACACCAAAAAATTTGCATATGGTTTATCTGGCAAAAAATTACATTTTATAGGTGAAATAATTTGTAATTTTTTGTTTTGTTTTGTGGAAATTCTCCCTCCAGCTATAGATAGATAGCAGAGCAGACTGTGCTCTTTAACCAGGGCTAGATAACCAATCTAGGAGAAAGAGGGTCTGGAATAAACGCCCCCTTACCTATAATGGTAGAAGCGTGTAGTATCATTTGACAAGGTTAATTTCGCTGGGATTGTTAGCTGTGTACTGTGGCCAAGGTGATATAGTGTTTCACTATGCCCGCTGAGGTCCTGGTTTCGATTTCTGTCGGAGGGAAGTCGTTAGTATATATCGCTGATGAGACTTAATAAAGTCGAAACAGTCTGTACGATATTCTACACACCGAGCGATCCATTGCCGGGATTACACTTGTCAAGTTCATTTTCTATAAGAAAAAGTATCGAATTTTATAAGATACATGCATTGTAAGTGCCTTCAAGTAAAATTTATATATATATATATATATATATATATATATATATATATATATATATATATATATATATGTGTGTGTGTGTGTGTGTGTGTGTGTGTGTGTGTGTGTAAATATATTTACCAACCCCTCACACGAGCAGGATGGGACACAAGATCAATTTCGTTAGCGAAGTTTAACATGTTTGGTACTGACTGGATGGCATTATTTGACTTATGGGATTTACGAATTAATTCTTTCTGTAACAAAGTAAATTCACAACCCCACCTCCTTCAACGTAAACACGAAACTAGAAAAAAAGCCCACTGGCAGCGGCTCGCACACGTGTCACTTGTTATGATTTTAGGGTACTTCTCTGTGTTAAGTTTTGGCGGTAAGTTACACAGTCTTTAAGTTAGGATACTGATTCAAAAAGATAAGGCAGAACCACAAGTTTTATAAAAACGAATTTTATATAAAGAGAATTAAACGCATACAATTCTCTGGAAGTTTAAGTTAAAGACGGATCACCTAATCCCGAGCAGGTAAACAAAGAAATTGATTTTCTTTGAGTACGTGCTGTTGCTTAAGAGATCACCCAATTAAGTTTTAAACAGGGGCGCCGATGCTTAACTTCGGTGATCTAACGGAAACCGGTGTTTCAGCGTGATTTGACCCTAGATCTCGCCTCAAGTAGTATTTTTATTGTTCTTTGCTTAGGTATAGCACACTGTTACGATTTTATGGGCCGTCCTTTAGGCTTCAAGCAAGAGCGCTTGTCCAGCGGAAATCCTTGGTAAAGAATCCTTTGGTTGTTCCTCGGTGTTCCTCAGTATTGCAAGTGCTTCGTCAATGATTGCAAATGGATGTCTGTCAGTATCAGTGATTAAGTAGTCCACCAGCCACGCATTAGGGCTGTTGATTGGCTGAGGTTTAAAAAACATGACCTCGGCTAGTCTATAAATTTAAGTGGTGTATTGTAGTACACCTTGTATACCAAAATATTCTAACACACACATCTTTGGGGTTGCTTATATTAAGTATTGGATCAGGTCATCGCTGCTTAACTTCAATGATCTAGCGGGAACCGTTGTTTTCAGCGTGACTTGACCGTAACTCTTGTTTCAAGTGGTTTTGTTATTTACTATGCTTTGATTAGATATGACATATAGGCCTTACTGTTGCTTAAGTGGTCACCCAATTATGTATTGATCAGGTTTATAGGTGCTTATCTTTGCTGATCAACCGGAAACCGATGTTTTCAGTGTCACTTGACCGTAATCCTTGTTTTAAATAGTGTTGTTTTTTATATATGCTTTGCACACAGGCATTGGGTTGCGTTATTTCCATTATTAGCTATTGTCTAAGTATTCACCCTTCTAAGGATAGAATAGGCCCAGCATTGCTTAACTTCAATGACCACATTGGAACCATTGTTTTCAACGTGACGACTGTCAGTCTTTTTTCAAGTTGTGTCATTATTTACTATATTTTGCTTCCATATGGTAGACAGGCCTTAGGCTGTTATCAGTGTTGAACAGGCTCATCGCTGCTTAAATACGGTGATCTAGAGGGGACCGATACTTTCATCATGACTTGACCGTAATTGAGAAAAAAGAGTTAGACAAGCCGGGAGCAAGAACATGTATAAGAATATTGGAATTACAAGGGTTAAGATAAAACTTTAAAAATCATATAAAAGAAATTAAAAAAAAAAACGAAAAAAAACAACACTTTTTCTGAAAGAAATTAAAGCAAAAAAAAAAAAAAAAAGTAAAATATACGTGAAAAAAATTGCAATCGGAAAATGGCGGTTAGCGAGGGAACGGCGGGAAAAGTCAGGAATTTAACTTACGTGAAGACATGAAGCTGAAGAAAATGGAAGCGGAACTTAACAAGTACAAAGTCGACCAAGTATACATTCTATTTTTTTTTCAATCTCTTTTTCTTACTGTAATTATTACTTGTCTATTTTCTTTTCTTTTAACTACGCCACAGGATGTGTCTGTGAAGAAATGTAGCAGCTGTGACGACGGAAGAAGTATGAAAGCGGATTTGAGTCTGAGGGAAAGTTTCGGCTAAAGATGAAGGAATATGAGTCGTTCATAATTATTCAGGTGTGAGAGAAGAAAATTGAAGTAAAATGCAGAATCTAATTCTGAATTAATGACTATACCTCTAGAAGCAGATGTGAACATCCCCATATACATATATATATATATATATATATAATATATATATGCGTGTGTGTGTGTGTGTGTATACGCGTATATATATATATATATATATATATATATATATATATATATATATATATTATAGCCAAAATGAAAGTAACTCTGACAATATTTAAATGTGTAATTATGAAAAAGATATACACAGGATGAATTTTTTATATATGATAATAAGCGAACGTTTCGATTTTTATGAAACCATCTTCACGGCTATTTGACTCTTTGCCTATTTTAAACCGCTTACATTGGCTCTCCTTTTCTACACATACTATACCCAAGCAAAGTATAGATATCTATGGTCAGTTCATTATAAGTGAGTCGAAGAACTCAGATGACGATAATAATAAGACTTTATTTTAATAGAATGAGTTGAGAAATGAATAGATAGTGAACCTTTTAAATATCCCATGATACTGGTATAAATATCAAAACAAATTGGTAGGCAATTTGGTAAGTAATGGATTAGTACAGATATTTAAATTGCTTCATCCAAACAATATTTTCAAATTAATAAATGGAACGAAAAAATAATAAAAAAACATCTTATTTTTTTTATGGTAAATTCCGTTGCATCAAAAATACTATTAATATTGCACGATTTCCAGTTAGTCATATAAGAATTTGCGGGATGTTAATTCGAAGCTAACACACACTTTCCATTAATGCATTAGGTTATTCAAACGAGGGTAACCCAACACAGAATAATCGGCAAGGAAAAGACAAATCAATTTATGCAAGATAACATTTAATTAAAACACCATGAACAAATGAAACATAGTTCCAGTCCCAAACTATAAAACAGATAAGATCAATATATATTAATAAGTAAGTCATCGGGGCGGCCTAATGTCGGTATCAGCCATACAGCGAGGGAGTCTATCCCCTTTTCAATAGAGCTAGACCAAGGAGAGTGTTTTGGCGTCTGAGGTGGAGCGCAACACCTACCATCAGCTCCTTACTTTACCGCACAGATCCCTGTGCTACTCATACGCTGAGTTGGCGAGGACCAGAATCGAACCAGGAACCATGTGGTTTCTAGCCGAACGCTCTACCGACTGAGCTAATCCGGTAAACTACAGAAAATATTGAGGGCTTGTAAATAAGTCTGGTTATTTATAGACTGTCACTGCATTCCACAATATTTAACTGCATGAAAATCTGTTTGTCGAAATTTGATTAATGCATGTTTCGTTTTAAAGTATAGATATTTTTATAGCACACAAAGGAACATAACTCTTTCCTTTATTTTACATATTTGACTACAAAACTACAAAATAATAAGGAACAATAATAATAAGGAGGAACATGAAGAAAGGTTAACCAAAGAGATTTGGAAGGCACTATTTTTCTGGAAGTCTGGGAACAAAAACAAGTACACATGTGCGTAGCTGTTGAGGAAGCGAGAGAAAACAAACAAACAAACAAACAAACAAAAAAACACGTCTGATCCATCCAGGTTGTGTCAGAGAAAGAGGGAGATTTCTAGGGCTCGCCTTGTGACGTCACTATACTGACACGTGACGTGGGAAAAGTCAACCTCCAAGATAATTCTATTTTGTCTCCCAACAGTCTCTTTTTATACTCAGTCGGTCAAATGATTGGCTATTTCATCTCTCTCTCTTTTCTTTCTTTCTTTCTCTCCCCCTCTCCCTCTCCCTCTCTCTCTCTCTCTCTCTCTCTCTCTCTCACATACACACACACTCTCACTCTCTGTCGATCTGTCACTCAGATTCTACACTTGCTATTGTCATACGTTTTATCTTTTTATATTATATTTAGTTCTTGTTCTGGTTCTTGTTCTTCTTTATACTCTATCAGACAACCATTATTCGACCATATTACCTTTAGGCACCCCATTTTGATCTCGATTAAGAAAGGACATGTTTTTCATTTACACCGTCAATATCCGGTTGTTTGTTAGGGGTTAGGGTTAGTTTTAGTGTTAGGGGTTAGTTTTATCATTTTTTTTAATCTAAAAAATCGTCTGTTAAAACAAACGGATATTGACAGTGTAAATAAAAACATATCCTTTTTTAATCGAGATCAAAAAGGGGTGCCTAAATGTCATATGGTCCCCATTAACCAATAAAGTGGGATAGTCCAGTCCAGCTTTATAAGAAGGAAGAGGCGCACGCCAAAGACAGTGCCTTTACGATTATATTAAATTTAAATTTTACGTAAACTACGAGAGACCTGTATCAACACCCGAGTCACTAGGAAAATACGCGAACGCAGAAACCACCAAAGTATTCTTCTTTTTCTGTTTACAATTCTAAATATCTTCCTATATTATTTTCTTTTTTACAAATTATTCTGGCTCTTCAGTGTTTCATAGAATGGAAATATCTAACTGTAGCAACAGGGTCTTCATTGACAATATTCAAAACCAGAGAAAAACAGATTGGCATTGACGCAGATGGCACTCTGTAAAATAAATTGCTAGTAAGAAATCAGGATTTCCTCTGCTCAGAGCTATTACACACGTATATATATATATATATATATATATTATATATATATATATAAGAGAGAGAGAGAGAGAGAGAGTTAAAATGAATTACATGTTAGAATATCAGATCTTCAGCAGTTCAGGTCTATTACATAGTTTGGAGAGAGAGAGAGAGAGTGAGAGAGAGAGAGAGAGAGAGAGAGGGGTGATGGTAGAGAGAGAGAGAGAGAGAGAGAGAGAGAAGAGAGAGAGAGAGAGAGAGAGAGAGGAGAGAGAGAGAGAGAGATGTAAAATAGATTGCTAGTAAGTCAATCAGGCCATCAGAGCTCTTACACGTAGAGAGAGAGAGAGAGAGAGAGAGAGAGAGAGAGAGAGAGAGAGAGAGAGAGAGAGAGAGAGAGAGAGATGTTAAGTAAATTTCAAGTAAGAAAATAAGGTCTTCCTCTGCTCAGTTCTATTACACGTATACGTATATATATATATATATATATATATATATATATATATATATATATACACCAATACAAAGTTCGTCTTACCAATGGTTTCAGATGTTTATCCGTCATCAGAGACGTTGACTCCCCTCTCTCTCTCTCTCTCTATATATATATATTATATATATATACAGGGTGTTCGGGATAAATTTGACATATTTATATTTGGTTATTTTTCTCCGTATGTTGGAGGTATTGACACACACTACGCATCATTTAAAAGCTTTGGCACTTCTTCATTCATGTACGTGATGACAGGTAGAATGGATGACTGGAACTTATCTGAATCATGGAAGAGAATAAATTGTATCATGATAATCTGCACCGGCCATTAAAATAAACAGAGTATGGTTGTTACTCATCGCTCCCTGAACATTGTCAAAACAATCAGGCATGAACTCGAGAATTGCAATGGAGATTACGAGGCTGTGGCTAGAAGAAAGTTACATAAGAAACGATCTAATTGCGTTCGTACAGCAGAATTCCTAGAAATTCTGCAGAAAATGTGTCAAATTGAATTCAGATGCCTATATGGAGTTGCTAAATACTGTAGTCAAGCCCTGGATAACAAAGGTAGCCAATGTTAGGCCATATGTATGGCAGCAGGATCCCCCCCCCCCGACATACCCCTGCGAAAAGTAAAAAATGGTTGTTGGCAAATTTTTTACGACTACACCAGTCCTAATTTTTGGCCTCCGAAATTCCCCCATGGATCATTATGTATGTAGCACAGTTTAAAAAAGAACCAATCACCGTGCCATTACAGTTAATCGACAGAATTATGGTAGTTTTTGAGACTGTTCCCTGGGAAACTGTCAAAATTTTTCCCGATCACCCTAAATATGTATGTATAAATTTAATTTAAAATCTTACACTACATTACAATAATGATAGGCTATATATATATATATATATATACATATATATATATATATATATATATAGAGAGAGAAGAGAGAGAGAGAGAGAGAGAAAAGAAAGAAAGAGAGAGACTGGATTCATATTTTCTTTAGAACATGAGTCCATGGTTAGGGCCGCTCAGCAGATGACAGTTTATCTACATGTAACTGGGGGATTTCAAATCCTGAATCTCTCTTTCTCTGTCTCTCTCTTTCTCTCTCTCTCCCCTCTCTCTCTCTTTCTTCACATTCCCTCTTTCTATTCGTGTTTTTATATACAGTGTGTAATGGGTAAATGATCGCCATTTTAGATTATTTTAATTTTGAGGTTTTGAGCAACCACGTGGGAGCGTTTCAGTTCATGCATACGCAACTAAACATTCTCTTATTTGTATTATCAAACCCCGCAACCGGTTTTCGGGATATTCAAAATGTCTTTATACGCTCTGAATGTATGTATCGAAAACCTTAAGGATCAGATAGATTTATTGAAGTCACCCTGGCGCAACACCATGAAGCCAAGAGGTCCAGAAGAAAGCGGCGGCAACAAATTACCGGCACATCAACATCTTCGAGGACAGCCTTTACATGCGACATCTGTGGTCGAGAATGTTTTTCGAACATTGGACTTCACAGTCACTGGAGGCGCTGTAACTTCAGGAGCTCAAGAACTATAGAGTCTTCCGAGACTGCAATGCCGATAATGAAGTGTCTAGCAGTCTTAACCATTTCTCTGTGTGTGTCGTATTAAATGCATCATAAAATTGTCGTCCATGTTGTCTCTCCATCTTTGACCTTTTGCGAGTTTGCGCTGAATATCGTGTGTTGTATTGATTTTTAATTTTAAAGAAAGAAAAACTTTATTTTTTCCTTCTATGTTCTTTTTCTGAAATGATACTGATTTTATTTACACTGGTTGCCCTGCTTATGTTGCTGTAAATTTCTCTATAATTGATTGTTACTATAGGAGAATTTATCAAAAAAATATGTTTACTCTGTATGTATAGTTTGCTTTTTTCCATTTTTTTTTAAATGTACAAATTTATTTTTGTTATTCACTGGTTTAGTTTATAATGAAATGTGTATTGTTATGGATGTCTCCTGAACTAAGTGAAAAATGAACATGCTGTTTTTCTTTTAGAACTGCAAAAAATAAGTAACTAAATTTTGTCTACACAGAAATGTCACACACACACACACACACACACACACACACACACACACACATATATATATGATGTTTATATATGTATATGTATATATACAGTTTCGATATATACATAGTTTATGTATATATATATATATATATATATATATATATATAATATATATATATACTACATAATGCCAATTTTCTTTTAAAAGTAAAATTAATTTCTTTTAAAGATTTTTTTTTACAAAGATGTAAACTACGTTTGTTTGGAATTGGTTTATACAAAAAAGTAAACAAACAAACAAATACGATAACAGATGAAAAATTAAAAAAAAACAATTTGATTCTGTAACAATATTTGTTTTGAAGCTATTCAAAATGGCGGTAAATCAAACAGATTTCTCCTGTTTTGAGCACAGATCTGTTATAAAATTTTTGGAGGCCGAGAATTTCGAACTATTGGGAATTTACTAAAAGATGTTTAGTGTGCCCGAAGACGTACGATTTCATAAGAAAAATGGGTTCAATATAGGATTGCTACTAAAAGACTAAGTGGCTGATATCGACATTAGGCCGCCCTGATGACTTTACTTACTTTTTCTTATGGGTATTATGGTGTGGTGGGTACAGTTGCTTACAATGTTGGTATCATTGTGCGCCAATTAAATTGTTTAATTCTGAGAATGGATTAACATTATCCCTTGCATTATGAGTCCCGAAAAAAGTGTCACTTTTTCTTAACATTTTGTTATGTTTATTTATACCCATCGTCAGGTATATAATCGAAAGAGGAAACCGGTGTTAGACAGACAGAGAGAGAGAGAGAGGGAGAGAGAGAGAGAGAGAGAGAGAGAGAGAGAGAGAGAGAGAGAGGTGAAAGAAAATTAGAATAAGAATAGAATAAAGAAAAAATAAAAAAAAAGAAATGAAGAACAGAAAATAAGAAAATATAAAAGAAAAACACTTTTAAAAAAATTGAATCAAGAAAAGGTAAATAATATAAATAAAGAAAAGAAAAGAAAGAGAAAGAATGATGAAGAAGTGATCAAGAAAGAAATAAATGTAAAAGAAAATAATGAAAGAAAGGTAAAAAAAAAGAAAAGGCATGAAAAGTACTTACTTTTGGGGGTATGCAAAACACCAACATATGATTTTGAAAAAGGTGAAATCATAAACAATGTATTCTACATACTGTCGGATTAAAATCCATGTCGGATTTAAATGTTGCTCATTTAAAATTGTTAAATGTAAATTGAGGGATAATGATCTAGTGTCGCTTAATACAGACTAAATAACTTCCATGTTGATCACTCCAAATTAATGTCCGTGGCACGGATCAACCTCTGCTTTGATCGCTGAAAGTACAGCACGTACACAAATTTTTCTGCAAATTTAAACGATCCTGTCAACTAAAAGATGCCGACCCCATAATATACTTAAAGTGCCTCGGTCCGAGGATTTCAAAATTGAACGAAAGAGAATCAAAGCGCAAAGATCAAGGAAAGAAAAGAATTTTGGAAAAACAGTCGACTTCTTCATTATAGTTAAAGAAATCTCGTTTGAAATAAATTCAGCTTTTTAAAAAAAAGGCAGTGTAGTCTGTTTACCCAAACGTAGCGGTAAGCTCAATTTTTTATGCTTTTTTAATTTTCTTTTCAATTGCCTATGGTCAACCCTATAAATTGCAGTTTGCTCTGCAAGCTCCCATGAGTTTTAAATAGAAACATAATTTATCATTCGTCTGACAGTACTTTAGATTCATATAAAATATAAACCTGTCCATTTTTTCTAGCTTTTTTTTTTAACATTAACGACAGTATCTATTATAAATACAAGCGGAAACCAGCATTTGTCATATTTTTGAAAATCACCCACCATTTCCACACAATATTTCACCACATGTCCGGATGAAGTCTGCCTTACTATTTATCCAGCAGAGTAGGATTCATACCTTTCCCAAGGGTATTAGCGCTAAGTGAAATGCGATTAGCTCGTCCAGGAATTGAACTCGGTGCTACGAGTCCATTTCCCATGACTTTAACCATTACACGCGCGCGCTTACACATATCCACTTTTATCACATATGTGCTATAAGTAGGTGGGTGCGTGTATTATTGTCCTGGTGAAGTTTCAGTTCTGGAGCTCGGGGAATGTGGAGTACCCTTTCATTTCCATTACTCTCATGTTTCCTCTGACCCGGAGTGGCAGTAACTGAGTCCCTTCTATGGGTTAAATAGAAAAAAATGTGTTTATAAAAAGAAATTGAGTACCCATCAAGAATGAATTTATTTCAAAATTTTGTCGGCATCAAATGACCCACTGAGGTTGATATGTAGTAAAACAAAATAAACAAACTATAGTATGATAATTTGACTAATTATATGTTTACTTAGGTTTGGTTTGCTGAATTTTACGGCATGTCAACCCTTGCAGGTTTATTTTTTGCCTAAGTTCTATTCATGCCTGATGGATATTTAAATATTTTTTTAAATTAATTTTTTTTCACACATTATTTTAAAACTCATTTTTTCCTATTTAACCATAGATTAGACCCTACCAGCTTACTAATCCGGTTTACTTAAAAGCTATTGCTAATAGTTCAATTTGTAAAAATAATAATAATCAGTGTCAAAAATTATTTTCTTTCTCTCTTCTTTCTCTTCTTTCTCTCTTTCTTTTCTCTTTTTTTCTCTTTTTTTCCCATCTCTTTTTTTCTTTGCATTCTTTCTTTTTTCTCTGACGTGTAGTTTTTTTTTTTCCTCTATATTACCCAATTATTAATTGATGATACGGCATAACCTGCTTACATACCTTCGAAAGGGAATGGTTCATTATTTATCTGAGGTGATGACAGGGTGTGACACACGTAGGTTTGTACTAGCGTATCAATATATCATGGTGTAATTGGCAGGCAGTCTTACAGACAAAAAAAAAACAACAGTACTGCGTGTAATCTGGGTATGACAACAAACCTGTGGTGAAATTGAGTGACTGATTGATTGATTTGAACGGCCGTCTAGGGGTATTTTATCTCTAGAGGTTAGGGAAACACGTTCACTCTATATTTGTATTTATATATTTTGTGTATATATTTCTTAATTCTTTAATTCTTTTCATATGCTAGCAAACACATGCACCATGCGGGTGCAAGTATTTAAGTTTTGATGTAATAGAATATCATATTAAATTTGAAAGGCCAATGAAACTAGATAAGAATGCAGAAAGAAAGGTTTGAAACAGGGGTGGGTATAATAGAAAAATAAAACAACTAAAACTTACTCTTCCATCACTCCCGTCATTCCTTGCTAAATTTTTCTAATTAAACTATTTAGTTAAAATAGGAAGTAAAGAATAAAATTAAAGATATTTCTTCTTTTTAATGGATATATTTTAAGATCTATCCCTCTAATTTTTACTCATATTCATTAAGATAAAACCAAACAATTAGAAATCTATAATACTAAACACCTATTTATTAAAATTAAATTTTTAGTGTCAATACGCAAATTAGCCTTAGAATTAGAATGTATATATGGTCAAAAGAATTAATAACGTAAAACAATTTTATTGATAATTGAGGTTTAAATAAAAAAAATAAAATCATGGAGAATATGACGTAAATAACTATGGGAATTGTGAGTTGAGTAGAAATATAGTTTCGGTTATAGACAGAGAAACACACAATCCCCATTATAATAAGTTATGTTTTCAAGTTGGTAGTTATTATTATTATTATTATTATTATTATTATTATTATTATTATTATTATTATTATTTACTTCTTTTGAGTTTTCACATCAGCATTAGCTGATGGTCTTTCACTGGAGTCTGAGTGACAGCAAGTCTACTCAGGTCTCCAGGACTCTTCTGAGTATTCTGGCAGATTGCAGCAGTGCAGTGTTCTGAAAGTCTTCAATCCTTCCTCTGATATCCAAACTTTCCAAACCCTTTTCTAATCCTTTTGGGACTGTTCAAAGTGCACTAACCACAATTGGTATTACTTTCACTTTCATGTTCCATAAATTTTTCAGTTCTCTGGCAAGGTCCAGTTATTTTTCAATTTTTTTATTTTCCTTTAGCTTCACCCTGTGATCTGCTGGCACTGCAAAATCCACCAGTTGACAAGTTCTTTCTTTTTTGTTTATGAACACTAGGTCTGGTCTTCTTGCTGGGATAAGGTGATCCGTTTTTATTTCAAAGTCCCAGAGAATTTTATGCGTTTCATTCTCAAGAACAGATTCTGGTTTATGCATATGCCATTTTGTTGTGTGGTCAAAATTTAATTGAAAGTTTCCCTTTCTTAACCATGTCCAAGTCTTTTTATGTGCAACCTCTTCTATTTGTCGTTTGAAGTGTCCATATAGTTGTTTTTCTTCCCATTTTTGTTTTCTAGTCTTTGTTGTTTTTCTGTTTGTCCATCTGTCGCTCCTACTATTGTTGGCCGCCATAAGTAGTTTGTCTTTGCTCTTTCTTGTATAATCTTCAAGTTGTTGGATTGTGGTTTCTACGCATTCCTCTATGTTGGCAAGACCTCTTTCCCCTTCCTTTCTTGACACATATAATCTATCTCTATCATCTCTAGGGTGGAGAGCCTTGTGCATTGTCATTAATTTTCTCGTCCTTTGGTCAATCTGTCTGAGTTCTTCTTTTGTCCATTTTAAGAATGGTCCTGAGTATCTTATAATGGGGACAGCCCAGGTATTGATTCCTTTCATCAGATTTCTGCTGTTAAGTTTGGTTTCTAGAAGTTTTCTAGTTCTCCTGAGATATTCTTTTTTAACTTTTCCTTTCATTTCTGTTTGCTTGATATTGTCCGCTTCTAAAATTCCTAAGTATTTGTAACTTTCATTTTCATCAAGTGATTTTATGGTGTCCTGATTTGGTAGTTGTATTCCATTCATTAATTTTCTTTCGCCCTTTTTCATTACTAGCATAGCACATTTTTCAATTCCAAATTCCATTCCTATATCTTGGCTATATATTCTAATAGTTTGTACCAGGGTTTCTAATTCTTTTTCATTTTTTGCAAATTTTTTTATGTCATCCATGTACATGAGGTGGTTTATCTTCTCTTGTGTGCTAGTGAATTTGTATCCCCCTGTACATTTTTTAAGTATATGACTGAGAGGCATCATTGCTATAATGAACAGTAGTGGTGATAATGAGTCTCCTTGGAAGATACCTTTTTGGATTTTTACTTCTGCCAGGGATTGTTTTCCGGCTTTTAATTGAACTCTCCGGTTTTCCATGTTTTTTTCAATGAAATTTATGATGTTGTTGGAAATTTTGTACATTTTTAAACATTCTAAAATCCAGGTATGTGGGACCATGTCATAGGCTTTTCTGTAATCGATCCAGGCCATTGCAATATTTTCCGTTTATTTTTTACTTCTTTAAGAATGTATTGGTCTATATACAATAAATCGTGGGTTCCTCTTTTTCCCTTGCGACACCCTTTCTGTTCTTCTGGGAGAAGTTTCCGCCAATTGAGTGAAAAGTATACTTCTTCTTTTATAACAGCAGTTAGAATTTTCCACATCATGGGTAGACAAGTTATTGGTCTATAATTGCTGGGGACATTTCCTTTTTGTGGGTCTTTCTGGATTAGTGTAGTTATCCCTTTTGTCATCCATTCGGGTACTTCCGTTTCTTGTAGGCATCTGTTCAGTTGCTGGGCCATTCTTTTGTGGATAGACGTACATTTTTTGAACCAGAATCCATGTATGCCATCATGGCCTGGTGTTTTTCAATTTGCTACTTTCTTAAGTACTGATTTAAGCGTAATTACATGAACACTGGCAACAGGTCCTTCCTCAATTCCCATCAGTTCATTTTTTTATATCACTTATCCACTTTGACTGCTTATTGTGTTCTTTCCTCATCCATATATCACTCCAGAACTTTTCTGCTTCTGTTGCATTTGGGTGTTCACTAATGTTTGTTTTTGCTCCATTAATTTGTTCGTAAAATCTCTTTTCATTGTTTTGGAAGGTCCTATTTTGTTTGCACTGTTTAGTTCTTTCTCGATACATTATTATTATTATTATTATTATTATTATTATTATTATTATTTGTCTTTTATTTCCTTTCTGTAATGTTTCATGCTTAATTAAGTTGTTTTATTTTTCGATAATCTTTTAAAATTAGTTTTTTTCAATATAACATTGATTTATACCCTTATTATGCTTTTATTTAGATTATATTGTGGAAAATGAGGGGTTAAATGTTTTAGAACCACCTCTGGGACAAAAAACAGAGCGTAGATTTTATTGAACTTTGCTCTTTGCTAATCTGCACCAATTTTCCTTTATAAAATGACATGTACTTGATTGGTACACAAACAAACATACAGACCTACAGATGGACAGAAATAATTCTTTTTTTGAATACATAGATATTTTTTTACCGATTTGAATTTAGAAAAATGAAATCTCACCCCTTTTCCAGGCAGATGCTTACAGACATCAATAGGTTGTTTGTTATATGGCATATCAACCCTTTTCGGGTCATTTATGGCCGAATCAAGCCAGGTTGATATTCGGTTTTTTAAAGTACTGCTTTTTCTTACATGGTCATCCGTATAAGTATTGAAGAGGATCATCGCTGCTTAACTTCTGGGATTTAGTTGGAAACGGTACTTTAAACAGGATTTTTTTTTGTGGGAGTGTTTTATTTTACGGCATATCAAACATTTTTGGGTCATTTAATGCCGAATCAAGTCATTTTGATATTTGATTTCTTACAGTACTGCTGCTTAAATGGTCACCCATGCTTTCTACATGACTTGAACGTGAACGTTTTTCTATCGTAAAAATGTTTGAAGCACCCTCAATATAAAATAACACTGTTTTTGTTCACTCGTGTTGCCCGTCTGACGGTGAGCCATATCTCTTTTAACCCGATTTTCGAAAAAGGTTACTCATCTAAATAATAAACAGGCTCATCGCTACTTAACTTCGGAAAACTAGCGGGAACAGATGCTTTCTACATGATCGTAAGTGTTTTTCTATCGAAAAATAGTTAAAACACCATCGATGTAAAATGACCCTGACTTCTTTTTCAGCTGTTTGATCCACCTGAGAGTGGGTCTTATCTCATGTATCCCACTTTTCGAAAAAGGTTACCCATCTAAATATTGAACTGGCTCATCGCTGCTTAACTTTGGTAATCTAGCGGTAACAGGTGCTTTCTACATGACTTGACTATAAAAGGTCTTTTATAGTAAAATATCTGAG
>CM042159.1:43171996-43224496 GCA_023376005.1 Doryteuthis pealeii | reverse complement strand
TCATCAGCAGAGCTATAGACAGGGTAGTGCTTTGTGCGTGATTCGAACCCTACCTGTCAGGCTGACAGGCGGACATTCTAACCACTACACTAGCTGGCTTTTCCAAAATTTCTCGTTCATTTTAAGCTGGTATGTATATCGCACTTTTTGGGTGACTTATGGCACGACAGTATGAAGTAGTCAAACAATGTATTTGAAATAGCAAAGACCGACAATTTGTGGGAGATTATGGGCTTAATTAAAGTCATACCTAATTTTGTTAATTAATTAATGATTCTAAGCTGGTCCCTTCTTCCAACGGTAAAATGTTAGAGAGCTCACGTTTGATTTTAGAGCTCGATGTTTATTTTTTTTATAAACAAAGCAATACAATTAGTAAAGAAAAGATTAAACAACGTTTAATATGCGGTTATGGGTATATTCAGGTATCTATGAGTGGAAATGTTGCCATATCCGCATATTAGCCGATTGTTAAGCTTTTTTTATTTACTGATTATATATATATATATATTATTATAATGGAGATTGTGTGTTTTTCTGTCTGTAACCGAAACTATATCACTACTCAAGTCATAATTCCCTTAGTTATTGACATCACATTCTCAATGATTTTATTTTTATTTAAATCTCAATTATTAATAAAAGTGTTTTATATTATTAATACTGTTAACCATATCTACGTACTAACAACATGCAATTATATTTATATATACAACAAAATAGCAGTTTACAGTGTGAATGGGAAGGCTAATTTGCATATTAATATTAAAAATGTGATTTTAATAAACATGTGCTTAGTATTATTGATTTCTAATTATTTGGTTTTATTTTAATGAATATAAGCAAAAATCTCTTCAATGAATCTTAAATGAAATTCATTAACAAGAAAAAATAACTGTCATTTTATTCTTTACTTCCGCTTTTAACTAAATACTTAAATTAGAAAAAATAACAATGAAAGACGAGAGTGATGGAAGAGTAAGTTTCAGTTCTTCTAATTTTCGATTATACCCACCTCTGTTTCAAATCTTTTTATCTGCATTCTTATTTAGTTTTATTAGCCTTTTTAATTTAATACGATATTTTATTACATTAAAACTTAAATACTTGCACCCGGAGGGTGCATATATTTGCTAGTATATATAAAGAAGATTTTAATAACCAGCAAACATTGTTATGCCTTCTAACAATTAATTATCTTCTGTTTGAAAACGTTCGTAATTAAGATTGAGATATTCGAAACAAACAACAAGAACAGGAATTCATCATCATCATCATTATCATTATCATGATCATGATCATGATCATCCCGCTAGTAGCCCGGAAATCCATGACAATCTCTCACCAACCGTCACTTATGAGTTCGTCCTTGTTTCTCCAGCAGTGACCAGCATAAGGGATTTTGAATATATTATGATTGACGCTGAAATAAATTCTGATAAAAAGGTTGGTTGTAGTTGTATCAGTGCTACTGTATGGCTGCACCACTTGGCTCCTAACAAAGCGCCCAAAGAATTAGCCAGATAAGAGCTGCACAAGAATGTTGCATGCGATCTTAAACAAATCGTGGATACACCCCACAAGGACACAGCTGTCGGGCCACTTGCCCCCTATCACACAAACCATCCGAGTGAGACAAACAAAATATTCTCACGGTGAAGCCATCTGCTAGAAGTATTTGCTAAATCTTTCCTCCTAGTATCGCACCAAAGACCTTGGAGAAATCTACAAGCAAGACTGTTGCCTAGAGACATTTTGCTCATACTCTTTCGATGATGAGGCGGCGTTCATACTGAAATGGTTATCGTCGTTAGAAATGGAAACGGCGACTCGAGTTCAAATCCAAGACAGTGCTTTTTTGCATTTCATATAGCATTATTAATCTTGCATTCAAATATTCTCCCTCCAGCTGTGGATAAATAGCAGGACAGACTGTTCACTTTAACCTTCGCTAGGTAAGCAGTCTAGGAGAAGAAAAACTCTGAATTCAAACCCGTTAAACTCTGCTTAAAAATGCACCTCGTGTCACATACTGCTCGTGCAGATGGTGTTTGTAAACTCTTTAGATGATTCGGCACGTAGTCAGAATCTAAGAAGTTTTGGATCCATTTCTTCGAAATCTGTTTTGATTTCTCATATATATATATATATATATAATAGACAAATCGTGTCACATTGGGTCATCCATTCAGCTCTGGGTAGATAATTGAGATTAGGGAAAAGGGAGTTAGCAAAGCGAATAAAAATTTTTTAAATACGACCGGACGAAACCTTAAAATCAATTTGTTAGCTTTCTAAGAAAGGAAATGTTTGACCTCATTTATGCTAGGGGTTGTTGGTTGTGAAATTTAACATAGAAATACAATTCAAATTCTCCCGATTTTCTCTCTCTCTCTCTCTCTCTCTCTCTCTCTCTCTCTCTCTCTCTCTCTCTCCACTCAAGAAACTAACATTATATAACGAGGAGGTTGTCAAGAGATACATAGAGGGAAAGAAAGAGATAGACACAGAGTAAAGTAAGAGAGTGGTCAGTTTTTGACTTAATTGCAAATTACGACTAATTAGAACCAATTAAAACGGATTTTTTCCAAACATAATTCAATCCTAAAAGTAAGGGATAATTTAGTATAATTTTTGTGTTATTAAACTAAGCAGCAAAAAAGCCTTTAGGAAGTAAAAGTTGATTTGCTCAGCTTTAGTATAATAATAATAATAATAATAATAATAATAATAATAATAATAATATATGTATCATTTAGATTTACTAAGTTCCAATTCAGGAGTTATTAGAATGTGAAATACTCCTTGATCACCATTACCCCCAGGTCCACTCTGACCTCGAGTAATAGTATCTGTTAGGGTCCCATCTATAGAAAAAAAAACATTAGTCTAATCTGTTTAAAAAATCCCGATTACGACAAGAAGGTTCCCGATTACAACATGAAGGTTTCCGAGTTCGAAAAGAAAGTTCAAGAAGTTTCCTGAGTCCGACAAGAACTACCTGAAGAAGGCCGGAGGGCACATCAGCCGAAACGTTCTACAGATAACAATAAAGATGAGGATAATAGTCCGAATAATAGAGATATTACTAATTATCAATCCTCATCCCCAAAATTCAGAGAATTAAAAAATTGTGTTTAAAAAAAAATGAGTACCTAACACGAAGGGTCCCATCTATGGGCTAAATAGAAAAACATGAGTTGATAAACAAAATTGTATATCCATTAAGAATTAATTTAATTTCAAAACTTGTCGGCATTAATGACCCACGAGTTAATATGCCGTAAAACAAAAATCAAACCAAACCAAACCAACACGAAGGAATAAAAGCAAAAGCGCTTCTGCATAAAATAACCCAATGGGTTGTCATGCCGTAAAACTCAACCAACCGACCAACATGTGGTAATTTTTAAGTTATTTAAAAATGAGGTATTTATTTAGATTACCAAGGGTTGAACTCCAGTCGCTGGTATAAAAGTGACTCTACCAAGTTCTAGAAGAGAAACGTTTCCCATCCCACGTGGATGTGTGCACTTACTTCTTTGTAACTACTGACTATTCATTATTTTTAATGGAGTTGAAAATGGCGCTGATGCTGTAAATTTCACGCCAATCTCCTGACTGGTAGTCCGCCGNCGGGAAATCAGAATCCATAAAAGCAGAATCGATGTGTGCAATAGAAGCGCGCCAAATGAACTTACTATCGCCTCCCGTGCCAACTCTGCCCCATCGCAGACCTCAGTAAAAAGAAACCATTTATTCCGACAAGCGAAATAATAAAGGTGGAAAGTTCACACTGCCGTCTGCCTACTCCAGCTTCACCTTCGGTTATCTTTCGGAGAGTTTACCCATAAAAGGGACAGAGTTACGCTAGGAAAAAAAGACGATGAGTTACTCAGGGGAATGCGGTCTTTGTGATATTGCTGCTGCTGCTGCTGTCGGCGGCGCGGGGGTGCGGGGGCCAGCGTAGGGCATTATGCACATTGGGAAACAAATTGCGGAGGAGGATGGAGGAGAGGTGATCGTTATGGTGGTTGTCTTGACGCAACGAAATTTGTCGTTCATTTCGCATGCCGAACGCCCGGGATGCTGAGTTCCGTTAAAGTGCGAACAGCATAGACAGAGAAAAAAAGGGAGAAGAGAGGAGATGTAAATGAAAAAAAAAAAAATAAAAATAAAAAAAATAAAAAAAAAAATAAATTAAAAAATTAAAAAAAATAAAGTGAAAAAAGTAGAAAGGAAAAAGAAAGAAAAAGAAGAAAAATAGAGAAGAAAGGAGAAAGAAAAAGAGGAAATAAGAAAGAGAGTTGCTGTGATGGAGGTTAACGAGGTTA
This sequence comes from Doryteuthis pealeii, assembly GCA_023376005.1. Classification (NCBI taxonomy): domain Eukaryota; kingdom Metazoa; phylum Mollusca; class Cephalopoda; order Myopsida; family Loliginidae; genus Doryteuthis; species Doryteuthis pealeii. The sequence continues at coordinate 43,220,162 of CM042159.1, read as the reverse complement.
ATTGAGGAACGATGAGGCGAGAAAAGCCGAATTGATGAACGAGATTTCGGCGATGAACGTGTCCATTAAGATATATATAATAGTATATATTATATATAATATATATGATGATTGTTTGGGAGAATATGTGCTTTAATTTTAGGTCAGACCTAAATTTTTTGGAAAGTTAATTCAGAAATTTAATGTTATTAGGCGGGATTTAACTACTTAAATGTAAGGCTAAACAAATCGAAGAAAATCAAATCTCTGATATATATTCTGAATCTATTAGTTCTCTTCAGCGAGCTGATAGATAACGGGACCACGCCCAGCGTGTGACTTTTTCGAACCCTTTGTGCCGAATATTATGTCTACTGAATTACCTAAACAAAGCGAGACGAAAATTGGCATTTTCCTGTTTGGCGTGATGGTCGTAGCCTATAAATGCTTGTAATGCTAAAAACGAGTTCCAATTAAAATGATGTCTCATAGCTTACAAAAATATAATAAATGTGTTATGATGAGTAAATACAGGTAGAAATAAGTGCCTTTTATGAGAATAATCAAAATTTATAGAAAAACTGTAGTTTTTTAAGTAATCACATAAAAAGAATATCGATACTGTTATAATTTCAAGATAGTTGCGTGATCAGTGTTAAGGTTCACTGGAAGGAAAGAAACTTAAATATTTTTTGAAATTTTGTTTTAAACTGTCGCAAAAAGTCAATACGAACGATAAAAAAACATTGTTACAAAGAAAGATTCATTCAAAAGATTCAATTATACCCAGTTGGGAAAAATTACTCATCATTACCGTGAACAATCGTGTCTAATTCTGTCGTATTTTTTGCTCTTAAATTTCATCAAATTTTCAACTAAATAAATTGTTCCCTGCTAACACGCATGAATCGACCTCGGAATTTAGGTAGTAAAAAGTCGCCAGTGAGCTAAATCGTCTGTAAGATGTACTGGCACTGGGGACGCCCCCCCCCCAAACTAAATCCAACACGTGTTCGTTTTCTTTAGATTGTATTGGCGAGTATCCATACATTTGGAATTTCGGTGCCCAGCTAACAACATCTTTTCCCAAAATTGCCCTGAAAACTAATTCAAGGGAGCAATATATTATCGCATATAGACTATTATTTGACGAAAAACTTCGTAGAGTAAATTATCAAACAATAATATTCGTTTGAATTTCAGGATGAGATTGTTTTTTGTTAACCTAATTTTGTACAAATTCTGTCGTCTAGATTCTGTTCGTATTTTTTGTCTTAAATTTCATCAAATTTTCCAACTAAGAAATTGTTCCTCTAAACACGGCTAGAGATTCACCTCGGAATTAATAGTAATAAGTCGCCATGAGTAAATCTGTCTGTAGACTGTAGCATGCGGACACCCCCCCACCCCAACTATAATCCAAACACGTGTTCTTATCTTTAGATTTACTTGGCAGAGTACTATACATTTTGAATTTCGGTTGCCCCAGCTTAACAACATCTTGTTCCAAATGCCTGAAAACCTAATCAATGAGCTAATATTATCGAATTGATATTATTTGAACGAAAACTCGTAAGTAAATTATCAACACATAATTCGTTTGAATTTCGGATGAGAACTTGTTTTTTGTAACTAATTTTGTACAAATTCTGTGTCTAATTCTGTCGTAGTTTTTTGTCTTAAATTTCATCAAAATTTTCAACTAAAAATGTGTGTCCTCAACGACGGCTAGAATTCACCTCGGAATTTAGTAGTAAAAGTCGCCAGTGATAAAATCTGTCCTGTGAGATGTAACTGGCACTGGAACCCCACCCCAACTAAATCCAACACTGTTCTTTCTTAGATTTATTGGCGAGTATATACATTTGAAGTTTCGGTTTCCCCAGCTAACAACATGCTTTTCCAAATGCCTGAAACTAATTCAAGAGCTATATAATTATCGATTATAGGATATTATTTGACGCGAAAAACTTCGTAAGTGATAATTATCACATAATATTCGTTTTGAATTCAGTGATGAGCGAATTGTTTTTTTGTTAACTAATTTTGTCCAATTCTGCTGTCTAAATGTTCTGTCGTATTTTTTGTCTTAAATTCATCAAATTTTCAACTAATCTAACACAGAAATCTACTACAGTCCTATCACAGTAATTTAAATCCATCTTTTCACTTGAAGAAGACTCTCGACCTTAGAAACGGGTTCTCTTTTTGCAAAATGGGTAGGATTAATATTGACTTAACTAGTTGAAACTTAAAGTGGAGGATTTTTTTTTTTTTTTTTTTTTTTTTTTTACCCCTTTGTTCGGGGGAAACAACTCGAGCAGATTATACATCTTACCTCACAAATAAAACATGTCGCCGCCCTAGTGCAGCGTGAGATGGATGTGAGCACATGCGGATGAACCAATAATGGAGTCAAACGGTGTATCTCACGTGATTGCTGGGCGGATGAGCCTAAAAAGCGGGCCAACGCCAGGATCAAAACAGTTCAGTCAGGAAACTACTGCTCCTCATCTCTTAAGTCTGGCGTCTATTGATGGGTCAAAATTAGCCACCCGAAGTATGATGACATCGAGCCAACCAAACCTATGACATTACACAAAAATATCAAATCATAACACATTCGGACTCTCGCTGAAGAAGGTTGCGCGTCCACGGGTGAGCACTGGCTGTTGTGGAAAATTGTGCTACAAGTGTCTCAACGTCCACGGTTCGACGCTGGCTGTTGTCGAAAAATCGCTAACAGCGCCCCAACACACATCAAAATCACACAACACCGCAGTCACAACGCAGAGCAGACAAACGACACAGCCCACCACCAACGTTGCGTAAGCTTCTGAGAAACCAATATCCCAAAAGTCAACCATAGAACCGCTAGATTGTAAAACGACACCTACTAAGGTGTAAACAAACGCTTAGAATCTAGCACATTCAATGTCAGAACACTAAAAAACTATAAACCAAACTGCCCGAGTTAACTGCATCTGCAGAGGACAAAAATTATCGTAGACATAATTCTGCGTACAGAGCATAGTTGATCACAGTGAACTACGATATAAAATACAACGAAACAGGTAACGGATGGAGACTTTCTGTCAGCATTGCGTGGAAAAACTCCAAAATGCCACTGATAGAGAGGCGTAGGAAGCTCCTCAGCCCCCAGGCTATGAGAGCACTAAAATAAAGAAAAATCCAACCGACGAATCATATGCGCTACGTTAATGGGAATCCCTGCCATGAACAGTAGCTTCGTGCCTAAGCCCCACTATGTCAGCGAAGAAAACGGACATAGCAAAGTTCTATAATGAGCTATCCCTTCCTATGCAGGACAGAATTCCCAACACAATGTCCTGTAATTGGGGGCGACATGAATGTGCAGATAGCATACAGCGAGAACAATAAATACTGCTCTAACAAAGTAGATGCCAGTCTAGGGCTTGCCCAAAACAGGAACAGAGGCGAATTATAAGCAGAGTTCTCTCTTCGAGAACAGCATAGTATGCAATACAAATACCAAGAAAAGAAAAGGCAACTCTGGACTACACATACCAAACCATAGCAAGAGAGCCAATTAGACTACTATCCTAATAAATAAAAAATGGATAAATAGTTGCAATGAACTGCGAAGCATACTCCTCGTTTTGAAGAGTTATCTCCCGCGACAACAGAATAGTCACAGCAAATTACCACTTAGCCTACGTAGGAACAAAAAGCAAAAACAGTAGAACTGGTACGATACAGCTGGTCAACCACTTGCCAACAGTGATATATATGCAACGATATGCCTTGGCAGTAAGAAAACAGATTCGAACCTCCAGAGGCATTGAAAGCCCCACTGCAAAACGCAAGAGATATGAAAACTTCGTCAATGCCGCATCTAAAGCAGGACATCCGAATGCATACCGACCGAAACTAGAGCCAAACCGCTCACCCCTGTCCCCTGGGAGACGGAGGCACTTAGAGAATATGAGAAATAATGATCAAAGAAACGCCCAAATTAATAAAACAAACCCAACTAGCACCAACCTGTAAACCTTAAGAAAGCCCAGGTAGCCTTAAGACAAAACATACAAAAGGGACAAATAGAGTACATACAGCACAAATAAAATAATATCAGACAATCGTAAGAAAGACAGACAGTCGCGCATTAGCCTGGCAAAAGTAAAACGAATTAGTGTGTAGAAAAAGCACCTCTAAATCAAAAATTAAGGCAACCAGCCAAGAGAATAGATAATAAAAATGAAGCGACACTTCCAGAGAACTGCTCAGGAAACTCCCCCAGAAATCATAGAAAGTAATTCCAAAGAATTGTAGATAAACAACTAGATATCAAGCTGGGAGAATTTTCACAAATAGATCGAAATAACCAAGCTTTAAAGAAGCTAAAAGGTTAGAAAAGCCAGCAGGACTCGACGAAATTACGCCCCCGGGAGGGTTGTGGAAGATAGGAAAGTTCTAATGAACCATATGCTTACGCTATGCAATGCAAGTATATAGACAAAATAGATAGATAAATGGACAAAGCTGCATCCTCCCATTCCTAAGAAAGGATGCGCGTCGAATCTCGGTGTATACTCAGGCTAAAATACAGAGGCATAACTTCTCACTGCTATTCAAGCCAAGGATTACTACTAATGCCCTTCACTATAATCTCGGTCCCATCCGGCCCCAAATAGCAAAAAATCCTTGAAGAAACCAAAATTGATTCCGCAGAAATCGATCCACAACCTCTCAGATCACTGACTATTCGACGGATCATAGAAGGTACGAGCAAAGAATCGTAGAGGCAACCGTTATTCATTCGTTAGATTTCTCCAAGGCATTCGTTCCTATACATAGAGAAAAAAATGAAACAATACTATTAGCATATGGCCTCCCAATATTTGAAACCGGTCTCACTATAATGATGCGCTATACAAAGACACTAAAGCGATGGTACGCTTCACCTGATGCGACACAGATTTCTTTGACATCCCCGCTGGAGCCTTCAAGGGGACACACTGCACCATATGATATTTATAATATCTCTCTCTTTCGTGTAATTTTTTGAGCCTACTTTTTTCACTAATTACTTTGTATTTATCATTGGCATCCCTCACTTCCCAATCTACGATTGTCCTTCTTATATATTTTTCATATACATGATTTTTCTGACACTAAGTCGTGTATTGTACTTCACGTGAAATATATTTTCTACTTTTTCCTCTTTCACCCTGAAGTACAATTTTTCTTGTTATGATTACTTATTTTGTAATTACCAAATTCTATACTAAGACTAAGTAATACAACTCTGCCAAAATCAAATTAATTCATAATAAGCATATCCATAAGGAATTAATGCCACAATTCTTCTATTGGAACTAATAATACACTATATAATATAGTCTACTAGTAACTCCATTAAGTAGAGCATTTATACTATTCTTATAACTCCTATTGGCATACATTACATTAGTATGACACACTTTAAGTATATATAATGATATTACTATAGCATTATCTTAAACCATTGTTATTATAACAATGATTTAATATATGCACGGACCCTATATTTGAATAAAATAAATATATTATGATGTAGAGAATAAGTGCCTTTAATTTTTGCCACTTTTTTTCTTATTATAGAAGTTTTGTTGAAACATGATACAACAAAATTCCTTCGGAACTAAAGTTTTTATGTTTGGTTTACTGTTGTTTATATACCTACCTGAGAGATGGCAAAAACTGTTATTGCCGAAAGACGCTCGTTTATTGAAAACTCATTTGGTGGACTGTATTTACCAGTTACACCCGTGACACCAGAAAGATCCCGAAATTAAGTAAACGAAATCAACCAAAAACTTGTCTTCCTACAGGAATCCTATATCTGTACAGATATACAACAAAAACTTTGATACTCTAATTAACTATATAAGTTATAACGTAATATATACCGAAATAATATATTGAATAATAATATAAGTACTAACATGAAACTCATTAGCTTCATATTTGTAGTCTAAAGTATCAATCTATTGGCTGTTTACTTAGTATGAATGAAGCATTTCAGAAGGTGTTGATATAATATATATTATACCTATATATTAAATAATTAATATTAATATATATAATAATATTAAATATATTATATATTATATTAAATAAATATAGTGTATTAATTTTGGCAGCTTTAATTTCTATGGTATTAGAAGTATTTGTTGAATCAATGAATTACAGACATTCCTGTCGGGCCACAACTTTTGTCTGAGTGTGTCTCATAGTGGGTTTTCTGTGTTCCCTGACCTGATAGTGGATTGCAACGTTATCTCACTTATAGCTTATAATGCGCGTGGATCGTGTTGGTGTCGCGAGATCGCTATAGGCTGCTGGTGTGAACATGTTATCACAGTCTACACCACCGAAGGCTTCAAAAACGAGCGCGTATCCACCAGGAAAAGGATCCCCTCGAAAATGGGAACGATCAACCAAAAACATTGGGCCTACAGGAATAATAATATCTGAGTACTCCAGTTGTCAACAAACTTACCCTATCATAAATATATAAAAAAAATACTAATATATAAATTATAATATAGCTTTCGATCTGGCATAAGAGCTTTATTATTTATTCATTTTCTATTGGCTCTTACTTAGTATTGAGCACTTTAGTATATATATATATATATATATATATATATAATATATATATATAATATAATATAATATATATATATAGTTAGGCATCTCTTATTTTTTTATCAGTCGGCATTATTAACATTGTTATAATAACAATGTTAATAATGCCGACTGATTATTTTCAGGTTGTGTAATATTATTTGTATTGTGTATTGTACAAATAGAAGAATTGTGCATATTCTTGGATTGCTTGATAATTTGATTTGCAGAGTGTCTGTCCTGTAGAATTTGGTAATAAATAATATCTAACAAAACCCGTTTTGGTTGTATGAAGTTTCACTGGAAATAATAAAATCATTGATATTATAAGAGGAACATATTATAGAAGAGGAACATAAAATAGAAGTAAAATAGGACATTACAAAATAGAAAATAAAACTTTGAAACAAATTCCTTGTATCTCATTATGGCTACCTGACTTCCAATTTTTTTTACTTTCGAGATTGTTGCTTTTTTGTTATAGTGATGTAGAGGATAATGGTTTTATTGTTATTTTTTTCATTCGGCAGTGGCGTTGATAGGAATGATGGTGATGATGATGGTAGTGGGTTTGGGTTGGAAGATGGTGCTAGTGTTAGTGGTAGTGTTGGGAGGACTGTTGGGATGATGAATAGCAGATGGTGTTTGGCGATGAATGGATTGGACAGCAGTTGGGGAGACACGTCCGAAAACAAACAAAAAAACAAAAAAAACAGGAAATCCGACTAAAGGCACCAGGGCTATACGAAAAGACATTGGGGGGTAGTAAAGGACATGGAAGATAAAAGACTTGAGAAATAAATGTAAAGAATGGAAATATAGGAGCCAATGAACTAAAAAAAATGGATAAAAAAGAAAAAAGGAAATAGAATTGAGAACTGTGGGCAGGGCAAAAGGCGGACTAAAAAGGCTCACTTGCCAATCAACACATTTAAGCACAACACGTTCTATCATTTAGCATACAATCTTTAACATCTGCCTCTGCTTTTACAAGAACGAATAAATAACTATATATATAAATATATATATATATATATATATATATTATATATAATATATATAGTAATTCATTCGTTCCTGTAAACACAGAAGCAGATATGCTATATATATATATATATATATAGAGAGAGAGAGAGAGAGAGAGATACTTGGTCAATGGTCAAGCCTTTCGTTTTGACCAGCCCAAACTTTTCTTTACTAATTGACCGGTGAAAACTGCCCAAGCGATTGTATCGGAAGTTCGATTCACCAAGTCGATTCATGAAGACGCTAAGAAAAATAGGGAGGAGAACGAAACCAATGGAGACCACCATATGTGATCATTGAGAAGATCTAGGAAAAATCGTTTCCTCGATCAGGAAACGGATAGAATTGATTCGTTTTTTTTCCCTCAGACAACTGCATCAATAAACACCTGTGGCCAGTTCCAATTGAGATTGGGACTCAAATATCGGACACTCTCCTCGCTGGAACGTCTGTTGTGATAAGTAGGATCGTCCTTATTCTTATCTATCTCGGTTACATTCTGAGAGATAATATATATATATATATATATATATATATTATTATTATTATTATTATTATTATTACTATTATTATTATTTGCTCCTTTTGAGTTTTCACATCAGCATTTGCTGATGGTCTTTCACTGGAGTCTGAGTGACAGCAAGTCTCCTCGGGTCTCCACGACTCTTCTGAGTATTCTGGCAGATTGCAACAGTGCAGTGTTCTGAATGGTTTCAATCCTTCCTCTGATTTCCAAACATTCCAGACCTTTTTCCAATCCTTTTGGGACTGTTCCAAGTGCACCAACAACAATTGGTATCACCTTCACTTTCATATTCCATAACTTTTTTAGTTCTCTGGCAAGGTCCAGATATTTGTCTATTTTTTCATTTTCCTTTAGCTTCACCCTGTGATCTGCTGGCACTGCAAAATCCACCAGTTGATAAGTTCTTTCTTTTTTGTTTATGAACACTAGGTCTGGTCTTCTTGCTGGGATAAGGTGATCCGTTTTTATTTCAAAGTCCCAGAGAATTTTATGCGTTTCGTTCTCAAGAACAGATTCTGGTTTATGCATTATTATTATTATCATTATTATTATTATTATAATGTAGATTGTGTGTTTTCTGTCTGTAACTAAAACTATATTACTACTCAAGTCAAAATTCCCTTAATTATTAACATCACACTCACCATGATTTTATTTTTATTTAAACCTCAATTATTAATAAAAAAAATTAAATTATTAATACTGTTGACCATATCAACATACTAATAACATACAATTGTATTTATATATATACAACAAAATAGCGGTTTAGCAAATGAACGGGAAGGTTAATTTGCATATTATTATTAAGAATTTGATTTTAATAAATATGAGCTTTATATCATTGATTTCTGATTGTTTGGTTTTATCTTAATGAATATGAGTAAAAATCTCGGGGATGAATCTTAAAAAGAAATCCATTTACAAGAAGAAATATCTTTGATTTTATTCTTTCCTTCCTATTTTAACTAAATAGTTAAATTATGAAATTTTAGCAATGAATGACGGAAGTGAAGGAAGAGTAATTTTCAGTTGTTCTATTTTTCGATTATACCCCCCTCTTTTTCAAATCTTACTATCTTCCTATCTATTATTTAGTTTCATTAGCCTTTCCAATTTAATATGATTTTTTTTTATTACATTAAAACTTAAATATACTAAATAAACTAATTATACTAAAGCCGAGTAAATCACTGATTGTTTGCTAAAGGCTTTTATGTGTTTAGTTTAATGACACAAAATTAATACTAAAATATCCCTTTGTTTTAGGATTGAGTTATGTTTGAAAAAAATCCATTTTAATTGGTTTTAATTAGTAGTAATTAGCAATTAAGTCAAAAACTGACCCGTCTCTTACCACACATTTTACCTGTCACATTCTCCCTTTTCTATGTATATCTAGATTACCTCCTCGTTATATATGAAAGTGAGCATGAAAGTGTCATTTAACTTTCCCACTTTTTTGTATGTTAAATTTCAGCAGAAGTAGATGTCTCCATACATAGATGCAACAGTGTAACGGTTATCGTTTTATGAAATGGAGTAAATACATATAAATGAGTAATCTCCCCAGGAGTATCCAACATGTCTTGTTCGTCTTACTTCGATGGTTTGTGTCATAGTGGACAAGTGTCCGTGCAATTGCTTCCTTATGGGGTGCTGTTTCCACAATTTGTTTAAGACAGCACGCAGCGTCATTGTGAAATTCCGATTTAGCTTTTTCTATAAGCGCTTAGTTAGGGTACAAGAGGTGCAGTTGTACATTAGTACTGATACAGACACAGATGGCGAAGAAAGAACGTGAACACCAACATATGGACATATCAGTGTGGGCCGACCACCAAGGACCTATATCATTCAACTCTATGCGGATTCTAGATGCTGCTCAGAGGGCCTCTCATGTGTGATTACCGATATGAATTGTTGGGGAGAAAGAAAGAGATAGATAGATAGATAGATAGATAGATAGAGAGAGAGAGAGAGAGAAGAGAGAGAGAGAGAGAGAGAGTACGACCCGATGATAGCGATAAAATGTGCGATGAGAGTGTATTCTATTTAGTTTAGACTGGGTTGAAAATTACCCAAATAACTTTTTGCCTACTTTAAGCCACTCACGGTAGTTCGCAAAAAAGAAAATTTATTTAAAAAAAACTTTCCTATGAATAAAGACTAAGGAAGATTGACTTACCATGTTTGGTTTATCCAGGTACAAGAGGGAATATGATTGAGGTCTACAAATATACCCATGGATTTTATTCAACGAACTTTGATCTACTAAACATTACTCAAAATATCAATGTCAGGGGTCATAAATTAAAACTCTTTAAAAAATGTTGTAAAGCAAATGCAAGACAAAATTATATTAGTAACAGAGTGGTGAATACATGGAATAAGCTACCATCATCAATAGTGAATGCCTCATCTCTCTCCTTTAAGGCAATGTTAAATAATCCGTGGAAAGATTATAAATATTCTGTGGAATTAAGATGAATGTTTATAAGGAACAACTGATAGGTCTCAGACCTTATATACAAGCTGAAAAAGATATTATAGTATTATTATATTATTATTATTAAAATTAAAATTAATAAGAACATCATTTCTTTGTAACTCGACACCGGTAGTGATCTGTCCATCATTATTGAAAATACTTGAAAAAAAAAATTGGTAACCCAAAATCAACACACACCAAAAAAATTGCATAAGGTTTATCTGGCAAAAAATTACATTTTATAGGTGAAATAATTTGTAATTCTTTTTTTTTTTGTTGTTGTGGAAAACCAGTAAAAGCAAGATCTTACGTGTTAAAACCTTCGTCAGACTTTTTTGGTACTGACTGGATGGCATTATTTGACTTATGAGATTTACGAATTATTTCACCCCCCACTCCTTCAACGTAAACACGAAACTAAAAAAAAAAGCCCACTGGCAGCGGCTCGCGCACGTGTCACTTGTTATCATTTTAGGGTACTTCTCTGGGTTAAGTTTTGGCGGTAAGTTACACAGTCTTTAAGTTAGGATACTGATTCAAAAAGATAAGGCAGAACCACAAGTTTTATAAAACGAATTTTATATAAAGAGGATTAAACGCATAGAATTCTCTGGAAGTTTAAGATAAAGACGGATCACCGAATCCCGACCAGGTAAACAAAGGAATTGGGTTTCTTTGAGTATGTGCTGTTGCTTAAGAGATCACCCAATTAAGTATTGAACAGGGGCACCGGTGCTTAACTTCGGTGATCTAGCGGGAACAGGTATTTCAGCGTGATTTGGCCATAGATCTTGCCTCAAGTAATATTTTTTATTGTTCCTTGCTTAGGTACGGCACATTGTTACGATTTTATGGGCCATCCTTTAAGCTTCAAGCAAGAGCGCTTGTCCAGCGGAAATACTTGGTAAAGAATCCTTTGGTTGTTCCTTGGTGCTCCTCAGTATTGCAAGTGCTTCGCCAATGATTGCAAATGGATGTCTGTCAGTATCAGTGATTAAGTAGTCAGCCAGCCACGTAGTCAGGCTGTTGATTGGCCGAGGTTTAAAAAACATGACCTCGTCTAGTCTATAAATTTAAGTGGTGTATTGTAGCACACCTTGTATACCAAAATATTCCAACACACACTTTTTTGGGGTTGCTTACACAATCTGCTAATATTTAACTTGTCCAAAATTAAAAAAAATATTAAGTATTGGATCAGGTCATCGCTGCTTAATCTCAATGATCTAGCGGGAACTGTTGTTTTCAGCGTGACTTGACCGTAACTCTTGTTTCAAGTGGTTTTGTTATTTACTATGCTTTGATTAGATATGACATATAGGCCTTACTGTTGCTTAAGTGGTCACCCAATTATGTATTGAACAGGCTTATTGGTGCTTACCTTTGCTGATCAACCGGAAATCGGTGTTTTCGGTGTCACTTGACTGTAATTCTTGTTTTAAATAGTGTTGTTTTTTATATGCTTTGTACACAGGCATTGGGTTGCTTTATTTCCATTATTAGCTATTGTCTAAGTATTCACCCTTCTAAGGATTGAATAGGCCCAGCATTGCTTAACTTCAGGAACCGTTGTTTTCAACGTGACGACTGTCAGTCTTTTTTCAAGTTGTGTCATTATTTACTATATTTTGCTTCCATATGGTAGACAGGCCTTAGGCTGTTAGCAGTGTTGAACAGGCTCATCGCTGCTTAACTACGGTGATCTAGAGGGGACCGATACTTTCATCGTGACTTGACCGTAATTGAGAAAAAAGAGTTAGACAAGCCGGGAGCAAGAACATGTATAAGAATATTGGAATTACAAGGGTTAAGATAAAACTTTAAAAATCATATAAAAGAAATTAAAAAAAAAAACGAAAAAAAACACTTTTTCTGAAAGAAATTAAAGCAAAAAAAAAAAAAAAAAAAAAGTAAATATACGTGAAAAAAATTGCAATCGGAAAAATGGCGGTTAGCGAGGGAACGGCGGGAAAAGTCAGGAATTTAACTTACGTGAAGACATGAAGCTGAAGAAAATGGAAGCGGAACTTAACAAGTACAAAGTCGACCAAGTATACATTCTATTTTTTTTTTCAATCTCTTTTTCTTACTGTAATTATTACTTGTCTATTTTCTTTTCTTTTAACTACGCCACAGGATGTGTCTGTGAAGAAATGTAGCAGCTGTGACGACGGAAGAAGTATGAAAGCGGATTTGAGTCTGAGGGAAAGTTTCGGCTAAAGATGAAGGAATATGAGTCGTTCATAATTATTCAGGTGTGAGAGAAGAAAATTGAAGTAAAATGCAGAATCTAATTCTGAATTAATGACTATACCTCTAGAAGCAGATGTGAACATCCCCATATATATATATATATATATAATATATATATATATATAATATATATGGTGTGTGTGTATACGCGTATATATATATATATATATATATATATATATATATATATATATATATTATATATTTAGCCAAATGAGTAACTCTGACAATATTTAAATGTGTAATTATGAAAAAATATATACAGGATGAATTTTATATATGATAATAAGCGAACGTTTCGATTTTTATGAAACCATCTTCACGGCTATTTGACTCTTTGCCTATTTTAAACCGCTTACATTGGCTCTCCTTTTCTACACATGCTATACCAAGCAAAGTATAAATATCTATGGTCAGTTCATTATAAGTGAGTCGAAGAACTCAGATGACGATAATAATAAGACTTTATTTTAATTGAATGAGTTGAGAAATGAATAGATAGTGAACCTTTTAAATATCCCATGATACTGGTAAAAATATCAAAACAATTTGGTAGGCAATTTGATAAGTAATGGATAAGTACAGATATTTAAATTGCTTCATCCAAACAATATTTTCAAATTAACAAATGGAACGAAAAAAAAACCAAAAACAATCTTATTTTTTTTATAGTAAATTCCGTTCCATCAAAAATACTATTAATATTGCACGATTTCCAGTTAGTCATATAAGAATTTGCGGGATGTTAAGTCGAAGCTAACACACACTTTCCTTTAATGCATTAGCTTATCCAAACGAGGGTAACCCAACACAGAATATTCGGCAAGGAAAAGACAAATCAATTTATGCAAGATAACATTCAATTAAAACACCATGAACAAATGAAACATAGTTCCAGTCCCAAACCATAAAACAGATAAGATCAATATATATTAATAAGTAAGTAAGTCATCGGGGCGGCCTAATGTCGGTATCTGCCAGTCAGCGAGGGAGTCTATCCCCTTTTCAATAGCGCTAGACCAAGGAGAGTGTTTTGGCGTCTGAGGTGGAGTGCAACACCTACCATCAGCTCCTTACTTTACCGCACAGATCCCTGTGCTACTCATACGCTGAGTTGGCGAGGACCGGTATCGAACTAGGAACCTTTTAGTTACTAGCCGAACGCTCTACCAACTGAGCTAACCCGGCCCCACATTAAGATAATTATTAGAATTTAAACTACAGAAAATATTGAGGGCTTGTAAATAAGTCTGGTTATTTATAGACTGTCACTGCATTCCACAATATTTAACTGCATGAAAATCTGTTTGTCGAAATTTGATTAATGCATGTTTGGTTTTAGAGTATAGGTATTTTTATAGCTCACAAAGGGACGTAACTCTTTCCTTTATTTTACATATTTGATTGACTACAAAACTACAAAATAATAAGGAACAATACTAATAATAATGAGGAACATGAAGAAAGGTTAACCAAAGAGATTTGGAAGGCACTATTTTTTCAGGAAGTCTGGGAACAAAAACAGGTACACATGTGCGGAGTTGTTGAGGAAGCGAAAAAAAACAAAAAAAACAAAAACAAAAACAAAAAACAAACACATCTGATCCATCCAGATTGTGTCAGAGAAAGAGGGAGATTTCTAGGGCTCGCCTTGTGACGTCACCATACTGACACGTGACGTGGGAAAAGTCCACCTCCAATATTAAAGGGGAGATAATTCTATTTTGTCTCCCAACAGTCTCTTTTTATACTCAGTCGTGCATCCATCTGTCAAATGATTGGCTATTTCATATCTCTCTCTCTCTCTCTCTCTCTCTCTCTCTCTCTCTCTCTCTCTCTCTCGCACTTACACACTCTCACTCTCTGTCGATCTGTCACTCAGATTCTACACTTGCTATTGTCATGCGTTTTATCTTTTTATATTCTATATATTTAGTTCTTATTCTGGTTCTTGTTCTTCTTTATACTCTATCAGACAACCATTATCTGACCATATAACCTTTCATCATCATCATGTCGCGCAAGTAGCACGGACATCCATGACACTCTCACGCCAACCCTCCCTATCATTCATTGCCCCCAGGAGCTCCTCTGCGCAGCATCCAGCATCCACACATAGTTGGTCAATATAGGTCCTGGCTGGGCGGCCCACACTAGCACCCCCATGTTTTGGCTTCCACAGGAGTATGTCGCTTATGAGCTCGTCCTTGCTTCTCCAGCAGTGTCCGTCTTACTCGTATGGTTTGGGAAATTGGGGACAAGTGACCATACAGATGCCTTCTTGTGGGGTGCTGTTTCCACGACTTGTTTAAGACTGCTCGCTGCATTCTTGTGCAGGTCCCATCTAGCTTATTTTCAAGGCGCTTCGTTAGGGTCCAGGTGGTGCATCCATACAGCAATAATGATATAACCACAGCCTGGAAGAATTGTCGCTTTAGCTTGTCAGCGAGATCGGATTTCCATATGACTGATAATTTGTTTGTGGCCAACCATGCCTTTCATATTCGTGTATTGATATCGCTCTCTGTGGATGAGATATTACTACATAGGTATGTGAATTGTTCTACTATGTTAAGAGGCTTACCGTCAAGTGTGGAGATGTTTTCTTTCTTTTTGAAGCTCATGAACTTCGTTTTATCAGAGTTCACATAGAGGCCGATGTTCTTTGCTGCCTTCTCCACGCTATGTAGTAGTGACTCAGCCTGTACTGGTGTATCTGCAAGAAGTGCGAGGTCATCTGTATAGTCTGCATCTGTGACAGTTTCTTAGTGTGAAACCTTTTTCTTTTATGGTATCTAATGATATTCGGAGTACATAGTCTAGGCATATTATCAATATATATGTTGCTAATTTATCTCCTTGTGGGACTCCAGCGGCTCGATTAAGAAAGGACATGTTTTTCATTTACACAACCGGATATTGACAGTGTAAATAAAAAACATGTCCTTTTTTAATCGAGATCAAAAAGGGGTGTCTAAAAGTCATATGGTCCCCATTAACCAATAAAGTGGAATAGTCCAGTCCAGCTTTATAAGAAGGAAGAGGCGCACGCCAAAGACAGTGCAATTACGATTACATTAAAACTAAATTTTACGTAAACTACGAGAGACCTGTATCAACACCCGAGTCACTAGGAAAATACGCGAACGTAGAAACCACCAAAGTATTCTTCTTTTTCTGTTTACAATTCTAAATATCTTCCTATATTATTTTCTTTTTTTCAAATCATTCTGGCTTTTCAGTGTTTCATAGAATGGAGATATCTAACTGTAGCAACAGGGTCTTCATTGACAATATTCAAAACCAGAGAAAAACAGATTGGCATTGACGCAGATGCCACTGTGTAAAATAAATTGCTTAGTAAGAAAATCAGGATTTCCTCTGCTCAGAGCTATTACACGTATATTATATATATATATATATATATATAATATATATATATATAATATTAGAGAGAGAGAGAGAGAGAGAGAGAGAGAGAGAGTTAAAATGAATTACATGTTAGAATATCAGATCTTCAGCAGTTCAGGTCTATTACATAGTTTTGAGAGAGAGAGAGAGAGAGAGAGAGAGAGAGAGAGAGAGGGAGAGAGAGAGAGAGAGAGAGAGAGAGAGAGAGAGAGAAGAGAGAGAGGAGAGAGAGAGATGTAAGTAAATTTCAAGTAAGAAAATAAGGTCTTCCTCTGCTCAGTTCTATTACACGTATACGTATATATATTATATATATATATATATATATATATATATATATATACACCAATACAAAGTTCGTCTTACCAATGGTTTCAGATGTTTATCCGTCATCAGAGACGTTGACTCCCCCCTCTCTCTCTCTCTCTCTATATATATATATATATACAGGGTGTTCGGGATAAATTTGACATATTTATATTTGGTTATTTTTCTCCGTATGTTGGAGGTATTGACACACACTACGCATCATTTAAAAGCTTTGGCACTTCTTCATTCATGTACGTGATGACAGGTAGAATGGATGACTGGAACTTATCTGAATCATGGAAGAGAATAAATTGTATCATGATAATCTGCACCGGCCATTAAAATAAACAGAGTATGGTTGCTACCCATCGCTTCCTGAACACTGTCAAAACAATCAGGCATGAACTCGAGAATTGCAATGGAGATTACGAGGCTGTGGCTAGAAGAAAGTTACATAAGAAACGATCTAATTGCGTTCGTACAGCAGAATTCCTAGAAATTCTGCAGAAAATGTGTCAAATTGAATTCAGATGCCTACATGGAGTTGCTAAATACTGTAGTCAAGCCCTGGATAACAAAGGTAGCCAATGTTAGGCCATATGTATGGCAGCATGATTCCCCCCCCCCGACATACCCCTGCGAAAAGTAAAAAATGGTTGTTGGCAAATTTTTACGACTACACCAGTCCTAATTTTTGGCCTCCGAAATTCCCCCATGGATCATTATGTATGTAGCACAGTTTAAAAAGACACCAATCACCGTGCCATTACAGTTAATCGACAGAATTATGGTAGTTTTTGAGACTGTTCCCTGGGAAACTGTCAAATTTTTCCCGATCACCCTAAATATGTATATATAAATTTAATTTAAATCTTACACTACATTACAATAATGATAGTCTATATATATATATATATATATATATATATATATATATATATATTTAGAGAGAGAGAGAGAGAGAGAGAGAGAGAAATAAAGAAGAGAGAGACTGGATTCATATTTCTTTAGAACATGAGTCCATGGTTAGGGCCGCTCAGCAGATGACAGTTTATCTACATGTAAACTGGGGGATTTTAATCCTGAATCTCTCTTTCTCTGTCACTCTTCTCTCTCTCTCTCCCCCCTCTCTCTCTTTCTTCACATTCCCTCTTTCTATTCGTGTTTTTATATACAGTGTGTAATGGGTAAATGATCGCCATCTTAGATTATTTTAATTTTGAGGTTTTGAGCAACCACGTGGGAGCGTTTCAGTTCATGCATACGCAACTAAACATTCTCTTATTTGTATTATCAAACCCCGCAACCGGTTTTCGGTATATTCAAAATGTCTTTATACGCTCTGCATGTATGTATCGAAAACCTTAAGAATCAGATAGATTTATTTGAATGTTTGTGTTTCTGTTTGTTTTTTTTAAACTTCGCGGGTTATTTAGTGTCAAAACTATCTTTGTAGATGAAGTAGAGAGTACTATCTAATATGGTGTTCATAAGTAGTCGTTAGAGCGCGAATAGAGTTCGAACTCACTTTGTAGGATGTCATAGTCCCGAACGTTAGTCCGTACACCACGGGGACCGCTTTATTCGAATGCTTTAGATAATTTATATATATATATACATAATGTATATATACATATATATATATATATATATATATATATATATATATATATATATATAGTGTTTATATATACATATATACATACATACATTTATATACATGATATCTATACACACACACATATATATATATGTGTGTGTGTTCGTTTGATATTATATATATAAATGTATATATATATATATATATATATATATGTATATATATATATATATATATATATATATAAACATATATATATGTATATATAAATATATATATATATATATATATATATATATATATATATATATATTATATATATATATATATATATATATATATATAATGTAAACAATATTTTATGTTTATATAATTCAATAAATCAGGGTAATTATTTTGAAAAAAGCAAAATTAATTTTCTTAAAGATTTTTTCCATAAATATAAATTTCATCTTTAGTCTACTTTAATAATTTTAGTTTTAAATTCGATGGGAATCCCACAGGTAACGTCTCCAAAATATTTAGGAATCACAGAAACGTTTATTGTTTATTGTCAATGTTTTTACATCATTTTATTGTTTGAAAATGTATCTATTTTTTTTATAGGGGATACAGTCGATGTATTCTAATACACGCAGAGAGAGAGAGAGAGAGAGAGAGAGAGAGAGAGAGAGAGAGAGATAGAGAGAGAGAGAGAGAGAGAGAGAGAGAGAAAGATAGAGAGAGGGAGAGAGGGGAGAGAGATAAAGATAGATAGATAGATAGATAGATAGAGAGAGAGAGAGAGATAAGATAGATAGATAGATAGATAGATAGATAGAGAGTGAGAGAGATAAAAGAAAGATAGAGAGAGAGAGAGAGAGAGATAAAGATATATATATATATATATATATATATATATATATATAGAGAGAGAGAGAGAGATAGATAGATAGATAGAGAGAGAGAGATAGACAGAGATAAAGATATATAGATAGATAGATAGAGAAGAGAGATATAAAAGAGTAGAGAGAGAGAGAGAGAGAGAGAGAGATAAAGATAGATTAGATAGAGAGAGAGAGAGATAGAGTGAGATAAAGATATATAGATAGATAGAGAGAGAGAGATACAGATAGATAGATAGATAGATAGAGAGAGAGATAAAGATAGATAGATAGATAGATAGATAGAGAGAGAGAGAGAGAGAGAGAGAGAGAGAGAGAGAGAGAGAGGAGGTAAGAAAAGGTGAACTTGTATACGGCATGCCACATCATTTTTCCCCCCATTTTCCTTTAACAACTTTTCAGAGAACAACGGGTCCCTAACACTTGATATCTTTGTGCATAGTATTTACATCATAGGGCTCATGTTATGGTGGAGAATATTATTTGCTTTTCAAATACTATTTTCTTCCCTCTTCTCTACTTCTCAAATCTTGAGTAAGTGAAACAGTGGAGAATAATTGTCTTCTCAATAGACCACTTAGTTATGTTATAGTTTCTCTTTCCAATGATCCTTGCTTGGTCTTGCTGGATTCCATGTGTTTTGGATTGTGTGTGTATTGCTCAGGGTTATTTGGTATCAGGTATTTATTGCTAATCAGAAAAGTTTACAAACAGTTCTGTTTGACCAATTAATGGAATTCTTATAGATCCTACCAGTCCGGGTTAGAGTTGACCCGGTACTAATATCAATAAAGGGATACACCACCCTCACCAGAACTCTAGCACTGTAGAGTCACCACCAGATGCAATTTAGTTTCATACCCTGGGCACCCTATTTGGTGGGGCCTTATTCGTCTGAAAGTAATACAGTCAGCATATTCTATGCACTGCTGACCAGGGCGGAGAGAGAGAGAGAGAGAGAGAGAGAGAGAGAGAGAGAGAGGAGAGAGAGAGAGAGTCGTTACTTTTGGTAGCAGTACTAAGAGAAAGTGCATCGTTAATTTCCTTATCATTTAGTTCTTAGCTATGGCAAGTTAAATATTTGGTCAGGATTTACTTCCGAGGGGAAGTATCCTCATGTCAGATACTGACGAACACCTGTACAGGGAGTTGGTTGGTTAGTTGGTTGGTTGGATTTTACGGCATGTCAACCGATTGGGTCATTTTAAGCCTAATGTGTTTTGTTTAATTCATTCTCATTGTGTACTCAATTCTTTTTTAACTGAATTTAAAAAAAACATTTTCTTAAAACTCATTTTTTCTAATTAACGCAGAGATGGAACCCTAACAGGTACTACCACCCCGAGTCAGAGACGACCTGGGAGTCATGGTCATGAAGGGTTACTTCATATTCCCCAGGGCTCCAGAACTGGATCTTCCCCATCAGATAGAGTTTAAATCATACTCAGGGCAATAAGACCATCAGCCACCGCCTTCTAGCACATATATGATAAAAAAGGGTCAGGGCTTGTCATAACGGCAATAGGGTTGAGACAATCATATAGGGGCTACAGCTTGATGTGACTTGTCGATTGATCAGAGGGGGCGTCTCCGACTATATGTATACATATAGACCGAATACACTCGAGGTAGTGTCAAGTAGCGGGGGTATTATTTAGACTATTACGCGCCTGGATATCAACCGAGGTATTTCTATGTTCTCATGTAAATGACCTAGATGGCCGTTTAGCGAGTTGGCGGCACACTCCGTAGCGTACTGTTCATGTCTGAAGTCACCCTGGCGCAACACCATGAAGACAAGAGGTCCAGAAGAAAGCGGCGGCAACAAATTACCGGCACATCAACATCTTCGAGGACAGTCTTTACATGCGACATCTGTGGTCGAGAATGTTTTTCGAACATTGGACTTCACAGTCACTGGAGGCGCTGTAACTTCAGGGGCTCAAGAACTATAGAGTCTTCCGAGACTGCAATGCCGATAATGAAGTGTCTAGTAGGTTTAACCATTTCTCTGTGTGTGTCGTATTAAATGCATCATAAAATTGTCGTCCATGTTGTCTCTCCATCTTTGACCTTTTGCGAGTTTGCGCTGAATATCGTGTGTTGTATTGATTTTTAATTTTAAAGAAAGAAAAACTTTATTTTTTCCTTCTATGTTCTTTTTCTGAAATGATACTGATTTTATTTACACTGGTTGCCCTGCTTATGTTGCTGTAAATTTCTCTATAATTGATTGTTACTATAGGAGAATTTATCAAAAAAATATGTTTACTCTGTATGTATAGTTTGCTTTTTTCCATTTTTTTTTAAATGTACAAATTTATTTTTGTTATTCACTGGTTTAGTTTATAATGAAATGTGTATTGTTATGGATGTCTCCTGAACTAAGTGAAAAATGAACATGCTGTTTTTCTTTTAGAACTGCAAAAAATAAGTAACTAAATTTTTGTCTACACAGAAATGTCACACACACACACACAGACACACACACACACACACACACACATATATATATATATATATATATATATATGATGTTTATATATGTATATGTATATATAAAGTTTATATATATACATAGTTTATGTATATATATATATATATATATATATATATATATATATATATATATATATATACTACATAATGCCAATTTTCTTTTAAAAGTAAAATTAATTTCTTTTAAAGATTTTTTTTACAAAGATGTAAACTACGTTTGTTTGGAATTGGTTTATACGAAAAAAATAAACAAACAAACAAATAAGATAACAGATGAAAAATTTAAAAGACAATTTGATTCTGCAACAATATTTGTTTTGAAGCTATTCAAAATGGCGGTAAATCAAACAGATTTCTCCTGGTTTGAGCAGAGATCTGTTATAAAATTTTTGGAGGCCGAGAATTTCGAACTATTGGGAATTTACCAAAAGATGTGTGGTGTGCCCGAAGACGTACGATTTCATAAGAACAAATGTTTATGAATGGGCTCAATATGGGGTTGCTACTACAAGACTAAGTGGCTGATACCGACATTAGGCCGCCCTCATGACTTTACTTACTTTTTCCTATGGGTATTATGGTGTGGCGGGTACTGTTGCTTACAATATTGGTATCACTGTGCGCCAATTCAATTGTTAATTCTGAGAATGGATTAACATTATCCCTTGCATTATGAGTCCCGAAAAGTGTCACTTTTTTCTTAACATCAATCAAATATGTTTGTTATATACCACATCGTCAGGTATATAATCGAAAGAGGAAACCCGGGTGTTAGACAGAGAGAGGAGAGAGAGAGAGAGAGAGAGAGAGAGAGAGAGAGAGAGAGAGAGAGAGAGAGAGAGAGAGAGAGAGAGAGGGGGGGTGAAAGAAAATAGAATAAAGGAAAAAGTAGAAATAGAATGAAGAAAAAATTAAAGAAAAACAGATGAATAAGAAAATAATGAAGAAAAACACTTTTAAAAAATTGAATCAGAAAGAAAAGGTAAATAGATAAATGTATTAGAAGAAAGAAAGAAAGAAAGAAAGAAAGAACAAAAGAAAGAAAGAATGACACTGAAATGAAGTGATCAAGAAAGAAAGACCAATAATTAAAAAAGTGGGTAGGAAACATACTGACTCTCCGGTAAAAAAAGTGCAAGTCGCAGCTGTCAGTAAAGAATGTACATCTGAGAGGCTTTTGGGGGTATGCAAACACCAGTCACTATTGATTTTCTTGAAAAAGGTGAATCATTAAACAATCCTTTATTTTTTTTTCTACAAACTGTCGGATTTAAAACCCCTATTTTACTTCGATTCCTTAAAATTGTATACTCGAAATATCTGCATTTATGGCCATTGTAAAAAAAATAGGCTCAGTTGATGACTCTTGTCCTTATACCAGACTTGAAATAAATGTTCCTCTGTTGATTACAACTCCTTTAAATGTCCGTTGAACGGATCGACCTTAGAAATCGCCGAATTATCTGCTCGAATGAACACGTACAGCAAAACAACAGAACTTTTTATGACAAATTTAACGAACGTCCTGGGGTCAACAACGATGCCGGAACCCATAAATATATACGTAAAGTGACATCTGTCAGTTTCGGCCGATCCTGTCGCTACAAATCCATCAAGCCTCAAAGATGAAGAAGAAAAGGCCGAGGAATTCAAAGATTGGAACGAAAGATTTCCCTCTTTTGTCAAATTTTGGAAACAGTCGACTTCTTTCATTATAGTTAAAGAAATCTCGTTTGAAATAAATTCAGCTTTTTTAAAAAAAAAAGTCAGTGTAGTCTGTTTACCCAAACGTAGCGGTAAGCTCAATTTTTTTATGCTTTTTTAATTTTCCTTTCACATGCCTATGGTCAACCCTATAAATTGCAGTTTGCTCTGCAAGCTCCCATGAGATTTAAATAGAAACATAATTTATCATTCGTCTGTCAGTACTTTAGATTCATATAAAATATAAAACCTGTCCATTTTTTCTAGCTTTTATTTTTTAACATTAACGACAGTATCTATTATAAATACAAGCGGAAACCAGCATTTGTCATATTTTGAAAATCACCCACCATGTCCACATAATATTTCACCACATGTCCGGATGAAGTCTGCCTTACTATTTATCCAGCAGAGTAGGATTCATACCTTTCCCAAGGGTATTAGCGCTAAGTGAAATGCGATTAGCTCGTCCAGGAATTGAACTCGGGGCTACGAGTCCATTTCCCATGACTTTAAACATTACACCGCGCGCTTACACATATCCACTTTTATCACATATGTGCTATAAGTAGGTGGGTGCGTGTATTATTGTCCTGGTGAAGTTTCAGTTCTGGAGCTCGGGGAATGTGGAGTACCCTTTCATTTCCATTACTCTCATGTTTCCTCTGACCCGGAGTGGCAGTAACCGAGTCTCATCTATGGGTTAAATAGAACAAATGTGTTTATAAAAAGAAATTGAGTACCCATCAAGAATTAATTTATTTCAAAATGTTGTCGGCATTAAATGGCCCACTGAGGTTGATATGAAATAAAACAAAACAAACTATTATATCATAACCATCAAACTTAGATTATATGCTCCCAGGTCCACTCTGACACGGAGTGGTAGTACCTGTTAGGGTCCCATCTATGGGTTAAATAGAAAAAATGTGTTTATAAAAGAAATTGAGTACTCTTCAAGAATGAAATTATTTCAAAATTTTGTCGGCATTAAATGATCCACTGAGGTTGATATGTCGTAAAAAAAAATAGACAAACTACAGTATGATAATTTGACTAATAATATGTTTACTTAGGTTTGGTTTGCTGAATTTTACGGCATGTCAACCCTTGTAGGTTTATTTTTTGCTGAAGTTCTATTCAGGCCTGATGGATATTTAAATATTTTTTAAAATTCTTTTTTTTAAACACATTATTTTAAAACTCATTTTTTTCTATTTAACCCATAGACTAGACCCTACCAGCTACTACTAATCCGGTTTACTTAAAAGCTATTGCAAATAGTTCAATTTGTAAAAATAATAATAATCACTGTCAAAAATTCATTTTTCTTCCTCTCTTTTCTCTTCTTTTGTCTCTTCTTTTTCTAACTCTTTCTTTTCTCTTTCTTTTCTGCTTTTTTCTATTTCATTTCCCATCTCTCACGTTTTTTCTTTCTTTCATTCTTTCTTTTTATCTCTGACGTGTAGCAAGTTCTTTTTCTTCCCTTTCTCTCCTCACTATTACAACGATATGGCCAATTAATTATCCGAGTTGATGATACGGCATAACCTGCTTACATACCTTCTGAATCGAAAGGGAATGGTTCATTATTTATCTGAGGTGATGACAGGGTGTGACACACGTAGGTTTGTACTAGCGTATCAATATATCATGGTGTAATTGGCAGGCAGTCTTACAGACAAAAAAACCCAACAGTACTGCGTGTAATCTGGGTATGACAACAAACCTGTGGTGAAATTGAGTGACGTTCACTCTATATTTGTATTTATATATTTTGTGTATATATTTCTTAATTCTTTAATTCTTTTCTTATACTAGCAAACACATGCACCATGCGGGTGCAAGTATTTAAGTTTTGATGTAATAAAATATCATATTAAATTAGAAAGGCCAATGAAACTAAATAAGAATCCAGAAAGAAAGATTTGAAACAGAGGGTGGTATAATCGAAAAATAAAACAACTAAAACTTACTCTTCCATCACTCCGTCATTCATTGCTAAATTTTCCTAATTTAACTATTTAGTTAAAATAGGAAGTAAAGAATAAAATCAAAGATATTTCTTCTTGTTAATGGATTTCTTTTAAGATCTATCCCGTAATTTTCTCATATTCATTAAGATAAAACCAAACAATTAGAAATCTATAATACTAAACACCAATTTATTAAAATCAAATTTGTAGTATCTATACGCAAATAAGCCTTAGAATTAGAATGTATATATGATCAAAAATATTAATAATGTAAAACAATTTTATTGATAATTGAGGTTTAAATAAAAATAAAATCATGGAGAATATGACGTAATTAACTATGGGAATTGTGAGTTGAGTAGAAATATAGTTTCGGTTATAGACAGAGAAACACACAATTCCCATTATAATAAGTTATGTTTTCAAGTTGGTAGTTATTATTATTATTATTATTATTATTATTATTATTATTATTTGTCTTTCATTTCTTTTCTGTGATGTTTCATTAATTTGTTTTATTTTTGGATAATCTTTTAAAATTAGTTTTTTAACATAACATTGATTTATACCCTTATTATGCTTTTATTTAGATTGTATTGTGGAAAATGAGGGGTTAAATGTTTTAGAACCACCTCTGGGACAAAAAAACAGAGCATAGATTTTATTGAACTTTGCACTTTGCTAGTCTGCACCAATTTTCCTTTTTAAAATGACATGTACTTGATTGGTGCACAAAAAACATACAAACCTACAGATGGACAGAAATAATTCTTCTTTTGTATACATAGATATTTTTTTACCGATTTGAATTTAAAAAAAAATCAAATCTCACCCCTTTTCCAAGGCAGATGCTTACAGACGTCAATAGGTTGTTTGCTATACGGCATATCAACCCTTTTCGGGTCATTTATGGCCGAATCAAGCCATGTTGATATTTGGTTTCTTAAAGTACTGCTTTTGCTTACATGGTCATCCGTATAAGTATTGAAGAGGATCATCACTGCTTAACTTCTGGGATTTAGTTGGAAACGATGCTTTCAATAGGATTTTATTTTTTTGTGGGAGTGTTTTATTTTACGGCATATCAAACATTTTTGGGTCATTTAATGCCGAATCAAGTCATTTTGATATTTGATTTCTTACAGTACTGCTGCTTAAATGGTCACCCATGCTTTCTACATGTCTTGAACGTGAACGTTTTTCTATCGTAAAAATGTTTGAAGCACCCTCAATATAAAATAACACTGTTTTTTTTCACTCGTGTTGCCCGTCTGACGGTGAGCCATATCTCTTTTAACCCTATTTTCGAAAAAAGGTTACTCGTCTAAATAATGAACAGGCTCATCGCTACTTAACTTCGGAGATCTAGCGGTAATAGATGCTTTCTACATGATCGTAAATGTTTTTCAATAGTAAAAATAGTTGAAAAACCCTCAATGTAAAATGACCCTGACTTCTTTTTCAGCTGTTTGATCCACCTGAGAGTGAGTCTAATCTCATGTATCCCACTTTTCGAAAAAGGTTACCCATCTAAATATTGAACTGGCTCATCGCTGCTTAACTTTGGTAATCTAGCGGTAACAGGTGCTTTCTACATGACTTGACTATAAAAGATCTTTTATAGTAAAATATCTGAGGTAAATGTAAAATAACCTTTGATTGTTCAGTTGTGTGATCCGCCTCGTGATGAGCCATACCTCATATAGCCCGCTTTTTGAAAAAAGGTAACCCATGCTTGGGTTAAGATTAAAAAGATCGCATTTGTTTTTGCACCAACCTGACCAAACGGTGCGATATTCTTAAAATTGGAGAAATTGGGTGTCAGGGAGCCAATTTTTGCCTGGAGACAAAAATTACTTTCTTTGGAAGAAAAATCCATGAAAGGAATATTTATCGAAGAAAGATTGAGAAAAGGTAATATTTTTTGTAAATGTTCATGAGAATTGAGCGTTAAGTCTTAATCTGGATTATATGTGTGTGTGTGTGTGTTTATGTGCATATATATGTATGCGTATATATATATGTATATATACGTCTGTATGTATACATATGTGTATATATGTGTTTGTGTATGTATGTATATATATATATATATATGTATGTATGTGTATATGCATGTATATATATATACATATAGAGATATATAAAATATGTTTAAAAAAATGTAATGGCAAACCTTATCGGCTTTCCATTCCCTTTCGCATTTTTCTATATATTTCCTGTTTCTTTATTCTTTTAAATCGATATGAAAACGAGTGTGTTTTTGTGGAATATTCCATTGCGTTGATTTTTATGCCTTCCTTTATTTTTTTTCAAATTTTTCTTTGGGGAATTAAATCTGGAATTGGATGAAAGTGAAAAATGAAGACTCAGTTAAAAAAAAAGAAAAAAACAAAAAAACAAAACAAAAGAAAACAAAAAAGAAAAGATGAAAGAAGCGGATGAAGGGAGTTGAAAAAAAAATAAGACACAAAGAAATAAAAACAAAATAATAATCGAGAAGGAAACAGAACAACAGGATCAATGAAATAGAACCAGCAGCATATATTATTAAAACCTATATATATATATATATATATATATATATATATATATATATATATATATATATATATATAATTATATATATATATATATATATATATATATATATATATATATATATATATATATATATATATATATATATATATACGGTCATTCGAAAGGTTGTAAGTCTAACCCAGATACTTTATAACTGCTTAGGCCTCTATCTTATCTATTTTCAGATTTGTCACATAGCTCTCACCTTCGTATGGGTAGAGTTTTGTATTTTTTACACTATCTACCGCACGCGTCTTAAAAAAAGTGTTTATCCAGCCTTGTGCGAGCTCAGAAAAATATCACCTTCGTATGAATCTAACTTGAACAAAAATTAAAACAAAAATCTGAATTAGTTTTGATAGTTTTATAAAAAGTGACTCTTTTTTAATGGAGAGAGAACCTTTTGAACGACACTCATGTACACATAGACACGCACATATATATACGAGGGTGAGTCAAAAAGCAATGCCATTTTGTTTAGGACCAATACTGGAACATGTATCAAAATGAAATTGGTCCTCTGTGGATCACATCCGTACTTCTCTTACATATAAAAAATCCAAAACGTTTATTTTTTTCGGTATTTTCATTTTATTTTAATATATTTATTTCCAACAATCAATTACAAGTAAAAAAAATATCAAAATATTTAGATAGTCTTGCTTATTTAAACTAAAAACAAGATATTAAACAAACATGAATAAAAGAAAATCTGAATATTTAGATATTCTTTTATATTTTAATAAAATAAAAAAAACTATCTATCTGTCTAGTCATCTCTATATCTATCTATTGCTTCGTAGCTGGGGTTGGTTTTTCACCACTCACCGTTAGCAAGTTTTGAGGCAGGAGACCGGGACGGTCTCCCTCATAAATTAACAAAATCTTTATTACCTCCCCTGACCAAAATTACCCATGCCTACATTTTTATGAATGTCTAATATGATCTGTTTTTATTATTTTTTTAGGTCAATCGATGATGCCTATTCTGATAGGAATGACCTTAATTCTGCAGCAAATGATTTTAAATCCAGTGCCTCAACTTTTTGTTTAGTGAATTTATTCAACAAATTTTGGTTCAATTAACCGAAATTTGGGGATTTAAAAAAAGGAAAGAATATTTAAAGACTGAAGAATTTTCCCCCTTTGAAATATTTTTATTTACCCCCCCCCCTTTTTTTCCCTTTTTTTTAAGTCACTGTTTCTCTCAATAGCAATGTTCCACCCTCGAATGAGAGCATGTATCCTTGCCCCGTACAATTCTGTTGACTGTTCACTGAGCCACTTCTTTACAACAGATTTCACTTCCACGTCACTAGAATAATGTTTGTCTCTCAAACCCTTTTTCATAGGGCCGAATAGATGATAGTCTGAAGGCAAACATTATTCCAGTGACGAAGAAGTGAAATCTGTAGTAAAGAATACACACACACACACACACACACACACACACACACATATATATATATATATATATATAATATATATATATTATATATATATATATTAGTGAATAAAAAGGCTTTAAATACCATGGGTATCGTGGTTTTGGGCCACTTCCACTCGTGAGTATCTAGGGCTCATGAGCTTCTTCAGACCACGTATATCTTTTATTTAGACAGGCACATGGCCAAATTTATCTTATATTCATACAATTACCAACGCCTCCAGGGGACGATCTTATTGTATTTTTTCTTTTCGAGTGTCTTTTTTATTGGTGGAAATTTCTTTTCCACCTTTCTTCCTCCTCCTTTACGTGGTTGGCGGTGTTTTTTGTCTGTCTCTGTCTGGTGGTTAATTCCTTAGTTGGGTTCGAAATGACCCACAGAATTCTACTTATTCTTCCCTATTTTTGACCTTGATGCCCTTCCTCTCTAGGTGGGTTACAGGGAATGTATGCCTTTTCTCTCAGCGGGTGGGAGTATCTGAGTTTACTTTATTAGGGCTTAAATCTATTTGTTTATTATCAGTCTTCTACACTGTTTCAAGCCTTTACTTTTCTTTGCGTATCTTAGTGTGTTTTATGTTTAAATATTAAAGCACGTTCTTCCATACTTAGCTAATCATATCTTATATTTTTATGTGCCTATTTTTATTCCATTACTTCGATTTCCATCTTTACATCTTTTTCATTTTAATTTATTTTATCATTTTATTTGTATCCTTATGTAATATCCTTATCTACAATGCTTCGGTTTTTACAGGTTTTAAGTGTCTCTTTTTATAATTATTTATTTTTATTTATTCATATTTTTATTTTTTTATCTATTTTGAGGGACTTCATATATGTAAAAGTATAATCATAAATTTTACTTACTTTTTTGTATTTCTTTTTCACCTTTTTTCTATCGAGATGGGTCCTAGCGGTACCTCCAAGTGTATGTTTATCTTATTATTCTTATATTCTAAATTTGTTTTTGTGTCAGCATGTCGTTACTATTTCTTCTCGTTGGTTTAGAACTAAAAGATATACGTAGTCTGAAGAAGCTCGTGGGCCCTAGATACCCACGAGTGGAAATGGTCCATAACCACGATACCCATGGTATTTAAGGCCTTTTTATTCGCCAATAACTTTGCTCTGTTTACAATAATTAAACATTGAGCTCTCAATCGGAACCTGAACTCTACAACAAACTACTGGTAGAAAACAGGACCAGCCTAGAATCACCTTGCACCAAGAAACTTGGTACCACACCAAAGTATGTATATATATATATATATATATATATATATATATATATATATATGGCGTCTCCTCGTCAAAAAAGGAACGGGAAGGAGTGAAAAAGAGTGGAGAGAAGCCGCCACGGAAAAGAGGGACAAAAGGAAGGAGAGACAACAGCAATCATCACTGTTTGTTTGCAAGTCACTGCTTCAGAGACTGCCAGTCAAATATTGGTCTGTTCAGCCACTCATGCAGTAGCAGATTTTTTAAATGGACACTACGCCATCGTCTTTAGTAGACAGAAGGATGCCAACAAAGATATATATATATATGTATATACACAGGGTGTCCCAGAAGTCGCGCACCATGTATGAAAATACATATAAAAAGTATAAAAAGGCATATGAATATCAATTTTATTCATCATAATCATAATAGATGCTCAAATTGTTAACCCTTTCCATTGATACATGCATCAATTCTCTTTATCAAACGGCAGACAGTGGTATAGTTCAATGGTTTTTCTCGCTCAGGATGAGTGCGGTTTGAATTTTTCAGCTACAGGCGGTATGTAGCCCCATCTCTTCGAAACATAAAAACCAATTAACTCTTTCTTGTATTGTTAATTTCTCACCATATCCAATAAAATCTGAAAAACAAAAAACAAAAACAACAAAAAAATTATATGGTGAGTGACTTCTGGGACCCTGTATATATATAATATATATATATATATTGTATTATATATATATATATATATATATATATATATATATATATATGTATATATATATATATATATTATATATATATATGTATATATATATATATTTATATAATATATTAAAGGAGAGAGAGAGAGAGAGAGAGAGAGAGAGAGGAGAGAGAGAGTTTGGTTGATTTGTTTAATTGTATATCAAATCATGATTACTTGAATATTCATAGAGATTGTACGATATGAATAGGAGTCATTTTTCTTCAACTCTGTTAGTCATTCATCTCTCTCTCTCTCTCTCTCTTCTCTCTCTCTCTCTTTCCTCCCTCTCATTCTCTCTCCCCTCACTCTCTCTCTCTCTCCCGACCACCTCGCACGGCGCCGCCTAGCTCGAGATGAATTCAAACTCTACTCTAATTTTCTCGATTCAACTATCTTGATTAAACTATTCTCTTCGTCTATATAAAGTTAAAGAGTGTCAAATCCAACTCGTACCCAATTAAGTAACCGAGTAGTGCCGTCAGACAATAGAAAATGTATTAGACCAAGGATCTAAAATTGAAGGATTTAAAGGGAACATTCTATCCTGTTAGAGAGGCACCAAGGGTTGGTTGGTCGGTTGGATTTTACGGCATGTCAACTACTGGATTATTTTATGCCTATATTGTTTTTGTTTTATTCATTCTTGTTCGGGATTCAATTCTGTAAACTAATTTTTGACACACATTTCAGCTATCTAACGCATAGATAGGACCTTTAAAGTTACTACGGGGTCAGGGTAGACCTGGCATTAATGGTCATGAAGGGGTACTCCTAATTCCCTAACTACTCCAAAATTGTAACCTCATCACTATATGTTGGTTAACATTAATCCACAGGACACTAAGATACTCAGCCATCGGTTTCTAGCAGATATATGATAAAAAAGTATTAGGGGAAATAAGGTCGGTAAAATCATGGTGCTACGACGGTTTATACACACACAGACATACACACACACACATATATATATATATATATTTGTAGGTGGGATATCAGGTAATTTGGTATTGGAATGATTCTAAGCTGGTCCCTTCTTCCAACGGTAAAATGTTACAGAGTTCACATCCGTTTGAGAGCTCGATGTTTAATTTTTTATAAACAGAGCAATACAATTATTAAAGACAAGAAGCTTAAAGATCGTTTAATATGCACGACTGGTTTTTAACATCTCAACCATTGGACTCATCTGATGATTGGATTTCCATGAAACTTCAAGTTATGAGTGTAAACCCATAATATTACCATTGATTATATATATATATATATATATATATATATATTTACCAATTTTCCTGCACGAGCAGGATGCCACACAAGGTCAATTTAAGCGGAGTTCAACAGGTTTGAATTCAGAGTTTTCCTTCTCTTTGACTGGTTGCCTAACCAAGGTTAAAGAGCCCAGTCTGCGCAACTATTTACCCATAGCTGGAGGGAGAGTAGGATTCATACCTTTCCCAAGGGTATTAGCGCAAAGTGAAATAATTGCCACGTCCAGGATTTGAACTCGGGTTGACGAGTCCATTTTCCAGGACTTTAACCATTACACCACGCTCTTCCTACTTCCGCGTAACCTCATCACTATATGTTGTTTAACATCATGCACAGGACACTAAGATCCTCAGCCATCGCCTTCTAGCAGATATATGATAACAAGTGTTAGGGTTTACCTTAGGGGCAATAAGGTCTGTAAAATCATGGTGCTACGACAGTTTATACACACACACACACACACACACACACACACACACAGAGACAGACAGACACACACACACATATATATATATATATTTGTAGGTGGGATATCAGGTAATTTGGTATTGGGATGATTCTAAGCTGGTCCCTTCTTCCAACGGTAACATGTTACAGAGTTCACGTTCGATTTGAGAGCTCGATGTTTAATTTTTTATAAACAGAGCAATACAATTAGTAAAGAAAAGATTAAACATCGTTTGATATGCGGTTATGGGTATATTCAGGTACCTATGAGTGGAAATGGTGCCATAACCGCATATTAGCCGATTGTTAAGCTTTTTTATTTACTGATTATATATAATATATATATATATAATTATATATATATATATATAATATATATATAATATATGTATGTGTGTGGTGTGTGTGTGTGTGTGTGTGTGTGTGTGTGAGAAAGGGTTTCGTTAGTTTGAAAAAATAGATAAATGGACTGACCGACCATAAAAAAAATAAATAGACTGACCGACAATAAAGCTAAAGAGTCTCGCAGATTTCTTATTTTCTGTGATACATTTATTCTTTCCTCAAGCTAACGAAAGACCTGATGAAGATCTATTTAAATAGACCGAGACACTGCAACGTAGGCGAAATAAACATTACTCGTTTATGAACCTTTGTTTTTCAATTTTTCAAAAATGTTACACAACACACACACACACACACACACACACACACATATATATATATATATATATATATATATATATATATATATAAATAAAGAAGATTTAATAACCAGCAAACGTTGATATGCCATCAAACAACTAACCATCTTCTGTTTAAAAACGTTCGTAATTAAGCTTGAGATATTCGAAACAAACATCAAGAACAGAAATGCATCATCAACATCATCATCATCATCATGTCCCGCTAGTAGCCCGGAAAACCATGACAATCTCTCACCAACCGGATAACGTCCCTTATGAGTTCGTCCCTGTTTCTCCAGCAGTGACCAGCATAAGGGATTTTGAATATATTATGATTGACGCTGAAATAGATTCTGATAAAAAGGTTGGCTGTAGTTGTATCAGTGCTACTGTATGGCTGCACCACTTGGCCCCTAACAAAGCGCCCAAAGAATTAGCCAGATGGGAGCTGCACAAGAATGTTGCATGCGATCTTAAACAAATCGTGGAAACATCCAACAAGGACACAGCTGTCAGGCCACTTACCCCCTATCACACAAACCATCCGAGTGAGACGAACAAAATATTCTCATGGTGAAGCCATCTGCTAGAAGTATTTGCTAAATCTTTCCTCATTGTATCGCACCAAAGACCTTGGAGAAATCTACAAGCAAAACTGCTGCCTAGAGACATTTTGCTCATACTCTTTCGATGATGAGGCGGCGTTCATACTGAAATGGTTATCGTCGTTAGAAATGGAAACGGCGACTCGAGTTCAAATTCAAGACAAGGCTTTTTGCATTTCATATAGCATTATTAATCTTGCATTCAAATATTCTACCTCCAGCTGCTGATAAATAGCAGGACAGACTGTTCACTTTAACCTTGGCTAGGTAAGCAGTCTAGGAGAAGAAAAACTCTGAATTCAAACCCGTTAAACTCTGCTTAAAAATGCACCTCGTGTCACATACTGCTCGTGCAGATGGTGTTTGTAAACTCTTTAGATGATTCGGCACGTAGTCAGAATCTAAGAAGTTTTGGATCCATTTCTTCGAAATCTGTTTTGATCTCTCATATATATATATATATATATATATATATATATATATATAAATATATATATATATATACTAGACAAATCGTGACACATTGGGTCATCCATTCAGCTCTGGGTAGATAATTGAGATTAGGGAAAAGGGAGTTAGCAAAGCGAATAAAATTTTTTTAAATACGACCGGACGAAACCTTAAAATCAATTTGTTAGCTTTCTAAGAAAGGAAATGTTTGACCTCATTTATGCTAGGGATTGCTGGTTGTGAAATTTAACATAGAAATACATTTCAAATTCTCTCGGTTCTCTCTCTCTCTCTCTCTCTCTCTCTCTCTCCCTCTCTCACTACACTCAAGAAACTAACATTATATAACGAGGAGATAGTCAAGAGATACATAGAGGGAAAGAAAGAGATAGACACAGAGTAAAGTAAGAGAGTGGTCAGTTTTTTACTTAATTGCAAATTACGACTAATTAGAACCAATTAAAACGTATTTTTTCCAAACATAATTCAATTCTAAAAGTAAGGGATAATTTAGTATAACTTTTGTGTTATTAAACTAAGCAGCAAAAAAGCCTTTAGGAAGCAAAAGTTGATTTGCTCAGCTTTAGTATAATAATAATAATAATCTTATTATAATGGAGATTGTGTGCTTTTCTGTCTGTAACCGAAACTACATTACGACTTAAGTCATAATTCCCTGAAGTTATTGACATCTCATTCTCAATGATTTCATTTTTATTTAAACCTCAATGATTAATAAAAATTATTTTACATTATTAATACTGTTAACATATATACATACTAATAACATGTAATTATATTTATATATACAACAAAATAGCGGTTTACAGTGTGGACGGGAATGCTAATTTGCATATTGATATTAAAAATGTGATTTTATTAAATATGTGCTTAGTATTATTGATTTCTAACTGTTTGGTTTTATTTTAATAAATATAAGCAAAAATCTCTTCAATGAATCTTAAATGAAATCCATTAACAAGAAAAGATAACTGTCATTTTATTCTTTACTTCCTCTTATTTCCTCTTTTAACTAAATACTTAAATTAGAAAAATAACAATGAAAGACGAGAGTGATGGAAGAGTAAGTTTCAGTTGTTTTATTGTTCGATTATACCCCCTTCTGTTTCAAATCTTTTTAACTGCATTCTTATTTAGTTTCATTAGCCTTTCTAATTTAATATAATATTCTATTACATTAAAACTTAAATACTTGCACCCGGAGGGTGCATATATTTGCTAGTAATAATAATAATAATAATAATAATAATAATAATAATAATAATAATAATAATAATATGTATCATTTAGATTTACTAAGTTCCAATTCAGGAGTTATGGGAATGTGAAATACTCATTGATCACCATTACTCACAGGTCCACTCTGACCTCGAGTAATAGTATCTGTTAGGGTTCCATCTATGGGTTAATTAGAAAAAAACGTTAGTCTAATCTGTTTAAAAAATCCCGATTACGACAAGAAGGTTCCCGATTACAACTAGAAGGTTTCCGAGTTCGAAAAGAATGTTCCTGAGTTCGAGAAGTTTCCTGAGTCCGACAAGAAATACCTGAAGAAGGCCGGAGGGCACATCGGCCGAAACGTTGTACAGATAACAATAAAGATAATCCGAATAATAGAGATATTACTAATTATCAATCCTCATCCCCAAAATTCAGAGAATTAAAAAATGGTGTTTAAAAAAAATGAGTATTTAACACGAAGGGTCCCATCTATGGGCTAAATAGAAAAACATGAGTTGATAAACAAAATTGTATTATCCATTAAGAATTAATTTATTTCAAAACTT
This sequence comes from Doryteuthis pealeii, assembly GCA_023376005.1. NCBI lineage: Eukaryota > Metazoa > Mollusca > Cephalopoda > Myopsida > Loliginidae > Doryteuthis > Doryteuthis pealeii. The sequence goes on along the minus strand of CM042159.1, from coordinate 43,183,580 downwards.
TGTCGGCATTAAATGACCCACCGAGGTTAATATGCCGTAAAACAAAATCAAACCAAACCAAACCAACACGAAGGAATAAAACAAAAGCGCCTTCTGCATAAAATAACCCAATGGGTTGTCATGCCGTAAAACTCAACGAACCGACCAACATGTTGTAAATTTTTAAGTTATTTAAAAATGAGGTATTATTTAGATTTACTAAGGTTTGAACTCCAGTCGCTGGTATAAAAGTGACTCTACCAGTTCTAGAAGAGAAACGTTTCCCATCCACGTGGATGTGTGCACTTACTTCTTTGTAACTACTGACTATTCATTAGTTTTTAATGGAGTTGAAAATGGCGCTGATGCTGTAAATTTCACGCCAATCTCCTGACTGTGTAGTCCGCCGCGGGAAATCAGAATCCATAAAAGCAGACGATGCGTGCAAGTAGAGCGCGCCAAATGAACTTACTATCGCCTCCCGCCGCCACTCTGCCCCATCGCAGACCTCAGTAAAAAGAAACCATTTATTCCGACAAGCGAATAATAAAGGTGGAAAAGTTCACACTGCCGTCTGCCTACTCCAGCCTTCACCTTCGGTTATCTTTCGGAGAGTTTACCCATAAAAGGGACAGAGTTACCGCTAGGAAAAAAAGACGATGTGTTACTCAGGGGAATGCGGTCTTTGTGTATACTGCTGCTGCTGCTGCTGCTGCTGTCGGCGGGGGGTGGCAGGCGTAGGCATACTATGCACATTGGGAAACAAAATGGCGGAGGAGGAGGAGGAGGAGGAAGAGAGGTGATCGTTATGGTGGTCTTGACGCAACGAAATTTGTCGGTTCATTTCGCCATGCCGAACGCCGGGGATGCTGAGTTCCGTTAAGTGCGAACAGCATACAGAGAAAAAAAAAGGGGGAAAGAGAGGGAGATGTAAATGAAATAAAGAGAGTTGCTGATGAGGTTAACGAGGTAAATTGAGACGATGAAAGGCGAGAAAAGCCGAGATTGATGAACGAGATTTCGCGATGAACTGTCCATTAAGATATATATATATATATATATATATATATATATATTATATATAATATATATATATATTTGGGAGAATATGTGCTTTTAATTTTAGTCAGACCTAATTTTTTGAAAGTTAATTCATTTATTGTTAATTAGGCGGGATTTAACTACTTAAATGTAAGCCTAAACAAATCGAGAAAAATCAATCTCTGAATATATATTTCGACCTATTAGGTCTCTTCAGCAGAGCTATAGATACGAGGACCGCCCAGCGTGTGACTCGAACCCTTTGTGCCGAAATATTAATGCTACTAATACCTAAACAAAGCGAGACAAATTGCGATTTCCTGTTTGGCGTGATGGTAAGAAACCGGCGTGCCGTTTCGGCACAAAGGGTTCGAGTCACACGCTGGGCGGTCCTGGTATCTGTAGCTCTGCTGAAGAGAACTAATAGGTCGAAATATATATTCAGAGATTGATTTTTCTCGATTTGTTTAGCCTTACATTTAAGTAGTTAAATCCCGCCTAATTAACCATAAATGAATTAACTTTCAAAAAATTAGGTCTGACTAAAATTAAAAGCACATATTCTCCCAAATACACTGTCGGCTGAAAATAGCTAAAAGTTGTTTACATATATGTATATATATATATATATATATATATATATATATATATATATATATATATGTGTGTGTGTGGTGTGTGTGTGTGAAAATAGAAATAAACACTGAGTCAATTAAAAGATAGAAATGATTTTAAAACACGTCAATTTCCTTCGCCATAAACGACTAGCTAACTACTAACCGATGGTGATAACGGCTTATTTAAATTGTAGAGCAATTAGATGTGGTGTTTCTCCGATTTGTTGCGACAAATTATTGAGAACAAATGTAAAAACGAATTACAAAAGACAATAAAGATATTCAGCAGAAAATCGGATAAGTAGTAACTTGATTTACGAGTGTCCCAACATACGATTTGGTTTGTTTTGTTTTACGGCATATCAACCTCAGTGGGTCATTTAATGCCGATAAAGTTTTGAAATAAATCAATTCTTAATGGATAATACAATTTTGTTTATCAACTCATATTTTTCTATTCAACCCATAAATGGGACCCTAACAGGTACTACCACTCCGGGTCAGAGTGGACCAGGGAGCAATGGTGATGAAGGGGTGCTCCACATTCCCCAAACCTCCAAAACTGGAACCTCACCATCAGATAGATTTTAACGTCATTCTCAGGACATGTAGACCCGCAGCCACCGCCTTCCAGCACCCATATGATAAAAAGGGGTCGGGGCTTGCCATAAGGGCAATAGTGTTGGGAAAATAATATAGGTGCTAGGGCTTGACGTGACCAGCCGTTTGATCGGAGGGGGCCTCTCCGACCGCCCGTCTAGCCCAAGATAGGACCAAAGTGGAGTATTGCATGTCATGAACTGCTCATCCACCTGGGCTCTATCCTTAAGCATCATGGGTCGCAACCCACAGCCAACAGGTGGCCCCGATTGGGGGAGTCTTACCCCTCTGCAGAGGTACAGTCGGTGCATTCTACCACCCCAGTCGACAGGGCGGAGGGTCTAATGAATGCATTAAATAGATAAATATGCTCAAATAAATGTGTTTAAAATGAGTTAACAAATTGAATATATATATATATATAATAATATATATATATATATTATATATATATATATTTGTGAATAAAAAGGCCTTAAATACCATGGGTATCGTGATTATGGACCATTTCCACTCGTGGGTATCTGGGGCCCACAGAGCTTTTTCAGACCACGTATATCTTTTATTTAGACAGGCACATGGCCAAACGTGGTCTGAAGAAGCTCTGTGAACACCAAATATCCACGAGTGGAAATGGTCCATAATCACGATACTCATGGTATTTAAGGCTTTTTTTTTTATTCACAAATGATTTCGCTCCGTTTATAATAATTAAACATTGTCCTCTCAACAACAAACTACTGGTAGGGAATAGGACCAGCCTAGAATTACCTTGTACCAAGAAACTTAGTACCACAAAAGAATATATATATATATATATATATATATATATATATATATATTATATCGCGTGAACACACTTCACGTTATATAAACGCTAAACAGGCCGCCATTTTTAAAAAGAATCTTAACATTTTGATCCCCTGATGATTGCAGGTAAGTATGAAACGTTAGTTACTGGATATGAAATACATAATATATAATATTGTAATCCTGCTCTGCTATTTTAGCATTGAGCACCTTCATATGCCAATATTTTTCTCATTCATTCTCTATTCATTCTATATTACATATTTTATATATAATATATATATATATATATATTATATATATATATATATATACTAGAAAATATAGGACCGTTGGGTCACCCATTGAACTCGCGTTAGATTTTTTTTTTAAAGATCGCAATAATGTAATTTATTTTTAATACATTTAAAACTATTTTTCGGTCAATTTTGCTCAAATTTATCGTAAACATGGCCGTCAACGCTGTCTAAGATGACGTAAAATCTGTATTTTACAAAATAGATTTACCCCTCCCATTGAAAAAAATTACCCAAAATCAGTGAATTTTTCAATTTTAATGAAAGTAGGAAAAAAATTAAGGGAGCTATCCTGGTAAAAAATATCGGAAAAATTAAAAAATAGAAAATATCGAAAAATAGAAAAATTGGGAAATGAAATGTAAAATTAAAACTAAAAAAAAATTTTTTGTAGATTTTGGTTTTTACTCTTTTCGATTTAACTCATCAGAAAGCGAGCGGACTGTAGAATGCTCCACGTTCCAGTAGCAAAACCGTCGAGAAGTTCAACACTATGATTGTTTTGTTATGTTTATTTTTGATTTGTCATTTTTGGGGTTATCGGGAGAGAATTTCACCTTTTCGAAGCCTTCCACTCAACAGTTTTATTTGCACACCGTCCCCCTCACTGATGTGAGGCCCCACATAATATAGCCAGTAAGGATATATTTTGTGGAGCTTCACATTTTATCTTACTCTTTTCGATTGTATTGGCTATTATCTTATAAAAGAACAAATATACATCGATATTTGTTCTGTTTAAAAGGGTGGACCTAAATTTTCAATAGTGTGTTTCTACAAAAATTATTAAATAACAATGATAAACTAAAGTAGTTATTAGATGAATATTTGTTTTTAGAATCTAAAAATATGAAATTCGAAACTTAAAATTAGGCGTTTCATATCTTTTAATGAATTTTATAAATTAATTCACCATAGGAGAAATACCTACTCAAGTCAGAAAGTTTTGAAATGAAATAACTAATGCATTATAAAGTTCATTTATTGTTAAATCAACACTAAAAATTTCATTAAATCGGATGATTCCCTGATTTTTGGTAATCTTTTCCAATCGGGTGGGGGTGGGGGGTAAATTTATTTTGTAAAATATGTATTTTACGGCAAGTTTGCCTGTACCTAATATTTTTCATTTAGAAGAATTGACTGAATAATACTCTCTTTCTAAATTTTTACTCACAATTATTTTGTTTCCTCTTTTGACCCTATATATATATTTTAAATTAATAATTAAAGTAATTTAAAAAAAAATATTTTAAAACATGACATCAATTTCATTTATTTATTTATTTATTTATTTATTTTTTACAACCAAGACGAATTTTATCTATATATTTTTAGAAATCAAACTATTATCTTATGTTCAATTGGTTAAGTCTTCTCTCTGGTTGTACAGAGAGAAAGAGACATACAGAGAGAGAGAGAGAGAGAGAGAGAGAGAGAGAGAGAGGGGGAGAGGGGGGTGCCATCAGCAGTCATCTGCTGGATCTTATATTTTAAATGATTAAGTCTTCTCTGGGTGGAGAGAGACGGAGACACAGAGAGAGAGAGAGAGAGGGAGAGAGACGGAGACACAGAGAGAGAGAGAGGGAGAGAGAGAGAAGAGAGAAGAGAGAGAGAGAGAGAGGGGGCATCAACCGTCAGTCAGTCGCATTGTTGCTAGAAACGAAGTTAATTCCCCCTCTCACACATTGATACAAATAGATAAAGTAAGACAAATAGCGAGTGGGTGTTAGAAAGAAACAGGCTGGAAGTATAGACAGAGAACGGTGGATTTTTAACTTAATTGCAAATTATGACTAATTAGAACAAAATGAAATGGAATTTTTTTCAAACATTAATTACATTTAGGATCAAATCATATTTTGGGATCTGTTTTAAGTCATTACATTGCCTAACAAAAAAAACAAACCCTTAGGTGGCAAAAGTTCATTTACTCATCTTTAGTATAATAATAGATATACGAGGGTGAGTAAAAAAGTAAGCCAATTTTGTTTAGGACAGGTATTATTACCAACACAGGAACATGTATCATACATCAAAATGAAGCTGGTCCTCTGTGAATCACATTCCTACTTCTCCACATTTTCGTTCAATATCAATGTTCCACCTTCGAATGAGAGCATATATCACTGTCCAGTACAATTCTGTTGACTGTTCATTGAGCCACGTCTTCACAACAGATGTCACTTCCTCGTCACTGGAATAATGTTTGCCTTTCAAGCCCTCTTTCATGGGGCCGAAGATATGATAATCTGAAGGCGCTAAATATGGTGAGTATAAAGGAAGCTGTAAAGTTGTCGACCGAATGGGCGATTTTCTCCCTTGTCTTGATGCCTGTGTGTGGTCAAGTATTGTCATACAGAAGGAGAACATTGTCGATTGGCAAGCTGGGTCTTACACATCTGATTCTTTCTCTGAGCCTCATTAGGGTCTCTGAATGTAGTCCTTAGTTTTATTAAAAAAAACTTCAGATGATATAAAGAAAATGAAATTATTTTTTGACTCACCCTATATATATATATATATATTATTTATATTTTTTTGCTTGAAGGCAATTACAATATCGTATAAAATTCGATAATTATAGAAATTAACCATGACAAGTGAATTTCGCAAACGATCATGCGAAGCTAGAACATCGTACAGTCTGTTTCAACTTTATTAAGTCTCATCAGCGATGTATACTAACGATTTCCCTCCGACAGAAATCGAAACCGGTAGTCCAGCAGGCAAAGTCTGTGACTTTACCGCTCGGACAACAATCCGCATCGCACAATCCCTGCGAAATTAACCTGTCAATGATACTAGCACGTCTCTACCATATGAGGTACGCGGACGTTGAGTAAATAACAATAAACCAGCCCCATGCCCCTATGATATATATATATATATATATATATATTATATATATATATATATATATATTCCTGGTAGTTAGGATCTTTCCATGTGTGGTTTAACCAAATGATACAGGTAAACCGTAGTGAGACCTCAATTATCCTAGTGCCAGTGAGTGGACGGACAGAGCAAAATATTCAATAAATGAAGGAAAAACTTTAAATTTGATTCATTATAATAATATCTTTCAACCGCATGACTGCGGCATCTTCATATATGAGCAAATGCACGGATATTACTCAAAAAACTTCTTTGTAATTGATTTGTTGTATTTCAACTCCCAACCTAATTTTGTCGGTCAGCCCAGAGAATGAATCACCTAGCATATACCTTATAACTCGCCCAGCCCCTCTCACTTCATTCAAATTTCGTAGCCCCGCTCATACACCCTCCCAAAATAAGCCCCCCCCCAAAAAAAAAAAAAAAAATTGATAGATCTAAAGTATTGTTTCTTGGAAGGTTTTCCAGTAATATCCATGCATTTTCTCATACCTGAAGATGCCGCAGTAATGCGGTTGAAATAAATTATTTTAATGAATCATATATATATATATATATATAATCTTCATACAATGACTGATATTTACACAGTAGCATTGCAACCAACAAAGCCTAATCAGATGATGACTCTGGGTTCAGGCATGGTTTCGAGGCCGAAGCATCATTACCACTAACCCAAAGCGCCCCAGCAGTATCTCACGATACCACCAGACTTTGTCGGTTTGATGTCACAATATAGGACTGCCATATCCATGCTGATGCGGTACGAGCTTTCTCCTAGATCTCTTTTATGTATTTCCTCTTGTCTGATGGAGAAAGTCCAAGTTTAGACAAAAATGCCGAGGTTGAATTGGTTATAAACCCCCGGCATCCGACTTCGACGGGAAATACATTTGTTATTTATCCGTTTCTGAGGCAATGTTCACGTAGGTCTTCATATTTTTCCAACTTACGCTGATGGGCCCAATCAAGATTTTCTTCATAAGAACTGCCAATTCAACGATAAAAACTTTCTTTTGATTAACAGACCAAATGACAATATCAGGACGCTGGGCCGTTAACGTTATTTTAGTTGGAAAAACGAGTTTATGTTCCAAGTCGCTGCAATGCGCCATATATATATAAAGTGTTATTATGGGTCCAACGAGAGAGAATTGAATATTTTATAAAAAAGAAGGTCCGCAAAATGGATTATGTTTTTAGAAAAAAAAAATTTTCAGCTTACATTTGCGACACGTGTTTCAGATCTTCTGATATCTCCTTCAGGCATTGAATAATCAGATGATTTTAATCAATGCCTGAAGAAGATATCAGAAGATCTGAAACACGTGTCGCAAATGTAAGATAATTTTTTTTCTAAAAACATAATCCATTTTGCGGACCTTCTTTTTTATAGTATATATATATATATATTTTTTCTAATGATAAAAATGCTTATAATTTTTAAAAATAAAATTTATTTATCTTTAACATGAATACGCATTTAAAAAATTTTTTTTGGAAAATTCCGGTACTGATCGAGAGCATTCTGTGCCTCGTGATTAATGATATATTTATTTCGTCTTTCCGTTTACAATGCTGCTTTGATAAAGACATCTTCATAATGTCGAAACAGATTTCTGTCAGCAAAACTTTTAACATCTTCTTGTTTTTACTACAAAATTTTCTCACACACACACACACACACACACACACACACACATATATATATATATATATATATATATATATATAATATGGTAAAGGAAATGACTTACCGGGGAATAGAATATGGAGTTAATCGCAATATGAGCCAGTATTTCCCATCAAGTTGTAATTTTAAACATTTGGGACTTAAAGACAAAAGTGATTAGCATTTTGTTGTAAATGTCTTTGCATCTAAATATGAAAATGAAGAATCCGTTCAAGATTTTCAGTGGTGTTCAACTCTTGTTACATTTAAGATTAGAAGTCGTGACATGATAAGTGATATTTTAAATGGAGTTCCCGAAGAAAGGTCAAAAAGGTGGATAAGTGGAAATTTCGATGCTGAGCCTCTTGACCTGCCTGGGTCATCTGTGGTCAGACATGGCTTTCTTTTCATGCAGAAAGTCTTTAAACGCAATAGCGGAACGGCTGGGTCAACTCCACCGCGAGATATAACGTCCACGGAGAAGAAGGGGTAACTGCGATGTGTCATGTTTGTAAGGCCTTTATGACATTTGAACTTGTTATGATATTACATCGGCATTATTAACTGTCAGAATTAAGAAAGGAAAAGGGGAAGGAACGAACGAAAGAAGGAAGGAAAAGGAGGAAAGAGAGAATGGAAAAAATGGCGGATGTAAAGGAGTGAATTTAGAAACCTCAAGAATGTTCCTTTAGAGGTCAAATAATATAATACAAAAAGAAGAAAGGAAAACAGGAGGAAAGAAGGAATGAATATAGTAGGCACTACCAAAATACGTCACGTGATCGGTTTAGACCATATTGAAAGAAGAAACGTAAATATTTTTTAACTTTTTTTTTTAGTATTGCCAAAATCTCACCAAAAAGGAAATAACGAAGATAAAGAGTTACTACACAGAAAAACATTTAATTCAAAGATCAAATTATCCGATTGGGGAAAAATTACTCACCATTATCTTAAAAAAAAAAGTAAAACAATCGGTTTTTTTACAACAGGTTCAATTTCTTTATTGATATTTTTCTAGCAGAATTCTGTATTCATGGTTCTTTTACTAAAAAGCTCTCGTATTAAAACTTATAAAAAATTTTGATATAATTATTCAGACTCTTATCTTTATAGAAAAAAAGTAAAAATCGTTTTTTCATATTTCATAAAATAAAATAGGGGGGATAGATCTCGTAAAAAATATTTCCTCTAATATATTTTGATGAAAATATGTATGAAAAAAAAAAAAAAAAAAAAAAAAACTATTTCATACATATCTTCATCAAACGGTAAGCAATTCTGGAAATTTTAGCGAAAATCGGATCATCAATTTATTTTTCATAGAATTTTTTAAAAAGCCTTTAGTCATAACTTGTTTTTGGGTACGTTAAATTAATTTAACGGTGCAAAAATGTAAACATTGTTTTTTATTCATAATTTTCATTATTTCCGTGAGCTGAAAATTAAAAAAAAAATCATTAGGATTTAAAAAAAAATGTTTCTTCGTTTGAATGGACAAAAAATGTTCAAGTTAATATTAATCTTTATACAAGTTTCCTTGTGTTAAATATGGGGGTGGGTATATATCACAGGGAAAATTGGTGATACCTAGAATATAGGATGAAAGATTATTGGATAAAAAGATATATAACAATAACTGGCGCAACACTATGAAGTTGAGGTCCAGAAGAAACCGGCGGCAAGAAAGCACCGGCACATCAACATCTTCAGGGACAGCCTTCAAATGCACATCTGTGGTCGAGGCTGTTTTGCGAATATTGGACTTCACAGTCACAGGAGGCGCAGTAACTTCAGGGCATAAGAATTATATAGTCTTCCGAGACTGCAATGCTGATATAACAATAACTGAAAAATAAGGTGACGATTGAAACGAATAAGAAAAGTGATGTGCAAGAAATGCAAAGGGAGGTTTTTTTGTTTTTTTTAAATTTCTTAATTTTAAAACAATTACCAAAAATCAGGGAATTGTTCAATTTTAATGAAATTTTCACCAAATTATTTTCCCACGACTTAATTTTATAAGGATTAGTTTATTTTATGGAAGAATTTCAAAAAATACTTTTTTTATCAATTCAGAATATAGGGGAGGTTTTGGAAAAAAAAAATCCCGGTCCCTAATTTGGTTGATTGGTTGGCTGATTAGTTGGATTTTACGACATGTCGTTAAAATCAATCAATTAATCGATTAATCAATCCTTTTAATGCTATCAATATGACCCACAGGTCATGTTTGGTTTATGCATAAATATAATCCTGTTCATTTGACTTCTTTTTAAAACAAAGTACGAGCAAATCTTATTATAATAGAGATTGTGTGTTTTTCTGTCTGTAACCGAAACTATATTACCACTCAAGTCACAATTGCTTTACTTATTTACATCACAATCTCCATGATTTTATTTTTATTTAAACCTCAATTATCAATAAAACTGTTATACATTATTAATACTTTTGGCCACATCTACATGATATTTTCCACGTACCCCACTTGTACGGGTCAGGCACAAAGCCCTATTAACGTGGGACCACCCACAAGCCGAAGCTCATGGAGTGGCAGGTGAAAAATTGCGTCGATACCGTCGGCATTCCCCTTCAAGGGGGGCGCCTCAGGCACTGGGCAATAAACCCAGCCCTGCCCCTTTAAATCAAGGGGGCAGGTGTTGCCTGGGGGGATGGTCCCCTGGAATCGACGCTATTAACTCGTAAAGATCCAGGGCCGAAGCCACTGGACCCCCGGCGTGGGCTGGATCTACATACTATTAACATGCGAATGTACTTATATGTACAATAAAATAGCGGTTTACACTGTGAACGGGAAGGCTAATTTGCATATTGATATTAAAATTTGATTTTAATAAATATGCGCTTGGTAGTATTGATTTCTAATTGTTCGGTTTTATCTTAATGAATATAAGCAAAGATCTCTTCAATAAATCTTAAAAGAAATCCATTAACAAGAAAAATTAACTGTAATTTTATTATTTATTTCCTATTTTAACTCAATAGTTAAATTAGGAAAATTTAGCAATGAAAGATGGGAGTGGTGGAATAGTAAGTTTCAGTTGTTCAATTTTTCGATTATACCCCCCTCTGTTTCAAATCTTTTTATCTGCATTCTTATTTAGTTTCATTAGCCTTTCTAATTTAGTATAATATTTTATCACTTTAAAACTTAAATACTTGCACCCGGAGGGTGCATATATTTGCTAGTACAATTAATATCAATAAGGTTAGTACGTGTAAAGAAAAGTTGGCAGAATGACATAATGTCGGTATCAACCAGACAGCGAGGGAGTCTATCATCTTTCACTAGCGCTAGACAAAGGAAATTGCTTTTGCGCCTGCCGGGGGGGGGGGCCCTACACCTCATATCACATAAGCTCCCTACTCTACCAGACAGACCAAAGTCGTACTATTCATGCACTGAGTTGGCGAGGGTCGGTATTGATGGGTTATTTTGTACCGAGCACATTTTGTTTTATTTTTGTTGGGTATTCAATTTCTTTTTAAACTCCATTTTTAATGTTATATACCCCTATACATATCGGGTATATAATGGTGAGAGGAGAGAGTAGACGAAGGGAGGGGATGGCTCTTACTTTTCTGCTTGTTCTTACTTCATCACTGGCCATCTTCCTATGGGCTGATTTGTTTCCTTTTCTGAGCTA
>CM042159.1:43106996-43159496 GCA_023376005.1 Doryteuthis pealeii | reverse complement strand
ATATCGGACTACCATACGGTCAGTCTGAGTTCGAACCCTACCCAAGGATAGTTGTGTCTAGCCACACTGAGGAGGCATGATATGCCGAAACACGTGTCTGTGGATGACTTATTAATTATTATTAATTATTAATATATATATATATATATATATATATATATATATATAGTGTGTGTGTGTGAGTATGTGTGTACGTGCGAGTGTATGTGTGTGTGTGTGTGTGTTAGGGGCATTAACTAAGTTTGATGTGTGTGTGTGTGTATATATATATAATGTATTTGTTATTGAAAAAGTTTGATCTACTACCGACGTCTCTACAATTTAACAATTATCCAATCCGTTATATTTATTTAGATACGATTAACCGTAATGGATTAAATCATAAAAAACCTTTGCTTTAGCAAACAATTTTCCAAATTACATCCTAATCAAAATCCATTTACTTCAATAATTCTTTTTTCAATATTAGTTACCATACTTTCTGAGCCGCAAGTCAGCGACTGACTAGATGCTAGGTAAATTATCAATTAACACACAATCAGTAAGCAACTGTATTTCATTAGTATTAATCCACTCGAATTATTAATTGCACCACCCTCTAATGCTTCAATAAAACCAAGTACATTTGTTCTTATAACCTTGGCATCAAACATGTGAAGCATATGCGGAACCCTTATATATATATATATATATATATATATATATATATATATATATATAGTCATCTACAGACACGTGTTTCGCTTATCAAGTCTCTTCAGTGGGGCTAGACATTTTGTGAGCTACCTACAGCCGGGATAGAAGCCCGATCGATTCAGCATCAGGCGGACAGCTTAACCGCTCGGCTATCGTCACCCACAGAATGTGAAGGGGATCTTAAATGTTTTAATACACACATCTGTATGTATGTAAATGCCGACATAGAGTGCTCCATCTCTTTTATAGGGGAGCGTTGCGTTTACGCTTTAGTTGGCGGTCATCAGTGAAATCCCCCCTAAAGTGTTCAACCCCAGGGGGATGGGGAGAAACGATAAAATTGTATGAAATACAGACGTATCCAATTTCCGAGTTGTATTTGACACGTGACTATTTGAGATCAGCAATGTGACATTCAGACTCAAGAGTTTTGATTCTGTTTCTTAATTGAAATATTTTAATATTGATCTGCCTTGCCATACATAGACCATTGTAAAGATTTAGAAACGCTTTTGACGTTGAATTAATTTTGTTTATATATATATATATATATATATATATATATATATATATATATATATATATATATATATATATTATATATATATATATATATTATATATATATATATATATATATATTAATTAATATAGCAATTAAATAGCCTGCTATACTTGGCGACTGACTGTGGATGTGTGGGTAAGAAGCTTGGCGAGCGTAAGTTCGTTCGGGTTTCAAACCCAGCCAGAGGCAGCTGCTAAAACCGTATAACTATACTGATGAGAGGTGATACCTCGAAACACGTGTCTATAGTTTACCCCATATATATATATATATATATATAAGGTGTGTCAAAAATATTGAGATATTTGTACTTTTTGACACACCTTGTATTCTGAAAAGATTAATGTTCCATTCACTTTTCATTTCTATCTTGGTAAATACGGCTTCAATCTCGATACATTTATGACACACCTTGCCCATATATATATATATATATATATATATATATATATATATATATATATATGACTGTCATTAATTTACAGGTGAAGGCCATCTATTCAATCCCGGGAAAAACCTGTGGGTATACAAGTGACTCCTCGGGCCAATTTCATCCTTGCAATCCTGGCATATATGTGAAAAGAAAAAAAATGTCCTTGTCGTGCACTCTCGTATGGCTTCGCAGATCTACTGAAAGCCCACCTACTTTGTCATAGAATTAACACGAACAATATATATATATATATATATATATATATATATATATATATATATATATATATATATATATGTATTGATGATTGTTAAAAGTACGGCTTAAATATTGGTCATATTGGCAGTTATAAATTTATTTCAACTATGTTTCTCATTGTTGAGAATCCTAGCCTGCTTCAGACACCCATACAACTGTATATGATTATCAAATTATCATACATTATAGTCTCCACCATGGCCACCCAATTTATCTATATTAAAAAAGGGTCCTGGGTAGAATCATTTCCATCGCCAACTTATCAGGTCATATCATATATTTCTTACGGCATGTCAACCCTTTTTGGAAGATTATTCAATCTGGTCGAAACAAAACATATCCCCCACCTCATTACATCATCATTGTGTGATAATACGTTGATGTGAAGTTTCCAGGATACTGGATAGATCACATAGAACGTATTGAGCGGGTTGAAGAAAACCCAGGCCTGACAAAATAATTTTTATATTTGGGGCCACTAATAAATCAATGGGTTAAGGAGAGAAGATTATTGCTTTGCAGCAAAAAGAATACAGCCCACCTGTAAGCAGATCAATCCTACCATCGACTTTAAAGAATGGCAGTATCGACTTGATCAGTGAAGTACAAATAATGGCAGTTATTTTGAATATGAAAATGGTTTTAATAAATGTTAATTTTCACATAATTAGTACAAGGTTAAGTTAAAAAGTAATGCTATCTTCTTTATGCCGAAGTGATTTTGTTTTATTCATTGTTGATGGGTATTGAATTTATTACCTCCCATCACATAAACCATCCAAGTAAGACGGACAAGACATGCCTGAAACAGCTGGATTGGTTGGCGGTTTGGCTGGATTTTACGGCATCTCAACCCTTTTTGTGTTATTTTCTGCCGAAGAGATTTTGTTTTATACATTGTTTGTGGGCATTGAATTTTTTGTACAGATTTTGTAACACAATTCTTTCTATCTAACCCATAGATTTGACCCTAATCTGCACTCCCCCTCCAGGTCAGAGTGGACCTGGGAGTAATAACGATGAAGGAGTGCTCCATATTCACTAAAGCTCCAAAATTGAAACTTCACCAATAGATGCAGTTTAACGTCATACCCAGGATACAGGACACTACTGGAGAAGCAAGGATTAACTACATTAAATATACTAGCAAAATACAAAACGCCCTCCGGGCGATGTAAAATAGATTTTTGAAACATTGCCTGAGGGGTGGGAGTTAAAAATTCAATGTCAGCGAGTTTGTACCTTAAGTAAGTAAAATCGTCAAATTCATTAAAGGATTGAAAAATAAAACAATTTGAAATGTAAACTTTAGATATGTATTAAAATAAAACAAACTATATATAGATATATAATACCAGTCATGTATTTATTAAAACTTGTTTTAAAAAACAATGAGGACTGTCTAATGTTGCATGTTCAAATTTTGAGTGTATTTGTTCTATGTTATGACGATTTTGGGTAATGTGACGTAAACAGTGACGTAGTTTTTGTTACAGACAAAAACCGGAAGCGAATCTCCATTATTAATAGAGATGAAAAATATTGACCTCCATATGAAGTCAAATAAAACAGAGTTCTGGTGTTTTAAACACGATACAGTCATCTCTACACTGGATGGTAAGACCAGTTCACATACCTAGGTTGTAGTATCTCATCAACAGAAAGCGATGTCAACATAGGCACATGAAACGCATTCACTGCTATAGATTATTGATTATATGGAAATCTGATGTCTCTAATATGATAAAGCAAAAATTCCTCTAAGTTGTAGCCGTGTCAGTGCTAGTGTATCGCTGCATGACTTGACTTTAACGAAACGCATATAGAAAAAATCTAGATGGAAAATAAACGAATGCTGTTTAGGTTTGGTTTGGTTTGTTTTGTTTTACGGCATATCAACTCAGTGGGTCATTTAATGCCGATAAAGTTTTGAAATAAATCAATTCTTAATGGATAATACAATTTTTTTATAATACATTTTTCTATTTAACCCATAGATGGGACCCTAACAGGTACTACCACTCTGGGTCAGAGTGGACCAGGGAGCAATGGTGATGAAGGGGTGCTCCACATTCCCCAAACCTCCAAAACTGGAACCTCACCATCAGATAGAGTTTAACGTCATTCCCAGGACATGTAGACCCGCAGTCACCGCCTTCTAGCACCCATATGATAAAAAGGGGTTGGGGCTTGCCATAAAGGCAATAGGGTTGGGAAAATCATATAGGTGCTAGGGCTTGACGTGACCAGCCGATTGATCGGAGGGGGCCTCTCCGACCGCCCGTCTAGCCCAAGATAGGGCCAAAGTGGAGCATTGCATGTCATGAACTGCTCATCCACCCGGGCTCTATCCTTAAGCATCACGGGTCGCTACCTACGGCCAACAGTGGCCCCATTGGGGCAGTCTTACCCCTCTGCAGAGGTGTAGTCAGTGCATTCTTACGCCCCAGCCGACAGGGTGAACGAATGCTTGTACTGTCCTTAATACATCTTGTAAGCAGCATCCCATAAAAAAGCAGTCGAACTGCCAATTAGCTCCTATCACACAAAACGATAAAGAAAAAAGACCCAGACGAAATGCTGAAAATCATGTGATGTTTTCCTGTCGACACCCCCACATGAACACATCTGTGTAGAACGATCAACAAAAGCCTACATCAGCTGTATTCTCATTAGAATCTTTTCCTACCAAATTTCAGGCAAGGGGGCAGGTGCTGTCTAGAGGAAAGATCCCTTGGGACAAAAGATAAAGGTATTTGTCTACGGTTATACTAGATTGTTATTATTTGCGTTTGTATATCATATATAGGATTTAACCTTTTCCTTAACAAACAAGTAAATAGTAATATTGTTATATACTGGCATCAAATTCTATATGTTATATAGCGGCTTCTTTTCACGTTGCTAAATCGCGTATCTGTATACGTAGTGTGTATGGTCACAGTACCCAAAGCGATGTATGTTTGTAGTCAGCTACTACTGACTACTGGACTTCAATAACAACGGATACGTATGTACAAAGAGAGGACACTTCTTTATTTTCTTCGGTGTGTGGGTGGTGAATGCACAGAGATTACAATGAGTGCACAAGGGGTGGTTGCTGACGGGAGACGTGAAGTGTCTTTTCCGCTGCTGGCTGGCATCTGACCCTGTCGGCTTGAGCCTCTGGCTTTTTGTATTGACGACACGCCTACACATCTTTATCTTTTTGATCTGATAACGGACCTTTGTTATATATTTCTTTATCTTCACCCTGCTTCCTTGACCGGAAACCATCTCTTCCGCTTTATCTTTTTGATCTGATAACGGACCTTTTCAGCAATTTGAACTTCAACTTTTACATTCTCTATATTAAAACATAGTAAGTTTTTATCTGAAAAGGTTTTAGTTTCTTTGTTTAATGGCATATCAACGTTTATGGGTTATTGAATTCTTTGTCAAGCAAATTTACCACATGGCTGTACCAAATTTCTTGGTATTTTTTACCTGTATGATGGGATATTTTAAAATTCACTATCTATTCATTTCAGAATTCATTCTATTCAAATAAAGTCATATCATTTTTGTAAGGTGTGTCCTTCTGCTTAGTTATAATTAAGTAACCATCAGTTTTTATAATTTACTTCGCGGTAGTGGGAGAGCCGCTGTAAGGGGCTTCAATTAGGCACAGAGTTAAGGACAGTGACTGGTATCATCGTGGGATCAAATACCTGCTAGAAAAGTCTTTTAATCTAGTCTAGAGTCCTTCTGCTCAGATATAATGAACTAATCATCATTTTTTTGTTTACTTTGCTTGAATGTGGATCTCAGTAGTCAGAGAGTCGCTGTAGGTGGTTTAAAGTATTCAAAGGATTATGGTAATAAGGTTCTGGTGATTTTTGCAATTAATTTTGCAGCATAAATCAAATCGCCCAATTCTATCTTAGAATCTGAGAGACTCGCTTTTTTATATTGAGAAGTAATTTGGTGCTTGGGAATAGATTCCAAATCCCGCACATACCACAAGAAGTGTGAAAAAGTCCGTTGGATCGTTTCCAGAATGTTCGACACCAATGCTAAGAAATAAAATTAACATCAGACAAAGAAAATGCCGGAAAGCTGAGACGACAAAATCGAACAAGCAATTGAAAAGTTCACAAGTGCACGTCTTAATTAGATTAAGAGAAAAAAAATTGAATTATCGCACATTTATACATTAACATATAATCAATTCAGATTATTTATTTTATATATACTTATATATATATACTTATATATATATTTATATATATTAGGCTTTTATATGATCGTTGTGCCATTTTGGTATATTGGTCAGCAAGCTAGATTCACAGATCCATTACAAGTGCAATAGCGAGTTCGATCCTCGCTGGATATCCCATACTTGCGAACGGGTAGGGTAAATATCTACTTAGGCGAATATCATCATCATCAGCAGCAGCATCAGAGTCTTGTAAGATCATAGATTTTTGTGCCCTGAAGTTACATTATAGCACAGCGCCTTCTGTGACTGTGAAGGTCAATGTTTGAAAAATAGTTACGACCACAGATCACTCATATGAAGGCGAATATATATTGTTCAAAAGGCTCTTTTACTTTTATCCCCTAGCTATATGCACACACACACACACACACACACACACACCACACACAATCTATATATATATATATATATATATATATATATATGCATAGTCATCCATAGACACCATTTTTACACGTATCACGTCTCTTCAGTGTGGCGAGACATTTGTAGGCTACCTCCAGATGGAAACTCGATCAATTCGTCATCAGTAAGGCAACTTAACCAATCGGCTATGGTCACCTACAGACTGGGAGGGGGATTTTAACTGATAAATACAAAAATCATTACATATGTAAAGGCTACTAAAGAGTCCTCAATCATTTTATTGGGAGTACAGTTTCCACCGCCATATATATATATAAGTAAAAAGTTTTTGTTTTTTTAAACCTGTCGCAGTTTGCAGAGCTCAATGTGTGCTCTTATTGTTAGAGTCACAGAGCAAATTTATAAGTAAAATATAACAAAAGACTTAGAGTTTTTGCATTATATGTCAGGAAGCTTAGAAAAAATTTTGTAACTCTCCCAAATCATCAGAGGGGAATTTGGGAGAGTTAGACACTTTTTCTAAGCTTCTTGAAATAGACTATAACGCAAAAACTCTAAGTCTTTTGTTATATTTTTACTTATAAATTTGCTCTATGACTTTATCAATAAGAGCACACATTGAGCTCTGCAAACTGCGATAGGTTAAAAAAAATCCTATGTCGTAAGGAAGATTTCTTCTCCGAACTTTTGGAATATATATATATATATATATATATATATATATATATATATATATATATATGAGTAAACGTTGAGAAGTTTTTGAGAGTGGGCTGAATGTTGAATATGTAGTTATCCATTCCGTTAATATGAATATTCCTCAGCTTTTACACACATTTATCCTAATCTCGTATTTATATATATATATATATATATATATATATATATATATATATATATATATATATATATATATATACTAAGTGGATACTTTTAGTAATAATTCATTTTTTCATAATGTAAATCCCGATATTTTTTCATGACATGGCATCAATTTACCCCCTCTCTCTCCCTCTCTCTCTCTCTTTTTCTCTCTCTCTCCCCCTCTCCACTCACCTAACTCACTCACACACACAGGCGTATATATAAAAACAGACAGACACACACGCATATATATATATATATATATATATATATATATATATATATATACTTAGAGAGAAATTTGTGATGCTGCGTTAAATGGAACTGGCAAAGCGAGATCAAATTTAGCCGAGGGATATTTTTCGTGTTACCTTTAGAACTTGCCCCTGGGAATGGTAAGTGTTCCCTTCTCTCTGATATGTCAGCAGTTATCCTGACAGAACATGGCTTCCAAGATGGTTGACGACAAATACAAAGGACACCGTGCTCTTCAGTTTGAGTAAGGATAAAATACTCTATGAAATGTATATTACTACACGGCAAAATTGGAACTACAAAACACGTTTGATACCATCGTCAATACTGTCATGAATCCCTTTCCACGCTACAAAATTCAAGTAAAATCTGCACAAGGACATGTATTTGTTATATTAGCAAGGAATCAAATTAGATACACAGGAAAGAGAGTTGGATAATTTTATCACTAAGTTAAGTTTCTTATTCACAGCAATATATATATATATATATATATATATATATGAAAAATAGATGGAAATTAATCCCACAGTATGAAATTTAACATTATGAAAAAACAAATAATGTCATGTAATTTGCTGACAGAAATCTGTTTCGACCAAATCGATAAACTGGTCTTGCACAAGGACATGTATTTGATTATATTAGCAAGGAATCAAATTAGATACACAGGAAAGAAAGTTGGATAATTTTATCACTAAGTTAAGTTTCTTATGTACAGCAATATATATATATATATATATATATATATATATATATATATATATATATATATATATATGTATGTATATGAAAAATAGATGGAAATTAATCCCACAGTATGAAATTTAACATTTTGAAAAAACAAATGATATCATGTAATTTGCTGACAGAAATCTGTTTCGACCAAATCGATAAACTGGTCTTGCACAAGGACATGTATTTGATTATATTAGCAAGGAATCAAATTAGATACACAGGAAAGAAAGTTGGATAATTTTATCACTAAGTTAAGTTTCTTATGCACAGCAATATATATATATATATATATATATATAATATATATATATATATATATATATATATATGTATATATGTATATGAAAATAGATGGAAATTAATCCCACAGTATAAAATTTAACATTATGAAAAAACAAATGATGTCATGTAATTTACTGACAGAAATCTGTTTCGACCAAATCGATAAACTGGTCTTTATCACGAGCAACATAGACAGGAAAAGAAAGATATCGTTAAAAGACTGTTTACAAAACGAACGCTATATTCAACTGCTGAAAATTTAAAAAAATGCGTGTTCTGTTTTAAAAATAAAATAAATTTTATTTCTAATTTTAAAAAATCAGAAGCATTATAGTTTATAGTAAAACTCAAAAGTGTTTGTTGTAAAAATTAATAAAAGTTGTAAAGTGGGTATCAAAATTGTTTTTCCCGTCTATGTTGCTCGTGATGAAGACCAGTTTATCGATTTGGTTGTAACAGATTTCTGTCAGCAAATTACATGACATCATTTGTTTTTTTTCATAATGTTAAATTTCATATATATATATATATCAGTATAAATAAATGAATATATGAAAACCTTAAGATATAAGATATAAATTTATTTCGGCTGTCTTTGCAAGAGCAAGTCTGATTTTCTTATGGACAAAGCTTACGTATCGGTTTCTTTTTATTTATTTTTCTTTTATAAACTAGATATATTTATTTTGTCTATTAAAAATCAGACTTAAATAGGGCAAAGTAACGGAATTGAATTTATATCTGATATATTAAGGTTTTCCTGTATCTATTCATTCATAATATACTCCATATATGTAAAAAATAGAAAATGTATGTTTGATTTCTCAGTTTTGGTTGAATCCTATCATGGCAACATTGGATAACATTCATATATATATATATATATATATATATATATATATATATATATATGAGAAGTAAACAAACAGACGATGTTTGTGATATGGCTATTTTCAGCCGACAATATTTGAGAGAATATGTGCTTAATTGAAGTCGAACCTAATTTTTGAAAGTTAATTCATTAATAATTAATTATGCGGGATTTACTATTTAAATGTAAGGCTAAACAAATCGAGAAAAATCAATCTCTGTATGTACATTTCGCCTATTAGGCCTCATCAGCAGAGATATAGATACGAAGACCGCCCCGTGTGTGATTCGAAACCTGTCAGTCAAATTGACAGTCAAGCGTCTTACCTCCACACCAAACGGACTTAGCAAGATTTCTTCGTTTTGTTAAGTAGTAGGTGTTTATATTCCTCTTAAGTGACCTCTACACGAACTTACGAGAAGTAAACAAACAGACGATGTTTGTGATATGGCTATTTTCAGCCGACAATATTTGGGAGAATATGTGCTTAATCGTTTCGAATCACACATGGTGAAACTCGAGTAGGTTATTTCTGTACATACCATAGTAATAAATTCATTCTTCTTACGTACTGAGCACTTTATATTTGTTATATCGCTGACTTATCATTGTAAAACTTGTATTAACTTAACATTGAGACCAATTTCACAGGTAAATCATCCATTTTCATATATAAATATATAAATACACACACACACACACACACACACACACACACATATATATAATATATATATATATATTATATATATATATATATATATGAGGAAAAATGAGTAAAGAAAAGAAATGTAGATGGATAAAATGAATTTAATCGATATCACTTTAATCGATATCACTTACACATGTGTTTCGGTCAGTTTATCTGTGTGAAAATATAGATTTAAAATAAACTTTCACTCTGATGAAGGTCGAATCTTCTCTGTGTGCGAAATATTTTCACACAGATAAACTGAACGAAACACATGTGTAAGTGATATCGATTAAAGTGATATCGATTAAATTCATTTTATCCATCTACATTTCTTTTCTTTAGTCATTTTTCCTCATATTGTCGGATTCAATTCCTATTCCATTTTTACACACACACACACACACACACACACACACATATATAATATATATATGTATATGTGTGTGTGTGTGTGTGTGGAGAAAGGTAGACAAACACTCCTTTCTCTAACATCCACAACAAAAGATTCTGACAAGTATTCGAATCCTGAAACATAAGCAACTATATATTCGACATACCCAAGAATCGCATTTACAAAAAGATATAGGTAATAAAGACAGTAAGATGATACTTAGAAAAGAAATTAATACCAAACATATACACACATACACATGGAAGCGCGTGGTGTAATGGTTAAAATCATGGGGAATGGACTCGTCGCCCCGAGTTCAAATCCTGGATGTGGTAATTACATTTCACTTAGCACTAATATCCTTGGGAAAGGTATGAACTCCCACCAGCTATGGATAAATATTAGGGCAGGCAGGGCTCTTTAACCTTGGTTAGGCAACCGGTCTAGGAAAAGGAAAACTCTGAATTCAAACCTGTTAAACTCCGCTTAAGAAATTGACCTTGTTTCACATCCTGCTCATGCGGAGGAGTTGGTAAATAAATATACACACATACACTCAGAACCAATCCTTATACCATTCACCATTCATACATGATTAGTACATCTTCAAACTCAGTATATTAAGAGCCAATTACTCTCAACACCTAACAACTGTGGCATCATTATCAGAACCATACTGTTACACACCCCATATGAGAGAGAGAAGAAAAAAACCCTACTACCACGCTCTGCTCACACCAACAACTGACCACCCCTCCCCTATTCACGACCTCCTAATTCACCAGTATGAAAATGTTCACCATTGAAGTAAGTACTCGATCCAACATCCTGAAGAGGGTCTAACAGACCGAAACGTTATAACGTCGACATCACTACCTACAATAAACATCCATTTTATACAACATCCCGTGTTTGTCTACCTTTCTCCACATACTGTCGGATTTATTTCCTCTTATTTCTCCCATATATATATATATATATATATATATATATATATATATATATAATATATATATATATATATATATACACATACATATATATATATATATATATATATATATATATATACATATATATATATATATATATATATATAAAGTCGTCGGAGTGGCCTAAAGTCTGTATGAGCCTATCAGCGAGGGAGTCTATCCCCTTTTCACTGGCGCTAGACAAGGAGATTGTTTTTGCGTCTAAGGTGGAGCGCCACACCTACCATCAGCTCCTTACTTTACCGCACAATCCCTGTGCTACTCATACACTGAGTTGGCGAGGGCCGGTATCGAACTAGGAACCTTGTGGTTTCTAGCCGAACACTCTACCGACTAAGCTATATATATATATATATATATATATATATATATATATATATATATTAACATAATTATACCTTATTTAAGATGCTTTTTTGAATATTCACACACACACACACACACACACACATATATATACTCATTGAATAAGTATATAGACACTCATATACACAATTATGTGCATGTTTGTCCGTATATATATGTATATATATATATATGTGTGTGTGTATGTGTCTGTGCATACATGTGTGTGTGTGTGTGTGTGTGTGTGTGTGTGTGTGTGAATATTCAAAAAAGCATCTTAAATAAGGTATAATTATGTTAAGATGTTTCTTTGAATAACAAAGCCTACCTTGCCAGCGGGAATTTCAATCGTAATTGTGTAGACAAAAAACAAGGAACTCCGAAAAAATCTTCCATTTACTTAGTCAAATATGACATTACCAAAATTAATGTCACCTTGGCTTCCATTCCCAAGAGAAACATCATAGAATTCTCAACATAATCTGTGTTATTATTTTATGTTTTAACGAAATATGTTTAGATTCGTTAGAACTCATATTTTTCCAAGTCTTCCGTGCCAAGCTGAAACTCTGGCACGCAGTTCAGTCTGAACAGCGTTCACCTAGGAACCACAAGTTTCCGGGTTCGATACCGGGCTGTTCTGAAGCAAATCTAACTCATATTTTTATAGAGAATTCATTGATATATATTAATGAAATAATTATTTCGACTGTAAATCAGACACTCATTGACAAAACTTATGCAATCTCTGAGGGTATTGTGATATAATCAGTAACTTAGTTTCAGTTACTGACAGATAGACATCGAATCTCCATTATAATAAGATATATATATTTGCGTGTGTGGAGTCGATGTAATGGTTAGCGTCGTAGTAAATGGACTCATCAACCCGAGTTCAAATCCTAAACAAGATATGCATTCATTTACTCTCCTTCCAGCTATGTGTATATGGTAGGGCAAGCTGGGTAACCAGTCTAGGTGAAGAAAAAACTCTGTATTCAAACCTGTTAAAATCCATTTAAGAAATTGACCTTGTGTCACGTACTGCTCGAGCTGAATGGATGGTAAATATATATATATATATTTGTGTGTGTACAATGTGTTTGAAATGTCGAAGGCCGACAATTTTTTGGAAGATTATGTGCTTAATTAAAGTCATACCAAATTTGTTAATAAATTAATTATAATTAAATGAATTAGGCGTGCATATCGGTTTAAATGTAAAGCGTAAACAAATCGGGAAAAAGTCGATCTCTGTATGTACATTTCAGCCCATTAGGCCTCATCAGCAGAGCCATAGACAGGGCAGTGCTTTGTGCACGATTCAAACCCTACCTGTCAGGCTGACAGGCGGACATTCTAACCACTATATATATATATATATATATATATATATATATTTCATTTCTGTTAAACTACACTTAAGAATTGACCTTGTGTCACATCCTTCTCGTACGGAGTGATTGGTATATATATATATATATATATATATATATATATATATATAGTGTGTGTGTGTGTGTGTGTGTGTGTGTGTATGTGTCGTGCCTGTTTCTATCAAGCCATTATAGTGTGTCTCGGATTTTTCCTTCGATTTTGTCCATTTCTGCCTCGAACTTTCAATATCTTTCTGGGTGTGGCGGTTAATTCCAATCGAATTGCAGCAAACCGTCGCTGTTAATCAACGTCAAAGGCTCATTTGGGCGTTCCATTCCATTTGGAGCCCAAATAACACGCCGAGGTTAAGAGGGGTCACAGCGGTCAACATCACCAGCGGATCTATCATGCTGAATGACAAATGCCATTTATATCCGGCGTCCGACAATCAATCTATCTTCCGATCAAAGAATAACAAGAATTCAGCAGCCGTCTTCAGCAAAGTGGCCACCGCTCAAATCACCCCCCTCCTGCACTGCTAATTGTCGCGATATGAGTTATCGATAAACCTCGGGTGCAAATAAAACGATTTCAGGTAGATATTCGAGCATAAATCAATGTCCCTAATTGACCCAGAGACGGCAGTGCACTGGCGCGCATTCATAAACTTTATGTAACCTCACAATTTTTTTTTCTCCAGATCCTAATGCAACGGTCTAGAATTTTTTTTTCTATGCATTTAGCAACCTGTTATGTTATAACAAATATAAAATGCTATATAAAGAGGAATTTTGGAAATGTTTAAATTTGATTTTTTGAAAAAAAATATAATATAAAAAAATATATTTTAAAAATAATTTCATACTACAGTTATGACATATCAACATCGCGTCTGTCATTTAACTTTTCAAAATGATGCAGCAGCGTTCATTAACTGCAAAACTGTTTTCAAAGCTCATAATTACAACATGAACTCACGCAGTTAGTTGTAATTAATCAATTGGATTTTACCCTGAAGATTCTCATGGTGAAACTCGAGTAGGAGATATCTTTACACACAATAGTAATAATCTTATTATAATGGAGATTGTGAGTTTTTCTGTTTGTAACCGAAACTATATTACTATACAAATCACAATTCCCTTTGTTATTTACATCACATTCTCCATGATTTTATTTTTTATTTAAAACCCAATTATTAAAAATTGTTTTACATCATTAAGACTGTTGACTATATCTACATACTAATAACATGCAATTGTATTTATATATACAACAAAATAGCGGTTTACAGTGTGAATGGGAAGGCTAATTTGCATTTTGATATTAAAAATTTGATTTTAACAAATATATGCTTAGTATTATTGATTTCTAATTGTTTGGTTTTATCTTATTGAATATGAGCAAAAATCTCAGGAATAAATCTTAAAAGAAATCCATTAACAAGAAGAAATAACTGTAATATTATTCTTTACTTTCTGTCTTAACTAAATAGTTAAATTAGGAAAATTTAACAAAGACAGAAGGGAGTAATGTAAAATGATGGAAGAGTTAGTTTCAAAGTTGTTCTATTTTTCAATCATACCCCCTCTGTTCAAAATCTTTTTATCTGCATTCTTATTCAGTTTCATCAGCCTTTCTAATTTAATATATTTTATTATATTAAAACTTAAATACTAGCACCTGGAGGGTGCATATATTTGCTAGTAATAATAATAATATACACACACACACACACACACACACACATATATATATATATATATATATATATATATATATATATGTTAATATGGTATGTAGAGAAACAACCTACTCGAGTTTCACCATAAGAATCTTCGGGGTTAAAGCCACTGAAATAATCAAGATATTGATTAATTACAGCTAACTGAGACGGCAGTGCACTGGCGCGCATTCATAAAATTCATGTAACCTCACAATTTTTTTTTCTCCAGATCCTAATGCAACGGTCTAACAATTTTTTCTATGTATTTTCCAAACTGTTATGTTTTTACATACAAATAAAATACGGAAAACTGAATGAAAATGCAAGACCATGTGGTTGGAAATTAAATAGGTCTTATTTAACGCAGTGTTGAGAAATGCTTCTACCCTAAAAGTGTCATGACTAGCTCAACCGGACTGTACACGCACATCAGCTCAGTACAAACCCCAATACAAAAGTGTCATGATGGAAACCCTACTTTCGGGTTCCCATC
Organism: Doryteuthis pealeii; assembly: GCA_023376005.1. Classification (NCBI taxonomy): domain Eukaryota; kingdom Metazoa; phylum Mollusca; class Cephalopoda; order Myopsida; family Loliginidae; genus Doryteuthis; species Doryteuthis pealeii. Next base: position 43,143,890 of record CM042159.1, on the reverse strand, counting down.
TGCCCTATAGGGATCAAGGGGAGCAACTCCATTTTCGTTAGGTCTGAACCTAACACAGCCCCTTTTACAAGGGCCGGGTTTTGTAATATAATCAGATGGAAAAATCTAAAAATTGTACATAGAAGTGGAAATTTACTACAATTCTTTGGATGACGTATAAAAGGCTACCTCTCGTTCTCTGATTGGTCGATAGATGCCAACAGGTGGAAGGGAGAGAAAGAGAGATTGATGTGTTGGGAGTTTTTTCTGAACTCATTTATTTCATCCCAAGTCAAAGTGCCTTTGACAACAGACACTCATCTTACGCCTGTGGAAGAGAACAGACATAAGATGAGTGTTATCAAAGGCATATTAACTTAGGATGAAATAAATGAGATCAGAAAAAACCCAGAACGTCTTGTGTTGTTATTAAAAAAAAACTATCAATAGCACAAGACAAGATATCCAAAAATATTCCCAAGTCGTTCCAGACTCAAAGAATGGTGAGGAGGTCATCTAGCAAAACAACATATCCACCAACGGACAGAGACACACCCCGCCAAGTCAATAGTTGAACGGTAAGAAGATATGCATAGATTTATTACGATGGTGAGTTAAAAAGGTAATTCCATTTTGTTTAGGACAGGTATCATCACTAACACAGGAACATGCATCATACATGAAAATTAAGCTGGTACTCTGTGGATCACATCTCTACTTCTCCACATAGGTGAATCAAAAAGTAATGCCATTTTGTTTAGGACAGGTATATTTACCAAAACAGGAACATGTATCATTCATCAAAATGAAGCTGGTCCTCTGTGGATCACATCCCAACTCCTCCACATAGGTGAATCAAAATGTAATGCCATTTTGTTTAGGACAGGTATAATTACTAACACAGGAACATGTATCATACATCAAAATGAAATTGGTCCTCCGTGGATCACATCCCCACTCCTCCACATAGGTGAGTTAAAAATTAATGCCATTTTATTTAGGACAGGTATAATTACCAACACAGGAACATGTATCATACATAAAAATAAAGCTGGTCCTCTGTGGATCACATCCCTACTTCTCCACATAAGGGAGTCAAAAAGTAATGCCATTTTGTTTAGGACAGATATATTTACCAACACAGGAACATGTATCATACATAAAAATAAAGCTGGTCCTCTGTGGATCACATCCCTACTTCTCCACATAAGGGAGTCAAAAAGTAATGCCATTTTGTTTAGGACAGATATATTTACCAACACAGGAACATGTATCATACATAAAAATGAATCTGGTCCTCTGTCGATCACATCCCCACTCCTCCACATAGGTGAGTCAAAAATTAATGCCATTTTGTTTAGGACAGGTATATTATATTTACCAACACAGGAACATGTATCATACATTAAAATAAAGCTGTTCCTCTGTGGATCACATCCCTACTTCTCCACATAGTCACCATTTCTATCAATAGCAATGTTCCACCTTCGAAGGAGAGCATGTATCCCTGCCCCGTAAAAAATTCTGTTGACTGTTCTTTGAGCCACTGCTTCACTACAGATTTCACTTTCTCGTCACTGGTATAATGTTCCTCTCAAACCCTCGTTCATGGACCCCATAAAAGAGGGTTTTAAATAAAAAAGCATTACTTTTTTTACTCACCCTCGTACTATTACAACCATAAAATAGTTTCAATGAACCCTCAAAAAGTTAAAACGTGACACAAGGTCAAATTTTAAGCGGAGTTTAAATTCAGATTTGATTGATTGATTGATTGGTTTTACAAGCTCGTCAACACATTCGGGGTTATTTTATGCCGGGCGGTACATTGCGAAGAATGATCAAATTTATTGTTATGTCTTTTTCAAGTATTTTATGGGTTTTGCCATCAGGTTTCTTGCAGTTGTCTGTTGCTAAATGGACCGAGAATACAAGTTGAAAGGGTTAATTTCAGAGGTTTAATCTGCAGAGGTTTAAGACCTCCCCTCGAAATTGGGCCACCTGTTGGACTTGCGTGACCCATGATGCTTATGGACGGAATCCTGGTGACTGACCTGTTCATGACATACAACACTCCAGTTTGACTCTTACTTGGGTAAGATGGGGGGTCGGAGAGCCCCTCCCCCCGATCTATTGACCAGTCCCGTCAAGCCCTAGAACATATATGATTGTCCCGATCTCTTATAGAAAAAAAACAACCCCCATAAAATGTGCTAGAATACGTTAACTGATTGCGTCCTGGGTGTGATGTTAAAATGCATCTAGGTGAGGTTCAAATTCTGGGGCTTTGAGGCGTGTGTGTTGCATAATGGCATCAAATTCAAATATGTTATGTAGCGCCTTCTTCGCTACTCTAAATCGTGTACCTGGATACGTAGCGGGTATCGTCACTAACTCTAGACGATATGTGTAGTTGTCGTTTAATGAAATCTATAAAACATGGCATTAGTAGGTGTTGACTTTATTTCTCTTCTCGGCTGTACATGGTGGGCGGCATGACAATAGGAATCCCCAAGGGTTGATGATGACTACTACTGCTGCTGGGATGGTCTGGCCATGTTGAGGTAAAGGGGTGGACGATCCTCACTGCCCGGAGGCAGCGATCGACAGTGTCGACGGTCGCTCCTTGTGCTCTATTTGCTGTCTCCTGTCTGACTGTCTCACGACTGACTCGACCCTCTGGCTTTTGTATTGACGATACGCCTACGCATCTTTATCTTTGATCTGATAACGGACCTTTGTTATATATTTCTTTATCCTCGCCCTGCTTCCTTGACGGGAAACCCTCTCTTACGTTTTTTAACTTTTTTGCTTTTACCGGGAAAAAAACTCCTTTGTCATTTTTTTCGTCTTTTCTTTGTTTAATTTAACCGGAAATTCCTATTTTCGTTTGTACAATATACAACAGTGTGGAGTACCCCTTCATTCCCATCTATCGTTTAAATAGTTAAAAAATGAGATTTAAGAATGAATAAAGATAAACGTCTTCGACATAAAATAAACCAAAGTTTGACATGCCGTAAAATACAACCAAATAACCAACTAAATATATTACTATTAGATTTTGAAAATAAATAGAAAATCGGACCATATGACCTTTAGGCACCCCTTTTTGATTTCGATTCAGAAGGACATGTTTTTCATTTACACTGTCAATGTCCGGTTGTTTGTTAGGGGTTAGGGTTAGTGTTAGGGATAGGGTTAGTAGTTAGTTTTATAATTTAAAACAAAAACTCTAAAAATCGTGTTAACAAACAACCGGATATTGATGGTGTAAATCAAAAACATGTCCTTTTGAATCGAGATCAACAAGTGGTGCCTAAAGGTCATATGGCCCAGAAAATCATATAAAAATCTAAAATCTAACTAACTAAAGTCACATTTTTTTTAAAGTAGTAAAAAACAATTCTGACACCTTTTTTCCCCACCAATGTGTATACTATTTTCATATATTAACACAGACATTTCATTAGCGTGGATTGCAAAAATTATACCATTAATTTAAATAATTCAATCTGTTTTTTTTTAAGAATAATTTATAAAAACACAATGATCAGATATTTCTTTGCATTTTCTCTGTTATTAGTTTATTTACTGATAAATTAAAAAAAACATAAGTGAATATCCTTTTTTATGTTGTTAATCTTACCTTCGACCTGTATAGAATACGCTTTAACGGTTATGGCCGGATGAAATTATATCGACAATCCGAGTTCAAATCCTGTACGATACTGATTGCGTTTCACTTAATAAAGCCATGAATCACTCCCTTCTCTTATCAACTATCTATAATAGTAGAACAAACTGTGATATTTAAATTTGGTACAGCAACCGATCTAGGACATGCACACTTTTGTATAACCAACCAACCAACCAACCAACCAATCAACTATTGTTACGTTGCGGGGCCTGAATTTGTTTTCAGGCCGATTCTTCAAATCATACCACATCTATTAAGGTTTCTCTGTGTCTGGCACAAGGCCACAAATATGGTGTTCCAGGGTAAGGCGCGCCAATTATGCTACACTATATTACTGTGACACAATAGGGTGTGTGTGTGTGTGTGAGTGTGTATGAGAGAGAGAGAGAGAGAGAGAGAGAGAGAGAGAGAGAGAGAGAGAGAGAGAGGTGGGTGGGAGCGGGAAGGAGAGCCAGGAATGTAACAGTGACGAGTAAATTAGCGGGAAGAGGTTTTTAAGAGGAATATGAGAATTACATGTAGATTAGAACGGAAAAGTTTTAGGATCAATCAGGACAACGCGACATGGCGTTTTCTCATTGGTCGAGAAGTGTCACGTGGCGAAGTGAGAGAGAGGAAGAGTGAGAGGTGAGAATATTAGGGGATTTTGGAAACATGCGTTGACTGAGTGAGATGCGGCCTTTTGCTCATGGCAATTTTGGCTTGGGGGAAAATAAAAATCTCATGAAAAAGAAATAAGTCGCCTTGTGTTATTTCTAGAAACTCTAAATGGCACAAGGCATGATGTATCCCCCCCCCCTAGTTGGTTTCCAGACTCCAAACATCAAGGAATTATCAACCAGCTCAGCATCGGCCCAGAAACCGGATTCGAGCCTCTCAAAATAGTTCCGGTCCAGCAATAAGTATACAACTATTATTTTTTACTATTAACACGTCATCACTCCATTCGCCCATGAGAGCAATAATGTAACTGGAAAATAGAAAAGAATCGGTAAAAATATCAGATTATATTTACTAAAGTGATTTAAAAAGTAGAAAACTAATCCTGGTTTATTTTTTCCACTCGTGTATATAATATTGGACACATGGCCTAGTGGATAAGGTAGTTAGGTTAAGACAGTTCTAAGTGACAGTTATCTCTGGAACCCGAGTTCAATCCTGAGTGAAAGTAGTTAGAAAAATAATTAATTAACACAACTCCTACCCCAGCTATAGTTAGCGGAATGAGAACAGGATACCCCCCGTGGAATAAATAAAGGGTTAGGTTCAAAGTTCCGTGATGGCTCCCAAATACGACAAGAAAGTTCTCGAGTTCGAAAAGAAGGTTCCCGAGTCCAAGAAGGTTCACGAGTCCGACAAGAAATACCTGAAGAAGGCCGGAGGGCATATCAACCGAAACGTTGTACAAATAACAATGAAGATGGTGACAATAGTCCGAATAACGCAGATAATACTATAATATTTTTGTATTTTAACACAGAGATTTCATTAGCGTGCTATTATGGGCATGCAAACCTTTTTTTATATGTATTAAAATGAAAAGCAATATCCTCCCATTCGTACATTTTGATTATTTGTCCACTTAGCTAAATGTCTGCCGGCTAAATATCCAACGGCAAAACGCCTATAGGCCAAACATCTGTCGGTCATTTTACCAGAAACCTTTTGAACATGGCCGGCCCAGCAGATCTAGTTGTCAAATGAAACTAGGCAAAAATAACAGTACGTTGTCCGTGAATATAAGAGTCAAAATTGAATAAACACAAGATGACTATGTTATATAATGTCATATACCCCATTGTCGAACATCGTCGGGTATATAATCGCGAGAGGGGCTCGGGTGATATAGAGAGAGACACATATGTCACCTTTATCTAGTACTTGCAGCGGCTACCCGGCGTCGCCTGGGCAGAGGGAGATGTTTTAAGTTAGTCCCGCAGATCCATTATTACTGAATCGTGAGTTGAATCCTTGTGGGATGCCCCATTTAAATCCCTATGCAAAAAAAAAAAAAAAAAAAGATCTTGCATTGATCCAGTTACTCTGAAAAGAAATGTTAATGTCTACTATCTAAAATATTAAATAAAAAACGATCCATGCTGTTATAATTTAAATTAAAATTTTTAATTATCTTCACGAATATAAATCAAATCTCTATTATTTTTGCTCAAAAACCAAGCGCTGGGGATATTTAATGTGTTTATATATTTATTTGTCGGTAATTGTTTTATTTTCGAAGTTTCCTCCGGACATACATATACACACAACTGCCCTTTATATGTGTATAGATTTTAAGTCGAAAATCCAGAAGTGAAAATGTTTCTGTGCTGTTAGGATGTTCGATGCTGAAATGTATATGTTTGTCCATGTTGTTGAATGTTGTTGTGATTTTGTTGGCTTCTTCACGGGAAGATGTGAGAATGAGTACATCATCAATGTATCAGGTGAAAGAGGCACAAGAACGGCAAGTGATAAACACTTATATATATCAATCTTTGAGAATTTTTGTTTAAAATTTAAAATATTCTCTTTTTCTTTAAAGTTCGGTACGAATTAATACCTTCACAAAAAGGCCACAATTTTCATAAATTGTCTTCTTATTAACGCAACATAATATGTTCTGAAGAAGATTTTCAACGGATCAAAATATGGCAATATCATCGTAAAACAACCTTATTTGAGTTGAGACTCACTTTTCTTCATTTCTTTACTGTTTCGGCTATGAACGTCATATTGTCGTATAGTCTTCCAACTTCTTTACTGCTTTTTCTAAGTTCTTGTCTGATTATTTCATCTTTATTTCTAAGAGCTTCTTCTGGGCTAACTCTTTTCACCATGCAATTAATTAACTACAAGTCTTTTATTTTCTTGCAAATTTATTTCAGCCCATGTTCTTATTTCGCCGCGCGGGAGAATCAACCTCGCAGTGGCACGTCTACCCTGCATCTATCTCTGGTTGAAACTAAAATCTAACTTTAGTCACTTGTTTCTCGTGACGTGCTCTCTATGGTTCAGATGGGGTTACCAAGGGTCCTGTATTTTTCCATTCCCTGAATTCTCACTACAGGGTCTGTCAATAATTTATACTACCACATGAATTATGCAACAACAAAAGGAGGGTCTAGAAATAGAAAACAGTATCAAGAACATCAAAATTACAGTGGGTTCAGAGTTCACCAAGAATACCGAGTAAGGTCCAGGAAATTTAAATCCTTACATATATATATTATATATATATATATATATATATATATATATATTACCAATCCCTCCGCACGAGCAGGATGCAACACAAGGTCAATTTCTTAAGCGGAGTTTAACAGGTTTGAATTCAGAGTTTTCTTTCTCCCAGACTGGTTACCTAGCCATGGTTAAGAGCCCAGTCTGCCCTGCTATTTATCCATAACTGGAGGGAGAATTGGATTCATACCTTTCCCAAGGGTATTAGCGCTATATGAAATGCAGACAGCTAAGTCCATGGTTTGAACTCTGGGCGACGAGTCCATTTTCTGCGACTCTAATCATTAGACCACGCGCCTCCATTAAATCTTTACTATGAGAACTTCCTTAGGGGATGAGGTTTCCATTCTTTATAAATATGTTGCGTTGGCAATATACTCGATGATCGAAAAATAAATTAACAATAACTGGTTGATAATTATATTCTAACAGAAACAGTTATTTGTCAAGTTATTCTTATGTGCAATCTTTAGTTTGTTACTTGAATTATCCAAACAGTTATTTTCCTTCCCATTTCTTTATTCTAGTTTTTCCTGATCTGATTATTCTATTGTTTTCGTTATTTCTCTCTTTCTCTCCATTTTTTCATCACGAGCATTAGCATGGCCCTTTTCGATACCAAATTCCATTTATTATTATTATTATTATTATTATTTTATTATTATTATTATTATTATTACTCCTTTTGAGTTTTTTTACATCAGTGTTAGCTGATAGTATTTCGCTGGAGGTTGAGTGACAACAAGTCTCTTCAGGTCTCTAGGACTCTTCTGAGTATTCTAGCCGATTGCAGCAGTGCAGTGGTCTGGATGGTCTCAATTCTTCCTATGATTTCCAGATCCTCCAATCGATTTTCCAAGTTTATTGGGACCATTCCTAGTGCACCAACTACAATTGGTATCACTTTCACTCTCACATTCCACAGCTTGTAGTTTTTATAGATAAAGAACACCACCAAAAAGAACGATTGAAAAGGGTTCATTGTTTCCAGCGGGAATTGCAGGTTTTTGTGACGACAATAAATAAGTTTCTATTATTTACTGTTCGATTGTCATGGTGTGACAACAGCGGACTTTTCTCTCAATCGATTCTCACATCTTTCAGATTTTCGACTCGTCCCCCTCTTCTACCCCCTCTCTCTCTCTTTGACCCACTGATAAACATGTGCAGTCTTCAGCGTATATACAGTACAATTGCTATACCGTTCAATATATATATATATATATATATATATGAATTTAACATTTTGAAAAAACAATTAGTAATTATTATCTGCTGACAGAAATCTGTTTCGACGCCTTATAGAAGGGTCATCTTCAACGAGCAAAAAAATATATGAAAAAGAGACGGGATAAAACCGTTTGAAGAAAATAGGGGGTACAAACACACGCTGGAATGCTTGAATTTTTTCAAATGCGCATATTGTTTCAAAAATAAAATAAATTTTATTTTTAAAATCAGAAGCATTTTTAATTCAAAAATAAACTCAAAAAGAGTTTGGTGTAAATATATAAAAAAGTGTAAGAGATTATCAAAAATGTTCAAAATATGATCCAGCATTAAGTTGTTTACATATCCACAGTACAATTGAAAGAAGATGTTAAAATTTCAAAAAGTTTGTGGTGTAGGTAACTTTTTTTTTTTTTTGTAGTGTTCGTAGAATAATCTTCGGAGGTGTAAAAATCCGTATATTTTGTTTTTTCATGAGACAAATGTGTAAATAAATGGAAATTAATCCGACAGAATGAATTTAACATTTTGAAAAAACAATTAGTAATTATTATTGAATTATAATCGATTCTCACATCTTTCAGATTTTCGACTCATCCCCCTCTTCTACCCCCTCTCTCTCTCTTTGACCCACTGATAAACATGTGCAGTCTTCGGCGTATATACAGTACCATTGCTATACCGTTCAATATAATATATATAATATATATATATATATATATATAAGCTGTTGGCATTTCACATAGCGCTAATACCCTTGGGAAAGGTATGAATCCATATATTCTCCCTCCAGCTATGGGTTAAATAGTAGGGCAGACTGGGCTCTTCAACCTTGGGTAGGTAACCAGTCTAGGAGAGGGATAACTCTGAATTCAAAAATTCCTGAGGTCGGTCGTTGATTGGGTTTGTGACAACCCTTGATGCACCAATTCTTTCCTATCGACTGTGCCAAAAAGTGTGGATGGTTCAACACAAGCCTTCACCACTATAAAAAATCCCTGTATGGGAGTTCATTGTGTGTATGACCCCTCATACGTCGAAAATCGACGCGGGAATCCATATATATAAAATACCTATAAATGAATACCTATTTTTTACAATTACCCTTCCTTTTCTTTTATTCTACAGTATCACCCATCAATAAGTACATCTTTCTTTATAAGGAAAAAGAAGCCAATTTTCTTATAAACTAAATATAACCGTGTAGCGGTTATATTTAACCTTTTTTTAATACATATTAAGGTCATTCAATAAATAAAGATATTTTGCTGAATGACTAAGCAATAGGATAGCAATGTCTGGGGTTATATATATATATATATATATATATATATATATATATATATATACATACATACACATATATATATATATACACATATATATATATATACACACACACACATATATATATACACACATATATACATATATATATACACACACGCGTATATATATACACACACACACATATATACACACACACACACACATATATATATATACACACACATATATACGCACACACACATATATATATATATACACACACATATATATACACACACATATATATATATACACACACACATATGGTGTGTGTGTGTGTGTGTGTGTGCACAGGTAAATAATTTGCACACACTTATTTGATTTCAGAATTCCTATCTAATACAAATAATTTATACATAATTATATTCTTTCAAGTAACCAATGATAATTAATTTTTTTACCTATAGACCTATATAAAATCTTTTTTATTTTTACCTATAGACCCCTTTTCATCCTACTTTACTCTGGTGGATCCACCATAGCCATTAGATGCTTAAAAATCCCATTGTATCTTTATAGTTAAATTCATTTTGCTTACCTGGGTCCCAAAAATGTTATATGGTCCCAGGGCGTTTATATGGACCCCGGTTGAGAACCAGTGGTGTAGAGTTTAGTAATGAATAATATCCCTTTAGAACTAATGAAGTTGGGCTAAAGAAAACGCTTGGATAAAATGGTAGATGTGCATTACACTAGGATGCTGTGTGCTGTCCTGAACAAATCCTGGAAGCAACATCTCACTTAAAACCAGGTGTAAAGTCACTTACCTTCAATCAGACAAAACATCTAATTAAGACAAACAAGACACTCCGGTGAAGTATAAGAATTAAATGTTGTTTTGGATTTAGTGGCCAAAACTGGTTCTTATAATACGTTAGAAGTGAAACCTCCATACGCAGGTGAATATATACATTATGAAATCCAAACAAAGTGGTACAATATAACAACAGTATAGACTTTATTGTCTGAACAGATAAAACATGAAATATACAACAAGAATACAGACAGGACGAAAGATTTGGGAAGTAATAAAGAGTTCTTAAAGAATGAGAGTCACTTACTGTCAATAACCACGTGATAGGGTCTATAAAGGACTACATAGACACATGGGTTCGAGCCTAAGTTGGGTGTAGACCCCTCCCACCTTAATGGAGTGAGACAACACACGTCTAGTGCATCTTTATGAATGTCGGACCAAAAAGAGGTAGATAGCCTCCAGGGCTGACATTAAATACTTAGGTAGGAGTGGCATCAGACTGAAAATATTCGCGGCAAGGAAAGATAACTCTTTTCCACCCAAGTCCATTACAACAAGGACAGACAATCGCTTCAGAAGTAAGGAAGAATTATAAGTTACGTCATACAGTGGACGACTACACAGGGACACACCAGTGCTGGCTGACCAGCAAACACTTATATCGATCATCTTTGTATGGATACTAGATATCGTGAGGAGGACTTGTCAGAAGCGATGACAGATATGGAAGGGCGACGAGAAAGAGTCATGGATATACGTGCTGTCAAAGGGACATGATGATGATGATATCGATGATGATGATGATGATAGGTTTAGAAGGAAAGACATTTTTAATGATTTCTAAAGACATTAAATCAAAGTGAAATGCAAACAGCTTCGTCCAGGATTTGAACTCGACTCGCCGGGTCCAAATTTTGCCTCTAATGAGTAGTTCCCGAACTGTTGTGTTGTGACTGAATTTATCCATATACAAACATTGAAAATCAGGAAAAGGTTCATCAATTTTTGTACAAGAATGCAAATAATAGAGACAACGCGCAGTTCTCCAACAGTAGGACTAGCTACTTGACTAGTAGTGGCTCAACTATGAATAATACTATATAAATAGACTACAAAAAACCTAGCGTTATATGAGTCCAACTATCTTGTAGGGGACATTGTTACGATTTTATGGGCCTTCTTTTAGGCTTCAAGCAAGAGTGCTTGTCCAGCGGAAATCCTTGGTAAAGAATCATTTGGTTGTTCCTCAGTATTGCAATTCCTTCGTCAATAATTGCAAATGGACTTCTCTCAGTATCAGCTATTAAGTAGTCAATCAGCAACGCATTATGGATGTTGATTGGCGGAGGAATATACCACGTGACCTCGCACAGTCTATAAATTTAAGCGGTGCATTGTAGCACACCTCCTATACAACAATAATATGGAGGCGCGTGGTCTAATGGTTAGAGTCGAAGGAAATGGACTCGTCGACGCGAGTTCCATTCCTGGACGAAGCTGTTTGCATTTCACATGGCGCTAATACCCTTTGGAAAAGTATTGATCTAATTCTCCCTCCAGCTATGGGTTAATAGCAGGGCGCACTGGGCTCTTAACCATGGATAGGTAACCAGTCTAGGAAAATGAAAACTCTGAATTCAAACCTGTTAAACTCCGCTTAAGTAATTGACCTTGTGTCGCATCCTGCTCGTACGAAGGGGTTGGTAAATATACATATACAACAATAATCCAACAGAAATATCTCCAATTACAACATTACATACCTCTTTTCGGTATTAATACGCAAACGTCACTTCCGGCAAGTAATTTTCTTTCACCTAGTTTAATCCGTATAAATGCACTGACCTACTTTTGAATCTCTGGTGGCTTTTTACACTAGTTCCCTGAGTGGCCACAGATGGCGTTGTGTGCGAATCCACCACTTAATGGTTTCTACATGATGGGTTTAACTGTTCCATCGATTTTGTAAGAGCAGGTGCCAGTGGCCTTATAAAGTGAAAACGTAAACATCGATACAAAAAATGGAATTAGAAGTGTTGAGAAAAACTAGACTACGGGGTTTTTGTGTACAGAAGCCGAGATGCAAAATGTTTGCTATTTGTTCATCAATTGTAGAGAATCTTATTATAATGGAGATTGTGTGTTTTTCTCTCTGTAACCGGAGCTATATCACTACTCAAGTCACAATTCCCTTAGTTATTTACGTCACATTCTCGATGATCTTATTTTTATTTAAACCTCAATTATTAATAAAATGGGTTCACATTATTAATACTGTTGACTATATCTACATACTAATAACATGCAATTGTATTTATATATACAACAAAATTGCGGTTTACAGTGTGAACGGGGTGGCTAATTTGCATATTGATATAAAAAAATTGATTCGAATAATATGTGCTTATTATTATTGATTTCTAATTGTTTGGTTTTATCTTGATGAATATAAGCACAAATCTCAGGGATAAGTCTCAAAAGAAATCCATTAACAAGAAGAAATACCTGTAATTCTATTGTCTACTTTCTATTTTAACTAAATAGTTAGATTATGAAAATTTAGCAATGAAAGACGGGTATGATGGAAAAGTAAGTTTCACTTATTCTGTTTTTTGTCTTAGATTTTACTCACTCTGTTTTAAATCTTTTATCTGCATTCTTATTTAGTTTCATTAGCCTTTCTAATTTAATATAATATTTTATTACATTAAAACTTAAATTCTTGCACCTGGATGGTGCATATATTTGCTAGTATATAAAAAAACAAAGCCAAGATAGAAAATATTGTAATTCTTTACAGAAAGTGACAGATTTCTGTTCAAGCCTGACGCCCACTCTTTGATTTGCTGCTATTTCGAATCCTCCCCCCACCACCAAAAAAATAAATATTTCTGCGAAATGAAAATGATTATTACAATAAAGCAATTCTGTTAAATAATTTGTGGGTAGCCTACTAATCATGATTGTATGTGTACTTAGATTTTGAATTGAAGTTTGTTGACGATTCTAAATCTCAAGGGGTTATATCATTATCCGGTAATAACCTTTACTTGACCCCACCGACTCTCGCCAATGGGAATGCGTGAGAACAGAAATAAAGTTAGTTAGTTAGATTTTGACCGTTAGCTGAGGGAAGCAGACGTAAGTATCATTTGCTCCTAGAGGATGCCATGTTTCACCGCGATTGGGAACCCTTTTGGTCTGTGGGTTTTTTTAATAAACAATAGACGTCTTATAAAACAAACCAAGTCTTTCTTATTTATTAACCAAGAAATGAGCACAAATGACAGCGCAGCAAAAGAAAGAAGCAGACCCGAAAAATAAGATGGCCTCCGACAAAGTAAGAGAAAGGGAGAATCCATCTCCTCACCTATCCACTCTCCTTTCTCTCTGTCCCCATCACATACCAGATGTAAAGAAGTTTACCAAACCTTCCGCACGGGCACGATGTGACACAATATCATTTTCTTAAGCGGAGTTTAACAGGTTTGAATTCAGAGTTTTCCTTCTCCTAGACTGGTTACCTAGCCATGCTTAAAGAGCCCAGTCCACTCTACTATTTACCCATAGCTGGAGGGAGAGTAGTTGGATTCATAGCTTTCATAGTATTAGCGGTATGTGAAATGCAAACAGCCTCGTCCAGGATTTGAACTCGGGTTGACGAGTCCATTTCCTACGACTCTAACCATTACACCACGCGCCTCCACATGGAAAGGAGTATATAACAACTTACAATTATGGAAAAAAGATTCTAAAAAAAAGTTGATTTTTCAAAAAAAAACCTTCCCCTTTATTGTCTGACCTTCGTACTTATCTGTAGGACGTTCCATTGTATTCATTGGTATCTCTATATCGAAAGTCCTGCAATAACGCATAGTTCTTTTATCGTAATGTTGAAGTTCAAGTCTGCGCTATAAAAAGCAAAGTAAAAAGTTAGCAAGCCCTTAATTGAAAAAAAAAAGCTTTTGGCAAAAATATCTATTCATCATTTTACATAGTTTGATATTATATATTTTTTATATTTTCGGCCAATGGATATTTAAAAGTACAATAAATGTATAATATAAACGAAAGTCTTAATATATTGGCCTCCTATATAAAGTGATCTACAGTATAAAATATTGTTGTATACCCCTCTTTACTTCTTTTCTTACTTCTATTCTTCTTCTGTTCTTCTGACATTTTAGGTTCTTCTTCTAGCGTCTTGGATATCTTAAGTTCTTCTAGGTCTCTTCTAACGTCTGGACTTCTCTTGGGGACTTCGTGTCTGGTCTTCCATTGGGGATTTCTCTTTATCAGAAGCACTGTGTCATTGTTAGTTTTTAGATAATAACACAAGACCTCGATTTACTTTGATCATATTTTATTCTCGAAATCCCCCATCAGACTACCTGCGCAGGTCGAGTCGGCCGCGTGTATAACACAACTCACCACCGTCGTGGTTTCTCACCGACTGAGTAAAATCTATTTCTAGTCTAAAACCGGAAGAGGGTCTCCTCCACTGATTCTCATGGTATCCACCGGAAGGAAGGATCAGGACTGAAGTCAAGCCTTGTCACTCATCCCTCAAGGCCGCAGGCTGAACTTATAACCATCATTTTGATTTCTACACTATTGCACATAAATATTATGTATCTAATAATAATGTAACAATATATTTTTGAATATTGAATAAATTACAAGTATTTTTGTCATAATTTTTAAATAAAAAAAATTGCATATATTATACAGAATATTCATGAATTTTCTTAGGCCGTTGCCATGAGAGATTTTGTCAAAGAATTGATCACTCCTTCCCCCCCCAAGAAAATAACCAATTAGATCATTATTGAGTTTTAATATTTTTATGTGTGGCGCTCCACCTCAGATGCAAAAACAATCTCCTTGGTCTAGCGCTAGTGAAAAGGGGATAGACTCCCTCGCTGGTTATCTGATACCGACATTAGGCCGCCGATGATATCACTCTCTTACTGGTCACATAACTGATTTCCATACCAAGGTTAAAAAAGCCCAATCTGCACTACTATCTACCACTGACTCACTATTTTCCCGACCAATTTACCACTGACTCACTATTTTCCCTACCAATTTACCACTGACTCACTATTTTCTCCTACAAATTTACCACTGACTCACTTTTTTCCCCTACCAATTTACCACTGACTCATTATTTTTCCATACCAATCTACCACTGACTCACTATTTTCACTACCAATCTACCACTGACTCACTATTTTCCCTACCAATATACCACTGACTCACTATTTTCCTACCAATTTACCACTGACTCACTATTTCCCAACCAATTTACCACAGACTCACTATTTTCCCAACCAAATTTACCACTACTATTTTCCTACCAATTTACCACTGACTCACTATTTTCCCTACCCACTCTACCAATTTACCACTGACTCACTATCTTTCCCTACCAATTTACCGCTGACTCATTATTTTCTCTACCAATTTACCACTGACTCACTATTTTCCCTACCAATTTACCACTGACTCACTATTTTTCCCTACCAATTTACCACTGACTCACTCACTATTTTCCCTACCAATTTACCACTGACTCACTATTTTACCAATTTACCACTGACTCACTATTTTTCCCTACCAATTTACCACTGACTCACTATTTTCCCCTACCAATTTACCACTGACTCACTATTTTCCCGACCAATTTACCACTGACTCACTATTTTCCCGACCAATTTACCAATGACTGAAGGAAGAGTAATTGGATTCATACCTTTCCCAGGTGTATTAGGGTTATGCGAAATGCAAACAGCCTAATTTGAAATCGGATAGCCAAGTCCATTGTATACAACGTTTCCAAAAGTAAATATCATCAGAAGATTTGTGTTGGTTTGGTTGGTTGGGTTTTATGGCATGTCAACCCTTATTAGGATATTTTATGCCGAAGTTTTGTTTTATACTTTCTTGGGTATTCAAATTTTTTAACCACATTATTTTAAATTCATTCTTTTCTATTTAACCAATAGATTGGACCCTAAATAGTACCACCACTCCGGCTCTAAGTGAACCTAGAAGTAATGGCAATAAAGAGGTAGTCCATACTACCTAAAAGTTTCGAATTGGAACTTGGAAGATGCAGTTCAACGTCATACTCAAGACTCTAAGACCCTCAACCACCGCTATCTAGCACATATATGATAAAAATGATAATGGATGTGCATGGTTAGAATAGTAGAAAATGGACTCGTCGAACCGAGTTCAAATCTTGGACGTTACTGTTTGAATTTCACATAGCGCTAATACCCGTGGGAAAGGGTAAATAATAGGTTAGACTGGGCTCTTTAACCATGGCTAAGTAAGCAGCCTAGGATAAGGAGAATTCAAACCTGTTAAACTCCGCTTAAGAAATTGATCTTGTGTCGTATCCTGTTCGTGCGGAGTGGTTGGTATATATATATATATATATATATATATATATTGAATTTTGATTTTTTTTTTTTTTTTTTTTTTTTTTTTTTGATAGAGGGAATTATATATATAATTGATAATTTTTGAATCATATTACCACGACCAGACAACTCGGCAAACACCATTTGCGACATCCGGAGCACTGGACAGCTGTTTCGACCTCCTTTGGTCTCATCAGCAGTACATACCACAATCTCCGCCACTAGAGATTGAACTCGTGGACCACAGCGTGAAGAGCGGGGACTTAACACACTGGGCCACCAGCCCATGTCACAAACGGAGAATGCCAAATCATCTAGTCAATGGTAACATTAATTCAAATGCGCAGTCACTTAACCTATATGCCATGTATCCTAACGAAGGATTACAGAGGGCAAGGGCACCTCTAGGACAAAGACTTCCCCAATTCGGGGCCTGCATCCACAGAACGAAACCTAATGGGCAAAGGGTATATATTGAATTTTTGATTTTTTTTTTTTGATAGAGGAATTATATATATAATTGATAATTTTTTTTTTTAGATAGCCTTCTAAATCAACCTCCTGATATATATATATATATATATATATATATCAGGAGGTTGATTTAGAAGGCTATCACAATGCAGGTTTAAAGAAAAAATATTAATACGGTAACAATGATGTTGTGTGTTAACCTGTATTTAATTCTTGAATTTTTGAGATAATATCTCTTTTTCAAAAGATCATTGGAACTGAAGTAGTCTATTTATGACATCTATTTTCAAATGAATTTTTTTTTTTGAAAATGATGATATTTTTATATAACTGTATTCTCGTGTTGTATGTTTACATGAATGCGGGGTTTTTTTGTACTTGTTGTCATGCGCGTGTCCATGAAAATGCGTGTTGGTTGTGACGTTATGACTGTATCCTAGCGCGGGATTGCACGTGCATATGTATATACGTATTAAAGAGCGTATTTGTGTTTGGTGGGCATGGTGATGTATAATATTTCGTGTTGGATGTAATATAAATCAATTTAATCATTAAAAACCTCTTAAATATATATATATATATATATATATATATATATATATGATAAAAAAGATTGGGGATTTGCCATGTAGGTAGTAGGGTAGGGACAATCATATAAATGCCGGGCTTGATATGCCCAGCCGATTCATCGAAAGAGGCCTCTTCGACCATCCGTCTAGCCTAAGTAAGGGCCTAAAGCGGAGTGATGGACTGCTGAGTCACTAGGATTCCAGCATTAATCATCATGGGTTGCTACCCACAGGCGATAGGTTGTCCCATTGGAGGGTTTGTTGGTTTTGGGAAAGTGATAACTAAACGGTTATGTGATTGGGGTTACTGGAAAATCGGTTGTGTAGCTGCTTAAAGGTGTGTTGCATGAAATTCGAAATTTAGGACTCTTCTTAATTTGGTGCTATACAAACGGCATTATGCTGGCGTGTATCGTCTTGTATCGTTAATATAAGTTCATTGTTTTAACTCAGATTTCAGTTGGTTTCTTCATCATTGATTTTTTTCTCTCCTTCTACGCTCATTAAAATCGGTTACGTTCGGAGAAAACAGGGTCCCTTCTCATCATTGAATTTAAAACAGCTCATCTTTAAGCGAAAAGAAAAATGAATTAGAAAATCGACGCAGGAACAGCTAATGAGGGGGTCTATGCAACGGTGATTTTTGAAAATCAATTCCTAAATTGACAATATTCAAATTGGAGCTCAGGAGACCTGTGAACTTTAATAATATCTAAGGGAAACAAATTTTGGCATATAAGCCTATTATAATATGTAATATAAAAGAAACCTTTTCAGATCTCTCCATAAAGCTCGTAATTTATATTCAACTTTCAAAAGCTTTTGGATGTGAATGAAAAGTCTGTGTGGGGAGGAATGTGATAAATTGATTATTTATATAAAAATCAGAAATTGACTTGTGTTCAGATGCACTCATCAACGTTATCTGAAAACTCTAACAATCTCTTTCTGACACGATTCATTATTTGTCATAATGAACATAAGCGCATATATTCTTTTGTTTTTGGAGGCACGTGGTGCAATGGTTACAGACGTCGGGAATGGACATGGCAAGATGAGTTCAAATCCTGGACGAGGCTGTTTGCATTTCATTTAGAGCTAATACCCTGGAGAAAAGTATGAATCCAACTATTCTCCCACAAGCTATGAGTAAACAGTAGGGCACACTGGACTCTTCAACCTTTGTTAGGCAACCTGTCTAGGAGAAGGGAGTCTGAATAGTTGGACAGACTGGGATCTTCAAACTTGGTTAGGCAAGATAACCAAGAGCCGTTGACACTCTGTCTTAACTCAAGTACATATGCTCTATCACCGATATTGTACACTTTATTTATTAATATAGCCAACTATACCAGTAATATATATATATATATATATATATATATATATATATATATATAATATATATATAAGATACCCGCTAGAATAATATCACCTTTCTTTTTGTGATCAAGACATGTAAAATATAGAAAACTTTTTAATAATAATAATAATAATAATAGCGAAAATTGATAAGACCCAACAAAATAGTAAATGTAGACTTTGCGGTAATAGAGATGAGACTGTTAACCATATACTCTGCGAATGTAGCAAACTAGCACAACGAGAATACAAAACTAGACACGACTGGGTTGGGAAGGTGATCCACTGGGAATTATGCAAGAAATTAAATTTTGACCACACAACAAAATGGTATATGCATAAACCAGAATCTGTTCTTGAGAACGAAACGCACAAAATTCTCTGGGACTTTGAAATTAAAACGGATCACCTTATCCCAGCAAGAAGACCAGACTAGTGTTGATTAACAAAAAGAAAGAACTTGTCAACTGGTGGATTTTGCAGTGCCAGCGGATCACAGGGTGAAGTTAAAGGAAAATGAAAAAATTGACAAATATCTGGACCTTGCCAGAGAACTGAAAAAGTTATGGAATATGAAAGTGAAAGTTATACCAATTGTAGTTGGTGCACTTGGAACAGTCCCAAAAGCATTAGAAAAGGGTTGGAAAGTTTGGATATCAGAGGAAGGATTGAAACCATTCAGAACACTGCACTGCTGCAATCTGCCAGAATACTCAGAAGAGTCCTGGAGACCTGAGGAGACTTGCTGTCACTCGGACTCCAGTGAAAGACCATCAGCTAACACTGATGTGAAAACTCAAAAGGAGTAAATAATAATAATAAACTGTCACTCAAACTCTAGTGAATCACCGGATACGATAGGTGTGAAAACCTAATAATAATAATAATAATGATAATGATAATAATAATAAAACACACACATACACACACACACACACACACACACACATATATATATATATATATATATATATATATACACACACACACATATATATATATATATATATGTGTGTGTGTGTGTGTGTGTGTGTGTATGTGTGTGTGTGTATATTTAATAGATCACATCTAGAATAATATTACCTTTTTTTAGCGATCGAAATATTTATAAGCAAAGAATATATATATATATATATATATATATATATATATATATATATATATATATATATATATATAATCACCTTTCTTTTATTGATCGAAATAGACAAATATAAAATTAGTTTGGCGTAGAAAAAACGAAAAACAACAAAGAATTTAAAATTCAAGATCTTTACAATTTATTGGAATTTTGACGAAAATAAGAGCAGAAGTTATTATTGACAGAAAAAAATAGTTTGTTTCGTCAAAACGCAAGAAGTCAGTTAATTAGCAAATTCTGCAGCAATGGAACAGTCATAAAAGTACAAATTGTGACATTTCTGCTCTAAAAATAAAATAATTCCATTATATATATATATATATATATATATATAAATTATGGAATTTTCAGTGGAGACATATTCTTGACCTGATGAGCTACTAAGCGAAACTATTATTAGGTATATCTGACTCATTATGATTGCCATTACTATTTGCTCTACTTAGGTATTGAGCACTTTTTACATTTTAGACAAGCCTAGTGGCTTATATATATCTATATTTTATATATATATTTTTTCTTTTGGTCAAGTGTTATCGATTATTTATTGCGAGACTCTTTATCTGTTGTTTATTTTCTTTTTTTTCAATTTTCCCCCAGGTGAAGTTTTGTAGTATGTTTTTAATAACAAATTATTTGCCATTTTATATATATATATATATACATATATATATATATATATATATATATATATATATATATATATGTGTGTGTGTGTGTGTGTGTGTGTGTGTGTGTGTTTTGATTTGAAAAAAATAAAATAAACGACTCGATTACAGTTGTAAGAGCTATGTTTATTTATTATGAGATGCCATATATTTAAAAGGCATTTGTTACCATTGGTTTCAAAGCATCGTATAAGCAGCTTATGATCAGGACAAAGTGGCTTGGAAGATCTATGATTAATTTAGATCAATCTGTGGTTGAAATAGATCTTTTCGGAAATTATTAGTGTTTGTCAGAAATATAGGAAGCCATGTAAAAGGGCAGATTATTTGTATTAAATAGGAATAATTGAAACAAACATGATTATACAGAGAAATGAAAAGTTGATAGGGTAATTCCATATCAAATCATCAAGTCGATGTCACCCCCTTCAATTTCTATGAAATTTTGTCCAGGTGTGGACTATATTAAAGTTAGACAATCCCCAAAATTCGAGCTTCCAATTCTAAAAATTGGCCGAGTTATGTCAATCTTAGTTCTCCAAGTTTTGTGGGTTTCGAGTAAAATGGCGTCAATTTTACTTTTTTCTGGATGAGTTGACATAAAATTACGTGATATCAAAAATATAATCTTAACAGAAACCTGAAAACAAATCGTTACGATTACAGTGAATAATTTATATACGTTGAGACTCTCTTAGGGTAACGGTTATCGTCGTAGAAACTAGAATTGGCAACTGGAGTTAAAATTCTGGGCGACACTATTTGCTTTTCACTTCGTGATAATGTATATGGGGAAGACATCCATCTATCTCTTCTTCCCTCCAGCTATGAGTAAATAGTAGGGCAGACTGTTTTTCTGAGCCTTTGATAGGGAACTAGACTAGGATAAGCAAAGCCCTGAATTCAAACAAGCTGCACACCGCTTAAAAATTAAGATTGTGTCGCATCCTGCTTTCAACTGAGGTGTTTGGTAAATATATATATTGTATTAGTATATCATTTATTCTAAGACGAACAGCAACAAATAAATAAATTAAAACTTAGTTCAATTCTAATGGTTATTTAACAACGAAACAATGACTAAAATACAAAATGCCCTTTCTATGTACAGAGTCAAGTTTAAGAGACGTGCCAGTTTGATGTAGAGGGAATTTTAAGATATCTGGCATCTTCTGTTTTAGTCAATCCTCAGAGATAATATCTGGTCAATTGCTCTCTGAGCTGGTCCGAATATCTATCTGATCTTGGCGCCAAATATCCTGGGCATATCACGTGATTACTATGTCAAATCACAGAAAATCTCTCCCTCACTTAACTCCACACATAGAAATAAACGTATTTTTCTGACCCAACAGATACATCGACACGTTCTCTAGTTTCTTTAACAGAGAATGAATAAATGAATAAAAATAACTTTGTTCTTGGTTTGGCCAATAATGTTTCTGCTAAACGTTGAATTATTGTTTAAAAAATCGCTGTCAAATAACTATTACCTTTATAGAACTTTGAAAAAATAAAAATGTGTAAAAAAACAAAAAACAAAAAACAAAAAAAAAACAGAAAGAAATAAAATACGATAAATCTACTTCAAAATTAATACCAATAAACCTTTTCCATAGATTTAAAAAATTTAAATTCGTAACGCCAGGTTAAAAAAAAAAACAGACACATTGTCTTAAAGCGATCTTCATATAATTTTTTTTTTCTCATTTAAAAACATAAAAATTGGGCTATAAATCTTAGAAACTCACAGCCTGTCCGTCGATTTTACAGCCTCTTTCTGACACCAGCCTTGACGCGGCTGCAATATTGACCCCGGCATCACTTCTTCTGACAGCCCCTGCCATGTTCCCGAGTCTATCCAATCAGATGAAGTTGGTCAAAAATTTCTGACAAGTTGCGCGCTCACGAGGCACAAAATGTTTCCGTCTATTGATTTTTATGCGAAGAAGACGATATATGTTCAGAAAGGGTAATTGATTCACATATTGTCTTTTTTTTGTGGGGGATTTATTTTTGTAGTTTTATTTTACTACTTATTCACTGTGGGCAGCGCTAATTTCAATTATGCGCTAATATACTGACATTCTGGAGAGTCTCGTGCCAATCAAACATCTCATACCAGACAGTCTTGCCTTTACGATGAAATACGAATAGGCGGCCAAACGCTATTCAATACATATTTGCACATATCTACAAAAGTCTGCCAAGGTGCTCGAGACCATTAGACGCAGAAAGAGGATAACATCACAATAGAGGAGAATATGTCTTACAATTTACGATAAGTTTAAATCTATATGTAAAGTATAGGAGGAACTTGGTGCAGTGGTTAGAGTAGTAGGAAATGTTCCTACTATTATTATTAGATTATGTAATAGTATGCATCCAAGTATCTCCATCCAGCTATTGGTAAATAGCAAGACAAACTAGGCTCTTAACCTTTGGCTTGATAAACAGTCTAGGAGAAGGAAAACTCTGAATTCAAAACTGTTAAACCCTGCGAAAGAAATTGACCATGCTCTTTGTGGACGGGTTAGTAAATATGTACATGTAAAATATAGATTGATCATAAATAAAAGAAATAAGAAAGAAGAGAAGAGAGAGAGAGAGAGAGAGAGAGAGAGAGAGAGAGAGAGAGAGAGAGAGGAGAGAGAGAGAAGAGAGAGAGAGTGTGTGTGTGTGTTAAATCAAGATTATTATGTTTTTTACATATTGGAACTATTTAGCAATAGCTCTTAAGAAAACATACCAATGAGTAAGAAAAAGGACTTGTCCCGTAGGAAAATATAATAAGAAAAGAAAGGAAAGAAAGAAAGAAAGAAGAGTTGAGCGCTTGGAAGTTATAACGCTATTCTGTTTCAATTGAACATTATGAAAATTATAACAGAAAGAAAGAAAAGAAAGAAGAGAGAGAGAGAGAGAGAGAGAGAGAGAGAGAGAGAGAGAGAGGGGGGGAGTTTATATCAAGATTTTCTATACTTTCTACATATTGAAGTATTTTGAAATAGCTTTCAAGAAAAACATACCAAACGTTGTTATAATTAAATTATCATACAATGATATATCTACAGATCCTACTAGTTTACTGTTGGTTTAAACATGTATGTAAAATACTTAATTGATTGATCAGTTGATTTAAACGGCATGTCAACCTGTCTCGGCTTATTTTATGCTCAGATAAGGCATTAAGTTCATTCATTATACCTTTATATTTACCTGCATTATCATGGAATAAAGGATATACTGATCTCTTTATCCTTCATATAGTAACCGATCTATAAAGAAAGACTTCTCTGAATTCAAAACCTGTAAACCATCTTTTAAAAATTGACCTTGTGTCGCATCTTTTCTCGTATGGCGAGAATAGGTAAATACATACAATATGTGGACAAAAATATCGAGATTTTTTTGTACTTTTTGACACAACCTTGTATTCTGAAAAAAAATAATGTTCCATTCATTGTTCACTTCTACCTTAGAGAATACAATCTCGATATTTTTATGAACCCTTGTAGACGAAACTTGTTGTTTCATTTTGTGTTTCAAAATATTATGGTTTTGTTGGTCCGATCAGTCTACTCGAACCGTAATTACTTTGGTTTCCTTTTTTTTTTTTTGTCCTTGCAGCAAGAAAAAATAAGGTTGCGGGCACTACCTGGATGAAGTGTTTGGTTTGTTCTTTTCTTTTGTTCAATTTATTTTTTGTTGTTGTTGTTTGTTTGTAATTGCGCACTTGAGGAAGACCCTGCAAATGGGATCGTCTATGTGTGGGAAGAGCAAAAAGAAATTCTAGGAAAACTAAAAATCGGATTGAGATCACTAGTCTGAACGGCACTTGGAACATTGGGTAATCTTGATCGATCCGTGTCTCAAAAGTCTTGCAGCCATAAACCTATCCTCATCACCGCTCCAAGCTCTTGGTGTCTGTGTTTGGTGCAATTTAAAAAGTTTGTGTCAAGATTAAAACGCCTGAAGGCTTGGAAGATCGCTGAAAATCGCCTATATAATTTAAAGTGGGATAGAGATAAAGACACGCATACAAATAAGAGAGGAGAGAAGAGAAGAGAGAGAGAGAAGAGAAGAGAGAGAGAGAGAGAGAGAGAGAGAGGGGGGGAGAAGGGAGCGAGAGTGGGTGGAGAGACAGATTGACAGAGACAGAGAACAGAGATAAAGAACGCGTACAAATAAAGAGGAGAGAGAGAAGAGCATGTTAGAGAGAGAGAGAGAGAAGAGAGAGAGAGAGAGAGAGAGAGAGAGATTAGAGAGAAGAGAGAGAGATGGCGGGTATTTGAGAAGAGAAAGCGAGTTTCGAGGGACAGGAGGATAGAGAGAGGGGACAAAGAGAAGAATGAGAGAGAGAAGAGAGAGAGAGAGAGTGGCAATAATTTGAGAGGAAAAGTGTGTTTCGAGGGGGAGATAGATAGATAGAGAAGAAAGAGGAGAGAGAGAGCAGAGACGAGAGAGAGAGAAGGAGTAGAGAGTGTGTGTGTGTTGTGTGTGTGTGTTGAAGAGAGAGAGAGCGAGCAAAGCGGGGGGGGAATGAGACAGATTGGGAAAGACAGAGGACAGGATAAAGGCACGTACAAATAAGAGGAGAGAGAGAAAGAGCTGTGTGAGAGAAGAGAGAGGAGAGAAGAGAGAAGAGAGAGTGTGTTCAAGAAGAGGAGAGGAGAGAGAGAGAGAATGGCGTTAATTTGAAGAGAAAAGCCAGTACGGAAGGGAGAGAGAGGGGGGGCAGAAAGATGAGAGAGAAGAGAGAGACAGATACAGAATAGCCAGACAGACGAGAACAGAGAGAGAGAGGAGAGAGAGAGAGAGAGAAGAAGAGAGAGAGAGAGAGAGAGGAGAGAGAGAAGTGCGCGCCCGTGTGTGGGTGGTGTGTGTGTGTGGTGTGGTGTGAATTCGAGAAGAAAAGAAAAAAGTATAAATGCAAAATGAGATTAAAATATAAATCATTTCAGTCTCACTTCAGAGTCGGGATTAAATTCAGATTAAGGAAGATATTTCAAATGTTTTTAACTTTTAGATTTTCTCCATCTTTTGACCTTCCGAAGACGAGACCCATTGTTGATTGTTTTTCCAATCTCATTTTCCATTTATACTTTTTTTCTTCTTTCTCGAATTCCACAACACACACACACACACACACAACACACGGCGCGCGGCATCTCTCTCTCTCTCTCTCTCTCTCTCTCTCTCCTCTCTCTCTCTCTCTCTCTCTTTTCTGTCCCTTCTGTCTGTCTGTCCTATCTGTCTGTCTCTCTTCTCTCCTCATTCTTTTCTGCCCCTCTCTTCCCTCGTACTGGCTTTTTCTCTCAATACGCCATCTCTCGTCTCTCTCTCTCTCTCTCTTGGAAACACACTCTCTCCTCTCTCCTCTCTCTTCTCTCTCTCTCCACACATGCCCTCGCTTTCCTCTCTCTCCTCTTTTTATGTACGTGTTCCCTTTATCTCTGGTCTCTTGTCTTTAATCTGTCATCTCCCCCCGCTTTGCTTCGCTCTCTCTCTCTACACACACACACACACAACACACAACTCTCTCTCTCTCTCTCTCTCTCCTCTCTCTCTCTCTCTCTCTCTCTCTATCTATCTATCTCTCCCTTCGAAACACTTTCTCTCTCAAACATATGCCATCTCTCTCTCTCTCTCTCCTCTCTCTCATCTCATCTGTCCCCTCCTCTATCTCTCTCTGTCCCTCGAACTCGCTTCTCTATCAAATACCGCCATTCTCCTCTCTCTCTCTCTCCTACTCTCTCTCTCTCTCTCTCTCTTCTCTCCTCTCCTCTCTCTCCTAACATGCTCTTTCTCTTCTCTCTCTTTATTTGTTACGCGTTTCTTTATCTCTGTCTTGTCTCTGTCATCTGTCTCTCCACCACTCTCGCTCCCTCTCCCCCCTCTCTCTCTCTTCACTCTCTCTGTCTCTCTCTTCTCTTCTCTTCTCTTCTCTTCTCTTCCTCTCCTCCCTTTATTTGTAATGGCGTGTCTTTAATCTCTATCCCACTTTAAAATATAATAGGCCGATTTTTCAGCGATCTTCCCCTTCAGGCGTTTTAAATCTTTGGACACAAACTTTTAAAATTGCACCAAAACACAGACACCAAGAGCTTGGAGCGGTGATGAGGAATAGGTTTTATGGCTGCAAGACTTTTGAAGACACGGATCGATCAAGATTACCAATGTTCCAGTGCCGTTCAGACTAGGTGATCTCAATCCGATTTTAGTTTTTCCTAGAATTCTTTTTTGCTCTTCCGCAACACATAGACGATTCCATTTGCAGGTCTTCCTCAGTGCGCAATTACAAACAACAACAAACAAACAAAAATTAAAGGAACAAAGAAAAAGACAAACCAAACACTTCATCCAGGTAAGCTGCCCCAAATCTTATTTTTTTTCTTGCTGCAAGGACAAAAAAAAAAAGGAAACCAAGTAATACGGGTTCGAGTAAGACTGATCGGACCAACATAATATTTTGACACAAAATGATACAACAAAGTTTCGTCTCAAGGTGTGTCATAAAAATATCGAGATGTGTATTCTCCTAAGGTAGAAGGTGAACAATGAATTGGAACATTATTTTTCAGAATACAAGGTGTGTCAAAAAGTTACAAAAAAATCTCGATATTTTTTTGTCACATATTGTATGTATTTTACCTAATTCTCGCCATACGAGAAAGATGGCGACACAAAGGTCATTTTAAAGAGGGGTTTTTAACAGGTTTTGAATTCGAAAAGTCTTTTTTATAGATTCGGTTACTAATTCAAGGATAAAGAGACACAAAGTATATCCTATTATTCATGATAATGCAGGTAAATATAAAGGTATAAATGAATGAAATTTATGCCTTATCTGTAAGCATAAAATAAAGCCGAGACAGGTTTGACAATACCGTTTAAAATCAAACTGAATCAATCAATTAAGTATTTACATACATGTTTAAACCAAACAGTAAACTAGGCAGGATCTGGTAGATATTATCATTGTAAACTGATAATTTTTAATTATAACAACGTTTGGTATTTTTTCTTGGAAAGCTATTTCAACCATACTTCAATATGTAGAAAGTATAGAAAATCTTGAATTTAACTCTTTCCGCCCCCTCTCTCTCTCTCTCTCTGCTCTCTCTCTCTCTCTAATTTTTTCTTTCTTTCTTTTTTTCTTTCTGTTATAATTTCATAATGTTCAATTGAAACAGAATAGCTGGTTATAACTTCAAGCGCTCAACTCTTCTTTCTTTCGTTCTTTCTTTCTTTCCTTATTATATTTTTCCTACGGGACAAAGTCCTTTTTTCTTACTATTGTAATGTTTTTCTTTCAAGAGCTATTGCTAAATAGTTCAATATGTAAAAAACCATAATAATCTTGACTTTAACACACACACACACCTCTTCTCTCTCTTCTTCTCACTCTCCCTTTTCTCTCTCCTCTCTCCTCTCTCTCTCTCTCTCTCTCTCTCTCTCTCTCTCTCTCTCTTCTTTATTTCTTTTATTTATTGATCAATCAAATATTTTAACATGTACATAATTTACTAACGCCGTCCACAAAGAGCAATGTCAATTTCTTTCCGCAGGGTTTAAACAGTTTTGAATTCAGAGTTTTCCTTCTCCTAGACTGTTTTATCAAAGCAAGGTTAAGAGCCCTAAGTTTGTCTTTGCCTGATTTACCAATAGCTGGATGGAAGGAGTACTTGGATGCCATCTATTACATAATCAATAATAATAGTAGGAACATTTTCTACTACTCTAAACCACTGCAACAACATTCCTCCTATACTTTACATATAGATTTAAACTTATCGTGAAATTGTAAGACATCATTCCTCCCTCTATTGTGAGTTAATCCTCTTTTCTGCGCTAAAATGGTCTCGAGCACCTTGGCAGACTTTTGTAGATATGTGCAAAATAATGTATTGAAGCGTTTGGACCCGCCTATTCGTATTTCATCGTAAAGGCGAAACTGTCGGTATGAGATGTTTGATTGGCAACGAGACTCCTCCAGAATGTCAGTATTTAGCGCATAATTGGAAATTAGCGCTGCACATGAATAGTTGTAAAATAAACTACCAAAATAAATCCCCACAAAAAAAGACAATATGTGAATCAATTACCCTTTCCTGAACATTAATATCGGTCTTCTTCGCAAATAAAATCAATAGACGGAACATTTTGTGCCCTCGTGAGCGCCGCAACTTGTCAGAAAATTTTTGAACCAACTTCATCTGCATTGGATAGACTCGGGAACATGGCAGGGGCCTGTCCAGAAGAAAGTGATGCCGGGGTCATATTGCAGCCGCGTCAAAGGCTGGTGTCAGAAAGAGGGCTGTAAAATCGAAACGGACAGCTGTGAAGTTCTAAGATTTTATAGCCCAATTTTTATTTTTTTAAATGAGAAAAAAATATATGAAGATCGCTTTAAGAACTGTGTCTGTTTTTTTTTAACCTGGCGTTTACGAAAATTTTAATTTTTTAAAAATCTATGGAAAGGTTTATTGGGTATTTAATTTTGAAGTAGATTTATCCGTATTTTATTTCCTTTTCTGTTTTTTTTTTTTGGTTTTTTTAGCACATTTTTTTTTTTCAAAGTTCTATAAAGGTAATAGTTATTTGACAGCGATTTTTTTTTTAGCAATAATTCAATGTTACAGAAACATTATTGGCCAAACCAAGAACAAAGTTATTTTTTATTCATTTATTCATTCTCTGTTAAGAAAACTGAGAACGTGTCCAATGTATCTGTTGGGTCAGAAAAAAATACGTTTATTTTTCTATGTGTGGAGTTAAGTGAGGGAAGACGCCTTTCTGTGATTTGACATAGCAAAAATCACGTATGTGCCCAGGATATTTGCGCCTAAGATCAAGATAGAATATTCGGACCAGCTCAGGAGAGCAATTGACCAGATATTATCTCTGAGATTTTGACTAAAACAGAAGAATACCCAGATATCTTAAAATCCTCTACATCAGACTGCAAGGTCTCTCAAAACTTGACCTCTGTACATAGAAAGGGCATTTTGTATTTCAGTCATGTTTTCGTTGTTTAAATAACATTAGAATTGAATAAGTTTTATTTATTTAATTTGTTGCTGTTAAGTCCTTAGAAATATACTATACAATATATAATATTTACCAAAACCTCAAGTTGCAAGCAGGACATGGACACAAATGTTAATTTTTAGCGGTGTTGCAGCCTGGTTTGAATTCAGGGCTTTGTTTATCCTAATCCAGTTCCCTATCAAAGTCTTTAAAAAAAACTTGTCTGCCTAAACTATTTACTCATAACCTGGAGGGAAGAAGAGATAGTGAATGTCTTCCCCCATTACATTATCACGAAGTGCAACGCAAATAGTGTCACCAGATTGAAAGCTCCGGTTGCTAATTCTAGTTTTAAACGACGATAACCATCTACCATAAGAGAAGTTTCAAATGTATGTAAAATTCTTTATTTGCAAATTCAATAAACGATTTGTTTCAAGGTTTCTGTTAGATTAATATTTTTTGATATCAGGTAATTCTATGTCCAACTTCATTCCAGCAAAGTCAAATTGACCGCCATTTTTTACGCGAAACACCACAAACTTTGGAGAGCTAAGTTTGAACATAACTCTGCCAACTTTTTAGAATTGCGAAGCTCGAATTTTGGGAGATTGTCTTAAACTTATATAATGGACAAAATTTCAGAGAATTGAAAAGGGGTGAACATGGCTTGATGATTTGATATGGAAATTAACCCTAATCAACTTTCATTGTCTGTATAATATGTTTGCCATCACATAGTTTCAAATATTCCTGTTTAATACAACTAATCATGGCTTCCTATATTTCTACCAAACACTAATATATTTCCAAAGATCTATTTCAACCACAAGATTTATTAAATTAATCATAATCTCCAAGCCCGCTTTGTCCTGATTATAAGCTCTTCATACGATGCTTTGAAACCAATGGTAACAAATGCCTTTTAATTCATGGCATCTCCATTAATAAATAAATATAAGCTCCTTACACTGGTAATCGAGTCGGGTTTATTTTTATTTTTTTTTCAAATCAAAACAACACACACACACACACACACACACACACAACACACATATTAATAATATATATATATATATATATATATAATATTATATATATGTGTATATAATACTATATATAACGGCAAAATAAATGTTGTTTATTAAAAAACATACTACAAACTCACCTGGGGGAAAATTGAAAAAAAGAAAATACAACAGAATAAAGAGTCTCGCAAATAAATTATCGATAACACTTGACCAAAGAAAATATATATATAAAATATGATATATATAAGCCACTAGGCCTTGTCTAAAGTAAAGAGTGCTCAATACCTAAGTAGAGCAATAGTAAATGGCATCATAGATGAGTTCAAGTATACTAAATAATACCGTTTTGATTAGTAGCTCATACCAGGTAAGAAAATATGTCTCCCACTTGAAAATTCCATAAAATTTATATAATATATATAATAATATATATATATATATATATATATATAATGGATTATTTTTAATTTTTAGAGCAGAATGTCACAAATTTGTACTTTTTATGACTGTTCCATTGTCTGCAGATTTGCCTAATTAAACTGCCTTTCTTGCGTTTTGACGAAAAACTATTTTTTTTTTCTGCCAAATAATACTTCTGCTCTTTATTCTTGTCCAAAAAATTCAAATAAATTGGTAAAGATTTTGATTTAATTCTTTTGTTGTTTTTCCGTTTTTTTCTACGCCAAACCTAATTTTAATATTTGTCCCTATTTCGATCAATAAAAAAAAGGTCGATATACATATATATATTATATAATATATATATATATATATATATATATATTATTATATTAATATATATATATATATATATTATATTCTTTTGCTTATGAATATTCGATCGCTAAAAAGAAAGGTGGATATCATTCATAGATGCTCATTTATTTAAATATATATACAATACACACACACAACACACACATACACACACAGACACACACACACACAATATATAATATATATATATATATTTTGTGTGTGGTGTGTGGTGTGGTGTGTGTGTTTTTATTATTATTATTATTATTTATTATTTCATCATTATCATTATTTATTTATTGAATTTAGGTTATTATTATTATTATTATTTATTATTAGGGTTTTTCACACCTATCGATCCCGGCTGATTCACTAGAGTTTGAGTGAACACTTTTAATTTATTTTATTATTACTTATTATTATTATTATTATTATTATTATTACATTATTAAAAAAAATTTTATTTTATTTTACATGTCTTGATCACAAAAGAAACGTGATATTATTCTAGGGGTATCTTATTATATATATATCATATATATATATAATATATATATATATATATATTAGTGGTATAGTTTGGCTTATATTAATAAATAAAGTGTACAGTAATCGGTGATAGAGCATATGTGACCTGAGTTAAGAACACCAGTGTCAATGGCTTCTTTGGTTATCTTGCCTAACCAAGTTGAAGAGCCAGTCTGTCCAACTAATTCAGATTCCCTTCTCCTAGATGTTGTAAACAAAGGTTGGAATGAGTCCAGTGTGCACTGTTTTACCATCAGGTTTGTTGGGGAGAAATAGTTGGATTCATACTTTCCTCCAGATTTAGCTCTAAATGAATGCAAACAGCCTCGTCGGATTTGGAACTCATTTGCCCATGTCCATTTCCGACGTATGTAACCATTGCACCACGCTGCCTCCAAAACAAAGAATATAATGCGGCTTATGGTTTTTCAATTATGAACAAAATTAATGAAATCGGTGTCCCCAGAAAGTGATTGGTTAAGTGTTTTTCCAGATAACGGTTTTGAATGAAGTGGCAATCTGAAACACAAAGGTCAATTTCATGAATTTTAATATATAAATAAATCAATTTATCAACAATTCCCTCCCCAACACATGTCTTTTCAAAATTCACATCCAAAAGCTTTGAAAGTTGAATAATAAATTACGAAGGTTTAATGGGCGGAGATCCTGAAAAAAAAGGTTTCTTTTATATTTAAGCATATTATATAGGGCCTTATATGCCACAAATTTGGTTTTCCCCTTAGATATTATTAAAGTTCAACAGGTCTCCTGCAGCTCCATTTGAAAATATTGTCATTTAGGACTTGATTTTCCAAAATAACCGTTTCATAGACCCCTCAATTAGCTGTTCCTGCGTCGATTTTCCTCATTCATTTTTTCTTTTCCGCTAAAGATGCAGCCTGTTTAAATTCAATGATGAGAAAGGGACCCGTTTCTCCGAACGTAAGGATTTTAATGAGGCGTAAAAAGGAAGAAAAAAATCAATGATGAAGGAACCCAACTGAAATCTTGAGTTAAAACAATGAACTTTATATTAAACGCATACAAGACATTACACGCCAGCATAATGCCCGTTTGATAGCACCAATTTAAGAAAGTCCTAATTTCGAATTTCATGCAACACACCCTAAGCAAGCTACACAACCGATTTCC
Organism: Doryteuthis pealeii; assembly: GCA_023376005.1. Classification (NCBI taxonomy): domain Eukaryota; kingdom Metazoa; phylum Mollusca; class Cephalopoda; order Myopsida; family Loliginidae; genus Doryteuthis; species Doryteuthis pealeii. The sequence continues at coordinate 43,110,510 of CM042159.1, read as the reverse complement.
AGTAAACCCCCATCACATAACCGTTTAGTTATTACTTTCCGAAAACCAACAACCCTCCAATGAAGGCCTTGTGGGTACCACAGCTGAGATCATGATGGAATCCTAGTGGCTCAGCAGTCCATCACTCCGCTTTAGGCCCTTTACTTAGGCCCTAGACGGAATGGTCCAAAGAGGCCTCTTCGATGAATCGGCTGGGCATATCAAGCCCGGATTTATATGATGTCCCACTTACTACCACGATAGCAAATCCCCAATCCTTTTTATCAACTATAATATATATATATAAAGAGAGAAGTTTAATGATTAAATGTGATTTAATGTTACATCTCAACATGAATATTATACATCACCATGGGCCCCCACCAAAACACAAATAGCGCCCTTTTAATAGTAATATACATAGTGCGTGCAATCGCGCTAAGGATACAGTCATAACGTCCCACCAACACGCATTTTCATGGACACGCCATGAACACAAGTAAAACCCGCATTCATGTACATACAACACGAGAATACAGTTTATAAAACTATCATCATTTTCCAAAAAAAAAAAAATTATTTTGAAAAATAATGTCAATAATAGCTACTTCAGTTTCCAGTGATCTTTCGAAAAAGAGATATTTATCCTCGAAAATTCAAGAATTAAAATAGAACAAGTTAACACCAACATCATTGTTACGTATTTTTTTTTCTTTAAAAACCTGTCATTGTGATAGCCTTCTAAATCAACCTCTAAATATGATATATATATAATATATTATATAATATATCATATATGATATTATACCAACCCCTCACGCACGAACAGGATGCGAAACACAAGATCAATTTCTTACAAGCGGGTTGGTTTACAGGTTTGAATTCTCCCTTATCCTAGTGCTTACTTAGCCATGGTTAAGAGGCCAGTCTGTCTACTTATTTACCCTTTCCCACGGGTATAAGCGCCTATGTGAAAATGCAACAGTCCCACGTCCAAGATTTGAATTCGGTTCGACGAGTCCATTTTCTACTATTTCTAACCATTACAACATGCACATCAATTATCAATTATGTGGTAGATAGCGGTGGTTGAGGTTTAGAATCTTGAAGTATCGACGTTAAACTGTATCTAATGGTAAAGTTTCAATTCGAGACCTTTAGGGAGTATGGACACTCTTTTGTTGCATTACTTTCTAGGTTCAACTTAAAGCCGGAAGTGGTAGTACTTAATTAGGGTCCATTTATTGGTTTAAATAGAAAAAATAAATGAGTTTAAAATAATGTGTTAAAAAAATTTGAATACCCAAGAGAAGTATATAAGACAACCGTCTCGGCATAAAATAATCCTGACAAGGGTTTGACATGAGGATAAAACCCAAACCAACCAACCACAACAAACCTTCCTGATGATATTTACTTTTAGAAACGTTGTATACAATGGACTTGGCTAATCCGATTCAAATTAGGCTGTTTGGCATTTCACATAACCCTAAACCCTGGGAAAGGTATCGTAATCCAGTTTCTCTTCCTTCCAGCAAATTGCGGCAAATTGGTAGTGAAAAATAGTGAGTCAGGGTAAGATTTGGTAGTAGAAAATAGTGAGTCAGTGGTAAATTGGTATGGGAAAATAGTGAGTCTGGTAATTGGTAGGGGAAAATAAGTGGAGGTCAGCTGGTTTGGTAGGGAAAATAGTGAGTTAGTGGTAGATTGGTTGGAAAATAATGAGTCAGTGGTAATTGGTTAGAGAAAAATAGTGAGTCAGTGGTATTGGGTAGGGAAAATAGTGAGTCCAAGTGGTAATTGGTAGGAAAATAGGTGAGTCAGTGCTAAATGGTAGGGAAAATAGTGAGTAGTGGTAAAATTGGTAGTGAAAGATGTGAGTTAGTGGTAGATTGGTATGGAAAAAAAATAATGAGTAGATGGAAATTGTAAGGGAAATAGTGAGTCAGTGGTAAATTTGGTAGGAGAAAATAGTGAGTCAGTGGTAAAATTTGGTAGGGAAAATAGTGATAGTGGTAAATTGGTAGGGAAAATAGTGCGCTCAGTGGTAGATTGGTATGGAATTAATGACAGTCAGTGGGGTAAGATTTGGTAGGGAAAATAGTGAGTCAGTGGATTTGGGGTAGGAAGATAGTGAGTCAGTGGTAATTGGTAGGGAATAGTTGGAGTTAGTGGTAGATTGGTATGGAAAATAATGAGTCAGTGGTAAAAACATTGGTAGGGGGAAATAGTGAGTAGTGGTAAAATTGGTAGGTGAAAATAGTGAGTCAGTTGGTATTGGTGTGATAAATAGTGAGTTAGTGTGTGTAGATTGTGTATGGAAAATAATGAGTCAGTGGTAAATTGGTAGGGTTGAAAATAGTGGAGTCAGTGGTTGAAAATTTGTAGAGAAATGAGCTGAGTCGTTGGTAATTGTAAGGGAATAGTGAGTCAGAGTGGTTAATTGGTAAGGGAAATAAGTGAGTCAGTGGGTAGATTGGTATGGGAAAATAATGAGTCAGTGGAATTGGTAGGGGAAAATAAGTGAGTCAGTGGTAATTTGTAGTAGAAAATAGTGAGTCAGTGGTAAATTGGTAGGAAAATAGTGCGGTCAGTTGGTAATTGGTAGGAATAGTGGTCAGTGGTAAATTGGTAGGGAAGAAAAGTGAGTCAGTGGTAATTGGTATGGGAAAATAGTGGTCGTGGTAAAGTTGGTCGGGGAAAATAAGTGAGTCAGTGGGTAAATTGGTAGGGAAAATAGTGGAAGTCAGTGGGTAAAATTTGGTAGGAAAATAGCGAGTAGTGGTAAAATTGGTAGGGAAATAGCGGGAGTCAGTGGTAGATAGTGTGCAGAATTGGGCTTTTTTTTTAAACCTTTGGTATGGAAATCAGTTTGCCGACTCAGTAAAGAGTGATTCATCGGCGGCTAAAGTCGGTATCAGCCATACTCATAGCGAAGGGAAGTCTATCCCCTTTTCACTTGCGCTAGCCAATGGGATTGTTTTTTTTGCATCTGAGAATGGAGCGCCATCCTAAAATAATTAAAGACTCAATAATCAGATCTAATTAGATTCTTTTCTTGGGGAGGAGGAGTGATCATTCTCTGACAAAAGTTCTCATGGCAACGGCCTAAGAAATTCAATGCTCTGTATAATATATGCAATTTTTTTTTGTTTAAAAAAAAGCCTATTGACCATAATTATCTTGTAATTCATGCATATTCAAAATATATTGTTACTATTATTATTAGATCCCAATATTATGTGCAATAGTGGTGAAATCAAAATGACGGTGTATAGTTCAGCCTGCCGCTTGGATGGGATGAGTGACCAGGCTGACCTCAGTCCTGAATCCTTCTTCCGTGGGTATACCGTGAAATAGTGGGGAACCCTCTTCCCGGTTTTTAGACTGAAATATGATTTTACTCAGTCTCGGTGAGAAAACCACGACGGTGGTGAATTGTGTTATGTAACACGCGGCCGACTCATTCTGGCGCAGGTAGTCTGGTGGGTGATTGAGAATAAAATATGATAGTTAAAATCGAGGTCTTGTGTAT
>CM042159.1:43096664-43106896 GCA_023376005.1 Doryteuthis pealeii | reverse complement strand
CAAGAACATACCAACTTTATAATAAATTATCATACAATATAATATCTACATCCACTAGTACGTTTGTTTAAACATGTATGTAAATACTTAATGATGATCAGTGAGGTAAACGCATGCAACCCGTGTCTCCGCTATTTTATGCTTTCAGAGTAACATTTAAAGTTCATTCATTTATACCTTTATATTTACCTCATTTTATCATGAATAAGATACTGATCTCTTTATCCTCATATAGTAACCGATCTAAAAGAAAGACTTCTCTGAATTCAACCTGTAAAACCCCGCTTTAAAATTGACCTTGTGTCGCATCTTTTCTCTATGGCGAGAAAGGTAAACATACAATATGTGACAAAATATCGAGATTTTTTTTACTTTTAGACACACCTTGTATTCTGAAAAAAATTAATGTTCCATTCATTTTACTTCTACCTTTAGAGAATACCAATCTCGCTATTTTTATGACACACCTTGTAGACGAAACTTTGTTATTATCATTTGTGTCAAAATATTTATGGGTTGGTCCGATCAGTCTACTCGAACCTATTACTTGGTTTCCTGTTTGTTTTGTCCTTGCCAGCAAGAAAAAATAAGGATTGCGGGGCGACTACCGGATGAAGTGTTTGGTTCAGTCTTTCTTTGTTCCTTTATTTTGTTGTTGTTGTTGTTGTAATTGCCGCACTTGAGGAGACCCTGCAAATGGATCGTCTATGTGTGGAGAGCAAAAAGAAATTCTAGGAAAACTAAAATCGGATTGAGATCACTATCTGAACGGACTTGGAAATTGGTAATCTTGATCGATCCGGTTCCAAAAGCTTGCAGCCATAAACCTTCCTCATCACCGCTCCAAGCTCTTGGTGTCTGTGTTTGGTGCCAATTTAAAAGTTTGTGTCAAGATTAAAACGCCTGAGGCTTGGGAGATCGCTGAAAATCGCCTATATATTTAGAGTGGGATAGAGATAAAGAAACGCATACAAATAAAGAAAGAGAAGAGAGAGGAGAGAGAGAGCGGGTGGAGAGACAGATTGACAGACAGAGACATAGATAAAGAAACGTACAAATAAAGAGAGAGAGAAGAGCATGTTCGAGATAGATGATAGATAGATAGATAGAGAGAGAGGAGAGAGAGAGAAGAGATGGTGTATTTGAGAGAGGAAGCGAGTTCGAGGACAGAGAGAGAGGGGCAGAGAGAATGAAGAGAGAGAGAGATAGAGAGAGTGTGATGTGTGTGTGTGTGAGAGAGAGAGCAGAGAGAGAAGTAGATCCAGCGGGGAGAGACAGATAGAAAGACAGACACAGAGATAAAGGAACACGTACAAATAAGAGGAGAGAGAGAAAAGCATTTCGAGAGAGAGAGAGAGAGAGAGAGAGAGAGAGAGAGACAGAGAGAGAGACAGAGAGAGTGTGTTCAAGAAGAGAGAGAGAGAGAGAGATGGCGTATTTGAGAGAAAAGGCCAGTACGAGGGATGAGAGAGAGGGCAGAGAGAATGAGAGAGTAAGAGAGTGAGAGAGAGAGAGAGACAGACAGACAGACAGACAGACAGAGACAGAGAGAGAATGCGCGCCCGCGCGTGTGTGTGTGTGTGTGTGTGAATTCGAGAAAGAAAGAAAAAAGTATAAATGAAAATGAGATAAATATCAAATCATTTCAGTCTCATCTTCAGAGTCGCGGATTAAATCAGATTAGGAAGATATTTCAAATGTTTTAACTTTAGATTTTCCCAATCTTTTGACCTTCCGAGACGAGACCATTGTTGATGTTTCTTAAGTCGAATTTAGTCTAGCTTCCTAAAACCATAGCACCAAGAACTCTAGATAGTCATCAGACCTTTATATACCGCACTGGCAATGGATAGAGCATATCCGTTAGGTGGGTTGGTTGGTTTTACGGCATTTTGTCTGATTTTTTGATTTTTTTTTTAGATAAGCTTGATAATTTGCCATTATTTTGGATTATTCGACTATTCTCTCATCTTTATTATTATCTACACAACGTTTCGGTCGAATGTGCCCTCCGTCCTTTTCAGGTGTTCTGTCGAACTCGGGAATTCGACCACAAAACACCTGAAGATGCCGGGGAGTTGATATCATGATTTATATACCGACGCTGACAATGGAATAAAGCAGCTAATCTGTTGGTTGGTTGGAATTTTACAGTATGTCAGCCCTTTATTACCTGAATCTTTGAAATGAGGCTGATAAGTGTATTATTTGATCATTTTCGACTATTGTCCTCATTTTATTTTTACGACAACACGTTTCGGTCGATGAACCCTCCGCCCTATTTCCGAGTTCGACACCGAAACAACTGAAGAAGACCGGAAGGCAAATCGCAGAAACGTTGTGTAGATAACAATAAAGATGAGAACAATAGTCCGAATAATCCAAATAATACAATATGTCTACCCTTGTTGTGTTATATTATGCCGAAGACATTTTGTTTTATTCATTTTTGATGGGTATTCAATTTTTTAAATATAGTTTTAAACTCATTTTTTTCTTTCACACCAATAGATAGGACTCTAACATGTACTACCACTCTGGTTCAGAGTGGACCTGGGAGTAATGGTGATGAAGTAGTACTCCAAACTCCCCAGAGCCAGAATTGGAACGTCACCATTAGATGCAGTAGGCTAATCTGACCAGGGCATATCGTTAAGTCACGTTGAAAGCCCAGATTTCCACTAGATCACCGAAGTTAAGCACCTATGAGCTTATTCGATACCTAGATGGGTGACATTATAAGAAACAGCAAGTACTGTAAGAAACCTAATCTTAAAATGACTTGATTCGGCATCAAATGACCCGGAAAGGGTTGATATGCCGTAAAACAAAATAACTAGACAACAAACCAATCTGACCGGGTTAAGTAATTTCAGAAATTTAGTTTGCCTAACAAACTATTAACTAAATGACAACTTATTGACTTCTCTCCCGAATTCATAAGTAACGTTCTCCTGTGGACCTCTACACATGGACACACCAGTGTTATCTACCAAAACTGACAATGAATAGAGCAGCCGATCTGACCAGTTTTGGGATTAAACAAATCGGTTTGCAGATTTTATTTTAACCTCAGCATTAAATAAAACATCAAGGGATTTTAATTTATGAACTTATTCTTTCTTTTCTGGTAATAATACAGACATTCAAATCTATTAATAATGGAGATTCTGTTTCTATTTGTCTGTACCAAAAAACTACGTCACTGCTTACGTCACAATTACCAAAAATTGTCAATACATAGAATAAAAAAACAAATATTAATAAAATAAATTAAAAAAAAACTATTCCTTATAATTGGAGTGACTCCTTTCCATGTAATGAATAATAAAATATATAAACTATGAAATTAATTAGAAATATGTGGGTAATCCATGTCAAATCTTCCAGGCCATGTCACCACGCACTTCGATTTTTCTGAAATTTTGTCCAAGTATGGATTATGTTTAAATTAGCCAATCGCCAAAATTTGAGCTCTCAATTCCAAGAATTGGCGGAGTTATGTCGACTTTTAACTTTCTAAATTTGACGTGGATCGCGAAGAATGGCACTTGTGTAACCTATTTTTGTCTGTAAAATGAGTTCTAGAGCTCCCCTACTCCTAAGTCAACCATTTTTAATTTATTGATGATTTCTGATTTTTTTCATATCCCAATACGGCACTGCATCTATGACAACAATTTTTTTATTGTTATTTCACATATATTGAACATTGTATGTACCTAAAAGGAAAGGACAGCTCTTACATTACTCACCTCGCAGCAATGATCAATAGGGACAGTTCGTGGGAGAGAGAGAGAGCGAGAGAGAGAGAGAGAGAGGGTCATGCGAATCCGTACTGTCAGTGGGACATGATCATGATGATGATTTCACTTCTTACAAGATTTTCACACCAGCCTTAACTGGTTGTCATTTCTTGAAGTCTGAATGATAGCAACCTCCTTATGTCTCCAGTATTTTCTGAGTATTCCAGCCCAAGAGACGCTCAAGGCGAAATTAGCTACTTTATATAAAAAAGTCGTCGGTATCAGCCAGACAGCGAGGGAGTCTATCCCCTTTTCACTAGCGGTAGACCAAGGAGATAATTTTTCCCGTCTGAGGCAGAGCGCCACACCTACCATCTGCTCCTCACTTTACCGCATACATCCCTATAGTACTCATACGCTGAGTTGGCGAGGGCCGATATCGAACCAGGAACCTTGTGGTTCCCAGTCGGACGCTCTACCAATTGAGCTAAACCAGCCTCCGAAACTCTGTTACCGGGTGGAATTAGATCCGGCTTCGTCAATAAATTGTATATTCTAAGTCAACATTTTCTTCTGGATTAAAATCTTGGTGAAGGATATGGAGGCGCGTGACATAATGGTTGAAGTCGTAGGAAATGGACTCGTCGATATGAGTTCAAATCTTAGACGAGGCTGTTTGCATTTCACATAGCGCTATTACCATTGGAAATGGTATGTATTCAACTACTCTCCCTCTAGCTATGGGTAAATAGCAGGACAGACTGGGCTCTTTAAACCAGGAGAAGGAAAACTCTGAATTCAAACCTGTTAAAACACTGCTTAAGAAATTGACCTTGTGTTGATATATAATATATATATATATATATATATATATATATATATATAGTGTGAATGAGATGAATGCAAATGGTAGGGTCAATTGAATACAAAAACACACACACACACACACACACACACACACACATATATATATATATATATATATATATATATAAGGCTGTCTGCATTACATATTGCGCTAATATATTTTGGAAATGTATGCATCCAAATATACTCTCTCCAGCAATGGTAAAATAGTAGGAAAGTCTGGGCTGTTTAACTTTGGTAAGGTAACCAGACTAGGAGAAGGAAGACTCTGACTTCAAACCTGTTAAATCCAGCCTAACAAATTAGACTCTTGTCACATCCTGCTCGTGTGGAGGGGTTGGGTAAATATATATATATATATATATATAGTGATGAATGAAATTAAACAAAAAATCGGAGGTTCAATTGAGTTCAGACGAAGAAAATGAGTAATACGAAATAGAATTTTGTTATTTTTCTCCATTTGGCCGTCACAAGAAGCGAAGTGTGTGTGTGTGTGTGGGGGGGGGCGGTTGCAAAGACGACATGTAAAAACGCGAAACAACAACAACAACAACAACAACAACAACAACAAAAACACTAAAAGCAGAAGACGGAAAAATCAATCAAAATGTTTGCTTTACAAGAGCACACCATATTTCTCTTCTTTTTTTCTTTCTTTGCGTCTTTCTTAATCAACTCGGTGACCTCCCATCATGCACCATACTAGACGACGATAGTTAGTTTTGCGGCATGTCAACCTCTGTTGGACTATTTAATGTCGTAATCAGTCTTTTCTTTTTTCAAGTAATTCAAGGGTTTCAATCAAGTAACCGTTATCGTTCTAGGTATTTACCTCGTATCCCACTCATGCAGGTATGACACAAGTCGTTTAATATGGGATCACCCACGAACCGAAGCTCATGGGATGGGTATTTGCCTCATGTCCCACTTGTATGGGCTGGGCACAAGGCCTTGTTTTACGTGGGCCCACCCACAAGCCGAAGCACATTGGTAGGAAGGACAAAAAATTGCGTCGTTGCCTGACGGGATAGCCCCCTGGGATCGACGCTATTATTAAACTCTCGATAAGCCAGCGGCCGAAGCTTGCTGACCCCGGCGCTAACCGGAAAACCGAATGTGCAATGAGTCTCTATAATAATAATAAAAAAAAATTATAAAAAAAATAAATAATAATAATAATAATAAGCTCATGGGATGGCAGGCACAGAAAATGCGTAGATACCGTCGGCATCCTCCCTCACGGGGGCGCGCTCAGGCATTGGTATTAAGCCTTTAAATCTAGGGGTAGTGTTGCCTGGTGGGATGCACCCCCCTGGGATCACACCGTTATTTTAACACCGTTTCAGTGGCCGAAGCCACCTGACCCCGCCCAGCAGAGCGGGTTCTTGGTCCGGTTATCGTTGCTGAAAATGGAGAGGGACGACAGTTCAAGTCTTGTACGAGGTTTCACTTCCTGCTAGTACCCTTGAGAAATGTATGAATATATCTCTTCCTCCCCACCCCGACTCTGGGTAAATAGTAGGACAGACTGGGTTTGATGGCTGGCTTTGCAGTACAAGAACCTGTCTTAAACTATTTAATGGCTTCATCATCATCATCATAATCATCATCACCATCATCATCATCATCAAGTGTCGACCGGACGGATCTCTATGACACTTCCTCGGTACCCTCTCTATCGGCCGTCGCTTCCGATAGGTCCTCTGCACAGTATACAGTATTCACACAGAGCTAATCAATGCTATTTTTCCTGGCCGATCTACACAGGTATATCCATGTATAGGTGTCCATAAGAGAAACATAACTTATGAGCCCATTCTTATTTTGCCAGCATTGACGGCATCTAATTGTGATGTAAGGTTTATTACTTAATAGCGAGTTCGATCCTCACTGGATGCCCCTTATTGCGATTATATCCGTGGTGACGGGCTAGGTAATTAGCTACTTCTCGGGCAAGGTTTTGTTCGTCTTACTTGTAGGTCTTGTGTGACAGGAGGGAAAGTGTCCGTATAGCTGTCCTTTTGTGGGTCACTGTTTTCAGAATTTCTTGGTTAGTTGGTTGGTTGTATTTTACGGCATGTCAACCCCTGTTGGGTTATTTTCTGCCGAAGACGTTTTGTTTTATTCGTTTCTAATGGGTACTCAATATTTTAAAAATATTTTAAAACATATTTTTAAATTCATTTTCTTCTATTCTAACTGGAACCATAATAGGTACTAGCACTCTCAAGACCTCTTTCATAGGGCCAAAGAGATGATATTCCGAAGGCGCTAAATCTGGGGAGTATGGAGGGTGCGGTAAAGTTGTCCACCCGAATGAGGCTATCTTTCGCCTTGTCCTGATGCTAGTATGTGTTCAAGCATTGTCATGCAGAAGGAGGACATTGTCGATTGGCAAGTTGGGTTTTATTCACTGGATTCTTGCTCTGAGCCTCGTTAGGGTCTCAATATAGGCCTTAGTTTTATAAAAATAAACTTCACATGAAATAAGAAATGGCATTACATTTTGACTCACCCTCGTATATTGCGCTTAAATTTATTTTTGCTATTGTTTTGGATATGAGTTAATCTGTCATCATATCATCATCAATTATCATCAAATATAATAATACTGATGTTCCTAAAAAACACGACCATTATCATATTGTTACACTCCGGGTCAGAGTGGACCTGGTTGTAATGGTGATGAATGGGTACTGCCCATTCCTCTGAGCTTCATCAATTCCTATCTAATTTTTCTCTCCAAGCATTTCACTAAAGTTCAGCCTGGAGCCCCTTTTACCCCACAACATACATACATACATACATACAAAGTGTTTACATGCCTGTTTTTTCGGAACCCTGAGTCCAGTGGATTCGAACCGGTAAGTTATAAGATATTAACGTGAATCCTATGGGGTAATTTCCCAGGTAACAGTTGCCCCTTGTCTAAAAGGAGTAAAGCTGGGTTTATTGCCCAGTACCTGAGGCATAAAAGAGGAATACCGAATGGCTTAATGTAATTTTTAAACGCTAGCCTCACATAAGCTTCGGTTTTGCTTGGTTCTGTACTATAAGGATCCTTGTGTTCGACTGACATGGTGGGATGTCGGCAAATACTTACTTGCCTGGTTTTTCGGTTTCAGCCTCTGAACCAGTAAATATATAATAAATTAATATAAGCGTGAAACCCAGTGTTAAACCCCTAGGAAACACTAACCCCCAAGTCTAAAAGCAGCGTCTGAGGCACCTCATAAGATGAATGCCGACAGTGTAATATATTGCCTGGTCAATCGGTTTGCACGCAGAGACCGGACTGTACGCAGGAAGAGCGTGGGGGTCAAGTCCGGACCTGGAAACAAAAAACAGGATATGCCACTGAACTGATATTTGGCACCTAAGGATACAGGCGTACATTTGACACTGTGTAGGCGTAGCCCATAACCAATGAAAACCTCCATATTCATAATATTTAGCGCCTTCAGACTATCATCTCTTCGGACCCATGAAAGAGGGTTTGAGAGGCAATCATTATTTCAGTGTCGTGGGAGTGAAATCTGTAGTAAAGAAGTGGCTCAAAGAACAGTCACCAGAATTTTACGGAGCAAGGATACGTAATCTCGTTCGAAGGTGTAACATTACTATTGAGAGAAGTAGGAATGTGATCCACTGAACACCAGCTTCATTTTGATGTATTATACACGTCCCTGTTGGTAATTATACCTGTCCTAAACAAAATGGCATTACTTTTTGACACAACCTCGTACATTGCATTTAACGCGGACATATGTTGTGAATGTTTAAATACTGTTTTCAAATAATGGAAGCCCAATTTGATCAATCTCAAAGGTGTGATATTCGATCATGATAATGAAAAGTTTAATATACAGCAAAGATCTGAGGAGATTGAAGATTGCAAATAGGAAAAAAAGAATTCACACCTTCCTTCTCTTTACAGATCTTGTTCTATCTGATAACGAAAGTTTACAGAATCATTTTGTTGAATAGTTTAAAACAGGTGGAAACTACACTTTATAGTCAATCATCAAATTCTAAAAAAAAATATTTTATTATCTATCCATTTAAGGAATGGTTATATTATTTTTATGAATATTAAATGGTTACTGTTACAATAGAATAAGTGCGTGAACTTACATCAGGTAGCCCCAGATACTTTGCTAAATCTTGACTCCTTGCATTGCCCGACCTGTCGGTTGAGACTTTAGAATATACTTACAGCACCTCTGCAGAAGGGGTAAAAGACCCCCCCTCCAATAGAGACACCTGTGGGCAGTGGGTGGCGATCCGTGATGCTTAAGGACGGAATTCTGGTGGATGAGCAGTCTATGACATACAACACTCTACTTAGACCCGTACTTAGGCTAGACAGGCGGTCAGAGAGCCCCATCCAATTAATCTGCTGGTCATTCCAAGCCCTAGCACCTATATGATTGCCCCAACCCTATTTCCCTTATGGCAAGTCACAGCATTTTTTATCGGTAGCTGAGGGTCTTCATATCCTGGGAATGATGTTAAACTCTTTGATGGTGAGATTCCAGTTTTTGAGGTCTGGGGAATGGTCCCTGTTCCACTCTGTACCAGAGTAGTAGTACCTTTTAGGGTCCATCTATGGATTAAATAGAAAAATGTGTTCATTAATGAAAAATGAGTATCCATTAAGAATGAATGTATTTCCAAATTTTGTCGGCATTAAATGACCCACTGATGTTGATATGCCGTAAAACAAAACAAAACAAACCTAACCAGATACTCTCAGATGGATTTCCCTTAAGTTGTGTTCGGATTGGTTGGTTGGTTGGATTTTACAGCATGTCAACTTTTCTTGGGATACAGGGCCGGTTTAACTAAGTTGGTAGAGCATCCGACTAAAAACCACAAGGTTCTTGGTTCGATACCAGCCCTCGCCAACTCAGCGTATGAGTAGCGAGGGGCATGTGTGGTAAAATGCGGAGCTGGTGGTAAGTGTGGCACTACACGCTCCTTGGTCTAGCGCTTGAGAAAAATGGGTTATCCTCATTCGCTGTCTGGCTAATACCGACTTTAGGTCACCCCAATGACTCTTTTTTAGGCTGAAGACATTTTGTTTTATTCATTCTTGTTAGGTATTCAATTTTTCCCAAACATTTTTAAATACATTTTAAAAAAATTCATTTTTGATCTATGTAATCCGTAGATGGGACACTAACACACAATAAATCGAATAATTGAATACGTAACTTTGTTGCTTTTTAGTTAACTCAATTTTTGTTAAAAGAACTAGCAAATATAAGCACCCTCCGGGTGCAAGTATTTAAATTTTAATGTAATTAGATATCGTATTAAATTAGAAACGCTAATGAAACTAAATAAGAATGCAGATAAAAAGATTTGAAACAAAGGGGAGTATAATCGAAAAATAGAACAACTGAAATTTACTCTTCCATCACTCTCGTCTTTCATTGTTATTTTTTCTAATTTAAGTATTTAGTTAAAATAGGAAGTAAAGAATAAAAGTACAGTTATCTTTTTCTGTTAAATAGATTTCATTTTAAGATTCATTGAAGAGATTTTTGCTTATATTCATTTAAATAAAGCAAACAGTTAGAAATCAATAATACTAAGCATATATTTATTAAA
>CM042159.1:43081664-43091664 GCA_023376005.1 Doryteuthis pealeii | reverse complement strand
TCAAGTAAGTGCTCAAACTCTCGGCTGCAGAGCATGAAAAAATCATGAAATCAATCATCTCATAGTCTCATGTCAAATTCACCGCTAAAGGTTTCATGTATCAAAAATATTCATACGAATTTATATATATATATATATATATATATATATATATATATATATATATATATATATATACATTCTGTGTTTCGTATGAATATTTTTGATACATGAAACCTTTAGCGGTGAAGTTGACATAAGACGGTGAGATAATTCATTTCATGTTCTTTTCATATATATATATATATATATATATATATATATATAAGCGAAACTATTATTAGGTATATCTGACTTATCAGAATTAAATTTATTTAATTTATATATATATATATATATATATATATATATATATATATATATGTGTGTGTGCGTGTGCGTGTGTGCGTGTGGTGACTATTGAATATTCTTTACTTGTTGCGCTTCATCGTCCCCTCTGCAATTTTCCTCTATTTTGGAACTTTTGAATTTTGTTCCTGAGTCTCACAGTCAAATCTGGCATTGGATTCTTTTCTATCCTTTCAGACGAACTGACTAACCCTATGCACATGCGCAGAACTGTCACACGAAGAAACGACCGCGAGAGGGCGCGAATCACCAACGCCAAAAAGAAAGAATGTTAACAAAGCAATAACCGCCCGTGCCAAGTCGGTTAACTCCTGCCAATAGAGATGGCAGGCGGCAGTCCATCGACTCCAATTCGGACCACGGCCTCTGCACCTCTGGGGTCAGGCTGGGCTAGTGGTAATACACTTATCACGATGCGAGTTGGAGAGGTCATGGGTGAAATTAAATAGATGGATCCTTCGCTTGGCTACTTTTTCCTACGTTCTGGCGCCGGCTGGCGAGATTGATACAGGACTTGGGACAGTACCCAGGGTCAGCCCTCCAAGAAATCCAGGGCATGTAGATTTAGAAACGGGTTATGGGTCAGTATAAGAACGCAGTCGAACGTCCGGAACAAAAACGAAGGTGTACTTATATATTTCAATTGATTTCGGGTTGTCTCTCTGTTTTTTCCTCTCAACGATTTTTTAAAATTGTTTTTTGCTCTGATAATTTGTATTATTATCGTTCTTCGTCGCTTCCATTACGTGTCTTTCTGTTGGTTGGTTGAATATATATATATATATATAAATGGACTCTCTCGTCGATTTTCGACGCATAAGTGTTCATCCAATGAACAACCAACACAGTGTTTTGTGTATAGTGGTGAAGGTTTGTGTTGGACCATTCGACACTTTTTGGCACAGTCGATAGGAAAGAATTGGTGCATCAAGGAATGCCACGAATACAATCAACGACTGACCTCAGGAATTTTGAATTCAGAGTTATCCCTCTCCTAGACTGGTTACCTACCGAAGGTTAAAGAGCCCAGTCTGCCCTACTATTTACCCCATAGCTGGAGGGAGAATATATGGATTCATACCATTCCCAAGGGTATTAGCGCTATGTGAAATGCCAACAGCTTTGTCTAGGAATTGAACTCGAATCGACGAGTCCATTTCCGACCCTAACCACTAACCCACGCGCTTACACACACACACACACACACACACACACACACATATATATATATATATATATATATATATATATATATATGGAGACGCGTGGGCTAGTGGCTAGAGTCGTGGAAAATCTCTCTCTCTCTCTCTCTCTCTCTCTATATATATATATATATATATATTATATATATATATATATATATATATATGCGTAGGCTGTATGAAATTGGTATTGTTCTGCGCAACAGGAAACAAACGGAAGCCATTTGCAATATTGACACGATATAGAAGTGCTTCAAACTATAAACGAGTGTCCTTATGATTTTTGCTGGTAGTTTATCTGTAGGAATCATTAGGAGAAGGTCACTTTCTAAAGATATTTACAGAATAAGAAAATGAATATTGTTCCTAGGCCTTTTTAGAGTTACGACCTTAATTCAATGGAGAAATTATGGAATAAAATGGAGAAAAAACAAACAACAAGCACAAAACAAAACAACAGAAATAAATAAATAAAAAGATAAAACAAAAGTAAAACATGTAAGAGCGGGAAAAACAAATAAATCTACAAAAAGATATAATGTTTGCATGAAGAGCAGCAAAATATATCTTGCTGTTCTAATCGAACAACAGGTTATCGAAAATGATAGGAAAAAGTTAGACAAAAAAAAAAACACATACACAATTGACGAAAATAAGATAGCAAGTTAATCTAATATCAGCGCGATATATATCGTGCCCTAATCGTTTCAGCTCGGAAATTCTCACGTAATCCCGGTTCAATATATATTATAATATATATATATATATATATATATATATATATATAATATATTTATATATATTATATATATATATATGAAATAAAAATGGAACTTAATCCGACAGTGTGAAATTGATATGTTGAAAAAACAAAAGATGTTTACAAAAGCATGGGATCATCAGGAGAGAATGTGCAACCGTTTCGGGGCCTTCCTCTCAACGGTTTTAAAAAAGCAACTTCCCCCCACTGATATATATATATATATATATATATATATATATATATATATATATATATATATTTTCGTTATACAGTCTACGTATGCTTCTTTGTTGGTATATCTGATTTTCAATGTATAAATTATATCTGTATATATGTATGTTATATATATATATATATATATAAGAGATTTATAGGACTCTTCTGAGTATTATTTTTTTTATTAGTATTATTATTTTTTTTAATTAATTTTTATTTTCTATTATTATTTATTATTTATTATTATTTTTTAGTTTTTATTATAATTTTTTAAATTTTATTATCTTCTATTAATTTATTTTATTATTTATATCTTAACTAGTATTTTCTTTTATACATCATTATACTCTAATGTTTAAATTTAAAATCTTTTTTTTACTTGTCCTTTTATATTTTAATATACTTTCTGTTTTTTTCTGTCATGTCACCTCTTTGTCTGTCTGGACACCCTAGAAATCAACTTTGAGATGTATCTCTTTTTTTCATTCACTTCCTGTTTCTATGGTTACACTCCCACACTGTTAAAAAATATATATAATTTTTTTATATATTTTTTTGTTTTTGGTTGAATTTACATATATTCAGCTCTTTGGGGTTTTTTGTGATATGCTTGTTCATAAGTGAATTGTTACCCATCTGATGAGGCAAAAACTTGGGGAGCCGGTTTAAATCAACTTAGATTTATATGGGCCCCAATTTTTGTCGAAATAAATTTATTATGGGATTACTGTATTGAGTTCTTCCTTTATTGATATATATATATATATATATATATATATATATATATATATATATATATATATATATATATATATATGTGTGTGTGTGTGTGTGTGTGTGTGTGCCTATAATATATATTTTTGGGATTTAGTGTGAAGCATGGGTAAATTTTTTAAGAAATGAGAAACTCAGTTGGGTGTTATGTGCTACATTCATTTTATTTCATCAAATATTTCGAGAGAATAATCTCTCAGTTACAATGAAGTGGGTAGTTCAGACAGTTAAAAATGAAAAGCGAGTCGGTAAAAATAACATCCCTGACTCCAGCTAATTTCAACACCACCAATCAAGAGGTGATCTGAAGCTCAAAGCAGGCCGAGAATTCAGCACTCCTGTCCCATAAAAACATCAGCGACCACGCTAGTCAATGAGTCTAGAAGAAAACATTGTAAAAAGGAGATCATTCTCTCGAAATACTGGATGAAATAAAATGAAAAAAGTTTGTCATTTATTTCACACTTTATGCTTGACACTAAATACTCCCAAAATAAATTATTCATATATACATACTAGTACAAAATAAAAAACACTCTCCGAAAAAATAGATTTTTGAAACATATTGCCTGAGGGGTGGGAGCAAAACATTCAATGTCAGCGAGTTTGTACCATAAGTAAGTAAAATCATCAAATTCATTAAAGGATTAAAAAATAAAACAATTTGAAATGTAAACTTCAAATATGTATTAAAATAATACAAACTATATATAGATATATAATACCAGTCATGTATTTATTAAAACTTGTTTTAAAAAACAACGAGGACTGTCTAATTTTGCATGTTTAAATTTTGAGTACATTTATTCTATGTTATGACGATTTTGGGTAATGGGATGTAAGCAGTGACGTAATTTTCGTTACAGAGAAAAACCGGCGAAGTGAATAAGATTTTTGGATGTTTGTTTATTTAGAAACGTTGCTGAATAAAGTATATATTAAATTCTTACTTGAAGGCACTTACAACGCATGTATCGCATAAAATTCGATACTTTTTCTTATAGAAAATGAACTTGACAAGTGTAATCCCAGCAAAGGATGGCTCGATGTGTAGAATACCGTACAGACTGTTTCGACTTTATTAGGTATTCGCCGAAGGGCATACGGTCTGTTTGTTGTTATTATTCTCTCAATAACGCCCCCTTACCTATTATGGTAGAGGCGTGTAGTAGTATCATTTGACAAGCTTAATTTCGCTAGGATGGTCAGCTGTGTACTGTGGCCGAGGCGATAAAAGTGTTTCACTAGTGTTTCACTGGGTCTGCTGAAGTCCCGGTTTCGATTTCTGTCGGAGGGAAATCGTTAGTATATACCGCTGATGAGACCTAATCTATCTATCTATGAACCTTTGTGCATATCTATCTATCTATCTATGAATCTTTGTGCATATCTATTTATCTATCTAATTATTTTTTGTGCATATCTATCTATTATTCTATCTATCATCTATTATCTATGAATCTTTGTGCATATCTATCTATCTATATCTATCTATGAATCTTTGTGCATATCTATCTATCTTCTATCTATCTTTGTGCATATCTATCTATCTATCTATCCATCTATCTATCTTTGTGCATATCTCTCTCTCTCTCTATCTATCATCTATCTATCTATATCTATGAATCTTTGTGCATATCTATCTATCTATCCATCTATCTATCTATGAATCTTTGTGCATATCTATCTATCTATATATATATATATACATCTATCTATGAATCTTTGTGCATATCTATCTATCCATCTATCCATCTATCTATGAATCTTTGTGCATATCTATCTATCTATCTATCTATCCATCCATCTATGAATCTTTATGTATATCTATCTATCTATCTATCTATCTATCTATCCATCTATCTATGAATCTTTGTGCATATCTATCTATCTATCTATCCATCTATCTATGAATCTTTGTGCATATCTATCTATCTATCTATCTATCCATCTATCTATTAATCTTTGTGCATATCTATCTATCTATCTATCTATCTATCTATCTATCCATCTATCTATGAATCTTTATGCATATCTATCTATCTATCTATCCATCTATCTATAAATCTTTGTGCATATCTATCTATCTATCTATCCATCTATCTATGAATCTTTATGCATATCTATCTATCCATCTATCCATCTATCTATGAATCTTTGTGCATATCTATCTATCTATCTATCCATCTATCTATGAATCTTTATGCATATCTATCTATCCATCTATCCATCTATCTATGAATCTTTGTGCATATCTATCTATCTATCTATCTATCCAACTATGAATCTTTGTGCATATCTATCTATTTATCTATCTATTAATCTTTGTGCATATCTATCTATTTATCTATCCATCTATCTATGAATCTTTGTGCATATCTATCTATCTATCTATCCATCTATCTATGAATCTTTGTGCATATCTATCTATCTATCTAACTATCCATCTATCTATGAATTTTTGTGCATATCTATCTATCTATCTATCTATCTATCTATCTTGATCGTTTCCTTTCCTATCAATCGATTTCAAATCCAATCAGTAGGGTTCAAAAGATCAATAATCGGCCACCGCTTGATCTCACCGGTTAGCCTAACCGGCTTTTCCCATTGTGATTTTTGCGTTTGTCTTCTTTCGTTTTTGGTCCGAGTGTCTACACCGTCCGAGTTGGCAATTAACGAACGGGTCAGTTATTCGGCGAAATAGCCTGGTCAAAATCCCGTTAATTAATCTTCTCGATCACGACCCACTCAACAAAGCAACAATTCTCCCAGGAAGGATGACGCTCGATGTGGATTCCATCAAGTTTATTTTGCCGGCAGATCACAGCGGTGAAATGTTCGTTGAGATTAGCAGAAAATCATGTCGATTTGTACCGGTGTTGTGATAAATGATTGCAAATTAGGTTTTACCAGTAACAAGAAGGAACGTGTGTGGAGAGAAGACAATAGAACTAAATACAAAGTACACACGACTGGGCGGGAAGGGGAATTAAACAGGATCAGTTGTATAAACAAACCAGAAATAGGAATTAGATGTCTTAACCTTTGGAAAAGAAAAATATCCGTACCTGTTTAAAGATTAAATACGCTGATAAAGTATTTGTTGGGCAAGAGAGATAAAGGATAAAAAATCTACATGCGAACACACACTCACAGGTAGACAGAAAAAAGCATTACTCTTTAGCAAATACAAATAAAAATAAAAATAAAAATAAAAATCCCACAATAATTATAACACAACCTTATTACGAATTTTTAATTTGTTAAACATAAGGCTAATTTTTACCCAATCAGATACACTATCCAGTAAAAAAAAAACGTTTGTAACAACCTCCTTCAGTCAGAATTATCCTGAAGAACCATTCGGATGAAACCTAGGTTGTGTCTGACTCATTTAGGTCCTTATATATATATATAGAGAGAGAGAGTTGAGCACTCTGGGGGGATTTCGCTGATGTTCGCCATCTCAAGCGTAAACGCGACGCTCTTCTATATAAGGAATGGAGCACTCTGTGACGGCCTTTACACACAAAGCGATGTGGGTATTAAAACAGTTAAAATCCCCTTCCCATTCTGTAAACAAAGACAGCCTAATGGTTAAGGTGCCAGACTGACACCCAACCGATTGGATTTCAATTCCGCGGTACAAAATGTCTAGCCACATTGAAGAGACTTGATAAGTCGGAACACGTGTCTGTGGATGACCCTATATATATATTATATATATATAATATATATAATATGAGCACTTTTGGATTATTTACTGATGCCATAGCAACGGAAACATTAAAGCAGTAATTGGATACTATATATATATATATATATATATATATATAT
Source organism: Doryteuthis pealeii (assembly GCA_023376005.1). Taxonomy (NCBI): domain Eukaryota; kingdom Metazoa; phylum Mollusca; class Cephalopoda; order Myopsida; family Loliginidae; genus Doryteuthis; species Doryteuthis pealeii. The sequence goes on along the minus strand of CM042159.1, from coordinate 43,084,482 downwards.
ATATATAGGTGCAAACTTATAGATGCATATAAAGATGTTTATGAATTCCTTAGAGAGCTGAATGTATAATAACTAATAGATTAATTATATACAGATCACTGATTAACATTTAAAAACTATTTAATACTTTAAAACTTAACAAACAGTAATTTGTTATTGGTAGTTGTTGCGGTGATTAGTCGTTATATAAAATCTTTTTGGAAGTCAAAATCGTTGTGTCTATATACATGTTTGTTTCACTTTCTTTTTTATGTGTTTTTTTTTTCGAAAAACAGGATAGCAGGAAAGAAATGGACGTGAATACGACAGTGTATAAGTATTTGTATTAAAAAAAACATAATTTGCATTGAAATATTATAGTTATTTAGCCGAGGCAATAGCGTTTCGGTTTGTTCACCTAAGCACTGTCGGGGCCATCATTTGTGTAAAAAGAGACTATTGATAAACAGCAGTTTGTGAGCCTTTGGTTTTGTTTTAATGAGAAATGCAACAGCTACAATTAGGATTTGAACTCAGATAGCCGAGCCCCCATCCTACATGATAGCTATTATATAACAAGCACGTCTTGGTTTAAATATACATTAACTCACTAGAAACTATACGAAGGATTTAGTTTAATCGTTGCAAACAATCAGTATGATCACAAATATGATTTTAAAAATTGGAATAAAATAATAGATTATGGAAAATATCGGTTATCCTCCCCTGACACTGAACCCGAAAGGAAGTAGAACCTGGAAATGAGGAACTGGAAAGGGCCGGATCCCTCTGAAATATTCAGAACAGAAAACAGTCGAACAGACTGGACAGCTGGACAGAAAGTTTGATACAACAACCACAACAAGGAGCAGTTTAACAGTCTAACTGAACCAACATAGCAGCAGCCCGCGAGAACGAATGACAAGCCCACACCGACAACGACTCCGCAAAGAAACTCTTTACCCAAAAAGATTAGTGTTTATGTGGCTTAATATATATACACAACATACGACCGCTAAGAGGAATAAGTTTTTAGCAACCTTTTGTATGATAAAACCTTTACTCGTTTCTTATCAGTACATTTGGGATACCTTAAAATTTCCCCCAAGATCTCAAAAACCACTGCCTTTGTAGCAAAGAAGCTCACTAAACTGGATCTTGGTGATAAGGCTTAAGTTCTGGGGCTCTGGGGCGTGGAGAAACTCTTAATTGACATTACTTCCATTATTCCGTCATTATTTGTTTTATTTTTGTTATTTCCTCCGAACACACTTTGCAATAGCATACTCTTTACAGATCATTGCCGTCCCCCACAATCCTATAACCCCACCACCAGATCCTTTCCACTCATGAACCCTCAAATGACTCATCCACAAGTTTGATGCAAATACAACATAGGAAGGACGCCCTTCACATTGTATCGGATGGATCAGATGATAAAATGCCCCACCATACGTCATTTAAGACCAAACGATGACTTACAGACTCTGTTGCAGTTTGCAAAAGACACAGTGTTTTTTCCTGGAGTGTGCATGAATTGTCCCTGATGAGATTTCCTATGATTGACATATCCAGCTTTAGAAAGCCGAATACGACCACATGTTTGACATTTCCAGCCGTCCGTGTTCTCTCAAATAAAGGTGTATCCCTTTCGAAGTTGGCACTTTAGGTTTCATGCTCAATTATTTCACTCTCAAAACTGGTACAGCCATCATCAAGAGGAATTCACCAGTCAATTCTCTTCAATGCCAGTTTTTCTCAGTTGTCTATTTTTGTTTTTACAATATTGCTTTTTAAGCAATCCTTATACCTCTTCCAAGGCATACACACACACATACATACATACATACACTGTCCTTTATATATGAATACATAAACCTCTTTAACACTGTCATCGACAAATAACTTACGCTTGCTATATGCACTTGCAGATATAATTGAATATTATCAGTGAAGAATAATATAGTTTCTGATCCATTAATAATACTGTAAAATATGACCGAATATTATTATTTGATAAGAAAAAACATAACTGACGTTCCGTTTAGTTTAATCTTATCTATTTTATTTTTTCTTCTTTTATTTATCGTCCATTTTTTCTTTCCTGTAAGTTTGACTAAAAGCGAAGATACATAAAAGAAACCAGGTCGTTGTTTTATTGTTTGGTTCTATGAAATCAGAGCGTGAAACTAAATAAAGTTGTTCATTTCAACAACCTAGTTTTTATCTATTTTTATTTTGTTCTTTTTCTCATTCTTATATGCTAACCTCTTTGTCAGATTACATTATCCAACATATTTATCGCTGTTCATTACGTAGATGCCTGCTACCAATCAACTACCACAGTCAAATCGATCGACAAAATCCTATCGTTGTTCCGAGTTATTGAGATGATCAAACAAACGCGCCGACAAAATCGAATGATTTCTGCTTCGATGGTTTTTAATCAATGAATTTTCTTTGGGTGTGGGGGCGATGTGAAAGAGTTGGTGAGGGTTGGTGGTGGTGAATAATGGGTCTCACTTTTTGATGGTTGAGTAAAGAATGTAAAACACAAAGCTTTATTCTAGGCACTGCCAAAAGTTGACGTAAAATCCGTATTTTACAAAATAATTTATCCACCCTACCCCAATTGAAAAAAAAAATACCAAAAATCAGGAAATTGACCTATTTTAATGTAATTTTCATTCTTGATTTATCAATAAATAAATTTTATAATGCATTAGTTATTTTATTTCAAAACTTTCTGATTTTTAGGTCACTTAATTTTGACACCCCCTTTATTTTTTTTTGGGGGGGGGGGGGCGCAAAAACAGATGCGCAAGAATTTTTTAGATCG
>CM042159.1:43069164-43076664 GCA_023376005.1 Doryteuthis pealeii | reverse complement strand
ACAAGAAGAAGAAAAGAAGAAGAAGAAGAGAAGGAGCGAGGAGGAGAGGCTTGATATAGAAGAAGAAAAAAAGAAGAAGAGGAAGAAGAAAAAAGGAGGAGGAGAAAGGAGAAGGGAGAATGGAGGATGGAGGCTTGATATATGAAGAAGAAGAAGAAGGAGGATGGGAGGAGGAGGGAGGAGCTTGATATAGAAGAAGAAGAAGAAGAAAGAAAGAAGAAGAAGAAGAAGAAGAAGAGGAGGCTTGATATAATAAGAGAAGAAGAAGAAGAAAGAAAAAGAAGAAAGAGATAGAAGAAGAAGAAGAAGAAGAAGAAGAAGAAGAAGAAGACAGAAACGATTCGAAATAAAGACATAAGGCAAATGAGAATGGCTGGTCGTGTGTTTCTTTGTTTATTCATTCTTGGGGTTAGTTCTAATTCCCAATCCAATTATCGTAAATGAACAGGTAGTCGATATTATTTACCATCATGCTGCGTACCTAAGAAATTATAGTGTATATAGAAACAAGGAAGATGGAGAAAGCTATAAAGGCGAATAAAGAGAGATGATAGAAGAAAAAAGCACTACAAATGAAGAAGAAGAAGAGAAGAAGAAGAAGAAGAAGAAAAACAACAACAACAACAACAAACAACACCACAACAACAACGACAAGGACAAGAATAACCATAAAAGAACTCAGATTTGGATAGATAATAACTATACAGATAGACTAGATAAATAGCTAGCTAGCTGACTAGCTAGAGAGAGAGAGCCGAGAGAGGAGAGCAGCGAGAGAGAGAGAGAGAGAGAGAGAGAGGAGAGAGAGAGAAGGATATTAAGTTCACTAATGCGTGTAATGTATAGAAGACAGAAATCCTCTCTAAAAAGAAAAAACTAAAATAAAAAAATAAAAGCCATCATTAATTCTGTAATTAGTAGAGAAGAAAATAAAGAAAAAAAAACAGAAAAAGAAAAAAAAAAAATAAGCAAAGAAAAATCGAAGGAAGAGAGAAAAAGGAAAACACGTTCATCTTTCCGGTAAAGAAGGAAAAGCTATTTTTCTGGTCAACTTGTGTTTCGCACCCCAAGTAAACACCCACTAAGTAAAATAAACTTTATTTGTTCTCTCTCTCACTTAGCGATCGAACTCTGCATTCATCGACCTCACGAATTGCATAAACACGAAGCATGTGGCACCAAATTTGTAACGACTACTTTTTTCTCCTTTTTTTTTGCTAACACCCAGAAAATGTCCTGAAAGAGATGAAGCAAAATAACCGATTCTATCGGCCTGACAAAGACAAATGTTCTCTCAGACAGACCATTGTATCTCAACCCCAAACTTCCTTCAATTGGGAAACTGTCGTGTGGTTGAATTGCTGTCTGGAGAAGAGTTACATGTCTTGTTGTCATGCCGATTAAGAATCTGGTAATTGGTTGCTCATCTTGCTTTCAGGAACATTTTCTAGCGGTGTAGAGGGCGAAGGTAAAAAAGAGGAGAAAAAGAGCTAGTCGTTGAACAAGAAGTTTGAGGTGCACATGCCTTCTGTTTGATGCATGTGCGTGATGGTGCATGATATGGAGGAGGGTTCGATCTGCTAAGAGAGTGAGATGGAAGGGGAAAAAAAGAATAAGTTTATTTATTTGTAGCTTAGTGTGCGTTGTTACTGTTGGGTGGTGCGAAGCACAAGTTGACCAGAAAATGAAGATTTTCCTGTTCTTCTGACGTCCGGAAAGATGAACGTGTGTTCTTTTGTCCTCTTCTTGCCTTCGATGTTTTCTTTTCTTATTTTTTTTTTCTTTTCTTTTCTTTTTTTCTTTGATCTTGCGTTTCTACTATTACAGATTGAACTGTGCTGTTTAGATTTTTTTTATTTTAGTTTTTTTCTTTTTTAGAGAGGATTTTTCCTGTCTTTTATGATACAGGATTACAAGCAGCTGATTATAATATCCTTGCTCTCGTCTCTATCGGTCGTCTGCTCTCTTCTGCTCGTTCTTCTGTACTCGTGCTTCGTCTCTCTCTCGTGCTCTCTGCTCTCCTAGCTTAGCTAGTAGCTAGCTATTTATCTATCTATCTGTATATTTAGTCTAATCTGATCAAATCTGATTTTTGGTGTTCTGTGCCTTGGTCGGTGTTGTTGTTGTTGTTGTTGTTGTTGTGTTGTTGTTTGTTTTCTCCTTCTTCTTCTTCTGTCTTCTTCTTCGGTTCTTCATTTGTAAGTGTTCTTTTTTTCTTCTATCAATCTCTCTATCGCTTTATACGCTTCTCCATCTTCTTGTTTTCTTATACAGATATAATTCTTTATTTCTCACTGATGGTTAACATATATATCAGCTACTGTGTTCATTTACGATATATGGATGGGAATTTTAAATAAACCCAGAAATATTAAACCAAGAAACACGAACCAAGCCATTCTCAAATTTTGCCTTTGTCTTTAATTTCGAATGTTTCTTCTTCTTCTTCTTCTTCTTTCTTCTTCTTCTTCTCTTTCTTCTTGCTTCTTCCTTCTTCTTCTTCTTCTTCTTCTTCTTTATATCAAAGCCTCCTCCTTCTTCTTCTTCTTCTCTTCTTCTTTCTCTTCTTCTTCTTCTTATATCAAGTCCTCCTCCTCCTCCCCTCCTCCTGCCTTCTTCTTTCTTTCTTCTATAATCAAGCCTCCTCCTCCTCTCCTTCTCCTTCTCCTCCTCCTCCTTTCTTCTTCTTCTCTTCTCTTTTTCTTCTTCTATATCAAGGCCTCACCTCCTCCTCCTCCTTCCTGTCTTCTTCTTCTTCTTTCTTCTTCTTCTTGCTTTATCAAGCCTCATTCTTCTTGCGTTCTTCTTCTTCTTCGTTCTTCTTCTTCTTCTTCTATATCAAGCCTCCTCCTCCTTCTCACTTCTCCTATCTCCTCCTCCTCCTTCTTCTTTCCTCTTCTTCTTTTTCTTCTTCTATATCAAGCCTCCTGCTCCTCCTCATTCTTCTTCTTCTTCTTCTTCTCCTTCTTTCTTCTTCTTTATCAGCCTCCCTCCTTCTTCTTCTTCCTTCTTCTTTCTTCTTGCTTCTTTCTTTCTTCTTCTTCTTCTTCGTATATAAGCCTTCCTCCTCCTCTCTTCCTCTTCTCTTCTTCTCTTCTTTCTATATCAAGTCTTCTTCCTTCTTCTTCTTCTTCTTCTTCTTCGTTCTTCTTCTTCTTCTTCTTCTATACAATGCCTTCTTCTCTTCTTCTTCTCTCTTCTTCATTATTATTATTATTATTATTATTTTATTATTATTATTCTATATCAAGCCTCCTCTTCTTCTTCTTCTTCTTCTTCTTCTTCTTCTTCTTCTTCTTCAAAATTGCATATTTCTTTTTCTATCCACTATTTGCTACTTCTAGTTCCAAATACCATCCGAATTTACCTTCACTCTTGATTCTTGTTCTTCTTGTCTTTTTGTTCTGTTCGTTATTATTCTTTCTTCTTATTCCAGCTTATTTTTCCTTCTCCCTTCCAATTCTTTTTCTTGGTTGTCATATACTTCTTATTTTGTTTCTCTTCTCGCATCCATTTTCTTCTTCTTTCTTCAATTGTTTCCTCTTCCTTTTATTCCGGTTTTTACATGTGAACCTCAATCTCTTTCCAATTCTCATCTCATTCTTCTTTTCCCATGCGAACTGACACCACTTCCGTAACTTTCAACCAATCATTATTCCCGTTATAGGCATTTCCGTCTTGCCAGTTCTCCTCCCTATCGGCCATATAGAAAGGGCAATGCACATCAGGAATGAAAAGAAAAGTTTTCGCTTGATACGTTTGTTACGACGAAATCCGTTCCAGTATGCATAATGCTAGATTTTTCCTCCGAGCCTTTTCTTCCAAAATACTAAACGATGACTGCAAGACGAATACTATTATCACGTGACTTACCATGCACATTGGCTGCACTACTTTCGATTGTTTTAGACATATCACAGAGTCTAGGCCTAACATGGTTTTATTGCGCAGTTACTCATACAAGAGGAGAGAGAGAGAGAGTGATGAGAGAGCACAGAAAGAGAGAGAGCCGGAGAGCACACGAGAGAGAGAGAGAGAGAGGAGGAGAGAGAGAAGAGAGAGGGGGGAAGCATTTTGCGAATCCAATACTAGAAATTCGAGATGTGGAATATATTAAAGTTTTTCTGACAATAAATTCTGTTCTGCTTTTATAGAGTATATTACTAACTATGAAAGCCAATATCATAAGTATCTCTTAAAAACATGGCTGTATGCAGATCGTATATATATATTAGTAATATATATATAATATATTGATATTATATATATATATATAAAGATAATCTGGTAAGTGGTTGCTGTGAAGCATTGTTAAGTATGTTAATAAATGAATAAAATTCCGAAGGCAATACAATGGCGTAAAAATAAAAGACAAACAGATGTGTTTATATTGCCTATCAGGGTGGTGTCAAAAGCAAAGCTTTATCATCAGGAGTGTATTTCTGAAAATACCACTCTATGGATAAAGGCTTGCTTGGAAATCGAGTTAGAGCCAGTACTAAAGGTCATCTTTGGTTGTCTTTATTTTTACGGCATTGGTAATTGCCTTCGAGTTGTTAGTTATTGTTATATATAGAGTATAATACTATAGTATATATATATATATAATATATAAATCGTCGGGGCGGCTAATGGTCGGTAATCAGCCAGACACGAGGGAGTCTATCCGTTTCAATGCGCGAAGACGCAAGAGATGTATTTAGAGCGAATCTGAGGTGGAGCTCCACACCTACCCATCAGCTGCCTCACTTCACCGGCAGATCCCGTGCTACTCATTCGCTGATTTGTCGAGGGCTAGTATCGAACTAGGACCTTGTGGTTTCTAGCCCGACCTGCTACCGACGTGCTAACGGCCCTAATGATTTAGGTATCCAAATAATGGGAAAGTAATGGGATGATTCTATTTGGGATGCATCGAAATCTTTACTGTATACCGACCTGTACCTGTAAGCTCTTGTAGGTGCCAAACATATATAGGATCATACAAGGGATTTTTATAAATGCCGAAAAGAGCCCAAAGAAAGAAAAAGAGTTTAAAGAGGCGTATCTAGGATGTGTGAACTGCAGAATCACCTAGTCCATTGTCCATACGACTTATGAACATTAGTGTGGCTAATCGTCTCCTCGTTGGATTATAAGGAGTCTAATTTTGGCCGTAAATTAAGGTTAAAAACGTTGAACAGATTAGAGACACTCAAGACATACAGACAGAACAGTGAGCCAATCAAATTGACAGACCAAAAGCGTTAGGAGAAAAGGAAAGCCGCAGTGAATTAGAACATAATTGAGCAGGAAACCGAAAGTGCGACAAGCTAAGACAGCGCGGCGGGGGGGGGGAGTGATTTATAGAAAATAAGTATTCCATCCAGGGGAATCGTAAAAGGTAACAACTGGAAAGGGAACTAGAAATAAGTTGATGGCGTGTGGCTCTACGTGTTTTAGAACCGTGGAATATGAGCTCGTCGACAAGCGTGTTTCATACCTCGACGAAACCAACAGTGTAAATAGTAATAATTACCCCGGGGTAAAGTTATTATGAATTCGTAACTATTTTGCTCATCGCTATGCATAAGATAGTGGTGCTACTGTTGGTCGTACTCTCTGTTCTTTCTGTACTTGTCTCTATGTATTGTCGCTCATCTTTGGTATACGTTACGTTATTTGCTTCACATAAAATAATAACGGACGGATAACGGTGTGTAAGTTTTTCTTTCTTTTGAAAGTTAATATATTATTATATTACTATAATTAGTATTTTAGTAGGTATATTGTAAGAATGGAAAATGAATCCGACAAATGAGGAAAAATGAGTAAGATAAAGAAAGGTAATGGATGAAATGAAATTTTTATTCTGAATATCAACTTTTATGCGAATATCACTGTATCCCAATGTGTTGTCGGTCTGGCCAACATTTTAATATCTACTAAAATATATTAAAAAACAATCACCTGATGAAGGTTTCGTAAAAAAATTCTCTGTATCTGGAATATTTTATGCATTTTTCGACTATTATGTATTATTTATCATCGATTTGAACTACATCTGATATTTTTAATAATGAATAATAACGCTAAATCCGTGATACATTTTGATTAAACAGACCGAACTACATGTGTAACTATATCGAGTTATAAATGATAATTGTCGATAAAAATCATTTTTATCCATCTACGATTTCTTTTCTTTACTCCATTTTGCTCCTCTATATATAGTATGAATATTATATAGTATAAATATGTATATAATAATATATGAGAGAGAGAGGAGAAGAGAGAGAAGAGAGAGGGGTGAGGTTATAGCGTGGGCATGAATGTCAGAGTATTGGGTTACTTTAGCAGTTTCATTGCCTATTGTGATTTTTAAACCAAGTGGTCCTGAAAATAGTATACGAAATAAAACTGTCCAGTACATAACGTGCCCTTTGCCTTCTGTCTTCGCAACAACGAACTAATTATTGTAATATATATATATAATATATGATATATGATTAATTATTGCAACACTTGAATAGACCCTGTCGATTGCAAGAGGAATTATGCTGGAAAAAAAACTCAATTTTGGTTTCATTAGAACAATGTGTTAATTAACAAACGAAGAGAATGTTTCAGCTAATGGATTTTTGTGAACCACCAGGTAAAAACAAGAGAAAAACGAAGAAAGATCGACCAAATACTTACCGAGAGAAACTGATTTAGAAACTTATGAATAGCATGAAGCGATGATGGTGATTACCGATGTATTTTGTGGCTCTCGGGAACGGTTCTCAAAAATTTTCTGGAAGAATACAATCAGAGGAAAGGATTGAAGATCCTCCATGCAATAGCAGAGTTAAGATCGCGTATATTTCTCAAGAAGAGCCAAAAAAACTGGAAGAGGATTGCTTTTAGGCCAGAGCAACCAGCTAACTCACAATGTGAAACAACTCACAAGGGATTAATTTTGATTTTCAGCACGTTGTCTTATTCCAATTGTGTGAATAAAAGACAAGGTTCGCGCTTTATAGATAACCAATAAAGATGAAGGACAAGAAGTCCGAAAACATGCAAATAGTTATTCAGAATCAAGCCTCCTCCTCAAAAATCCATATATAGATGATTGCAAGGAGAGATTAGACAATACTATTTAACCAACCCTCCGGCACGAGAGGAATGTGACCGAAGGTCAATTTTAAGCGGAGTTTTACAGGTTTGGATTTAAGAGGTTTTCTTCTCCTAGACTGGTTCCTAAATTAAGGCTTAAGAGCCCAATATGTCCTTTCTATTTACCCATAGCAACGAAGGTACGTGGATGGCATAAACTTTCCGAGAGTATTAGCGCTATGAGAAATGCAAGCAGCGTTGCCAGGATTTGAACTCGCTGTCACGAGTCCCATTTGCCTACGACCTCTATCAGCACCAACTCCAAGGGGGGGGGGGGGGGGGGGTGACTTTAATAATATTTTGACAACAAGGTATCCATGAAATGTCCCCCAAGAGATAAAACTTAGATAAACGATTTTT
>CM042159.1:43063659-43069064 GCA_023376005.1 Doryteuthis pealeii | reverse complement strand
ATCTCTGGCGGCTTTTACACTAGTTCCCTGAAATGGCACAGATGGCGCGATGGTGCGAATCCACCACTTAATGGTTTTACATGATGGGTTTAACTGTTCCATCGATTTGTAAGAGCAGTGCCAGTGGCCTTATAAAGTAAAACGTAAAACATCGATACAAAAATGGAATTAAGAAGTGTTGAGGAAAAACTAGACTACGGGTTTTTTTGTGTACAGAGCCAGATGCAAAAATGTTGCTATTTGTTCATCAATTGTAAGAGAATCTTATTATAATGGAGATTCTGTGTTTTTCTCTCTGTAACGAAGCTATATCACTACTCAAGTCACAATTCCCTTAGTTATTTACGTTACATTCTCCATGATCTTATTTTTATTTAAACCTCAATTATTAATAAAATGGTTTTACATTATTAGTACTGTTGACATGTAATTGTATTTGTATATAAAACAAAATAGCAGTTTACAGTGTGAACGGGGAGGCTTATTTGCATATTGATATTAAAAAATTGATTCGAATAATATATGTGCTTATTATTATTGATTTCTAATTGTTTGGTTTTATCTTGATGAATATAAGCAAAAATCTCAGGGATAAGTCTCTAAAGAAATTCATTAACAAGAAGAAATACATGTAAGTCTATTCTCTACTTTCTATTTTAACTAAATAGTTAAATTATGAAAATTTAGCAATGAAAGACGGGTATGATGGAAGAGTAAGTTTCACTTATTCTGTTTTTTTTTTTTTAAATTTTACTCACACTCTGTTTCAAATCTTTTATCTGCATTCTTATTTGGTTTCTTTAGCCTTTCTAATTTAATATAATATTTTATTACATTAAAACTTAAATTCTTGCACACGGATGGTTTGCTAGTATATAAAAAAATAAAGCCAAGGCAGAAAATATTGTAATTCTTTACAGAAAGTGACAGATTTCTGTTCAAGCCTGACGCCCACTCTTTGACTTGCTGCTATTTCGAATACTCACCACCACCACCACCACCAAAAAAAGAAATATTTCTGCGAAATGAAAAAGATTATTACAATATGCAATTCTGCTACATAATTTGTGGGTAGCCTACAAATCATGATTGTAAGTGTACTTAGATTTTGAATTGAAGTTTGTTGAAGATTCCAAATCTGAAGGGGTTATATCATTAACCGGTAATAACCTTTACTTGACCTCCACCGACTCTCGCCAATGGGAAGGTGTGAGAACAGAAATTAAGTTAGTTAGTCAGATTTTGGCCGTTAGCTGAGGGAAGAAGACGTAAGTATCATTTGCTCCTAGAAGATGCCAGGTTTCACCGCGGTTGGGAACCCTTTTGATCTGTGGGTTTTTTTAATAAACAATAGACGTCTTATAAAACAAACCAAGTCTTTCTTATTTATTAACCAAGAAATGAGCCCAAATGACAACCCAGCAAAAGAAAGAAGCAGACCAGAAAAATAAGATGGCCTCCGACAAAGTAAGAGAAAGGGAGAATCCATCTCCTCACCTATCCACTCTCCTTTCTCTCTCTCCCCATCACATACCAGATGTGAAGAAGTTTACCAAACCCTCCGCACGGGTACGATGTGACACAAGATCAATTTCTTAAGCGGAGTTTAACAGGTTTGAATTCAGAGTTTTCCTTCTCCTAGACTGGTTACCTAGCCATGCTTAAAGAGCCCAGTCCACTCTACTATTTACCCATAGCTGGAGGGAGAGTAGTTGGATTCATAGCTTTCATAGTATTAGCGGTATGTGAAATGCAAAACAGCCTCGTCCAGGATTTGAACTCGGGTTGACGAGTCCATTCCTACGACTCTAACCATTACACCACGCGCCTCCACATGGAAAAGAGTATATAACAACTTACAATTATGGAAAAAAGATTCTAAAAAAAAGTTGATTTTTCAAAAAAAAACTTCCCCTTTATTGTTCTGACCTTCGTACTTATCTGTAGGACGTTCCATGTATTCATTGTATCTCTATATCGAAGTCCTGCAATAACGCATAGTTCTTTTATCGTAATGTTGAAGTTCAAGTCTGCGCTGTAAAAAGCAAAGAAAAAGTTAGCAAGCCCTTAATTGAAAAAAAAAAGCTTTTGGCAAAAATATCTATTCATCATTTACATAGTTTGATATTATATATTTTTTATATTTTCGGCCAATGGATATTTAAAAAGTACAATAAATGTTATAATATAAACGAAAGTCTTAATATATTGGCCTCCTATATAAAGTGATCTACAGTATAAAATATTGTTGTATACCCCTCTTTACTTCTTTTCTTACTTCTATTCTTCTTCTGTTCTTCTGATATCTTAGGTTCTTCTTCTAGCGTCTTGGATATCTTAAGTTCTTCTAGGTCTCTTCTAGCGTCTGGACTTCTCTGGGGACTTCGTGTCTGGTCTTCCATTGGGGATTTCTCTTTATCAGAAGCCCTATGTCATTGTTAGTTTTTAGATAATAACACAAGACCTCGATTTACTTTGATCATATTTTATTCTCGAAATCCCCCACCAGACTACCTGCGCAGATCGAGTCGGCCGCGTGTATAACACAATTCACCACCGTCGTGGTTTCTCACCGACTGAGTAAAATCTATTTCTAGTCTAAAACCGGAAGAGGGTTTCCTCCACTGATTCTCACGCTATCCACCGGAAGGAAGGATCAGGACTGAGGTCAAGCCTTGTCACTCATCCCTCAAGGCCGCAGGCTGAACTTATAACCGTCATTTTGATTTCTACACTATTGCACATAAATATTGGGTATCTAATAATAATGTAACAATATATTTTTGAATATTGAATGAATTACAAGTAATTTTGTCAATAGGCTTTTTTAAAACAAAAAAATTGCATATATTATACAGAGCATTGAATTTTCTTAGGCCGTTGCCATGAGAGATTTTGTCAGAGAATTGATCACTCCTTCCTCCCCAAGAAAAGAACTAATTAGATGATTATTGAGTTTTAATATTTTTAGGAGTGGCGCTCCATCTCAGATGCAAAAACAATCTCCTTGGTCTAGCGCTAGTGAAAAGGGGATAGACTCCCTCGCTGGTTGGCTGATACCGACTTTAGGCCGCCGATGATATCACTCTCTTACTGGTCGCATAACTGATTTCCATACAAAGGTTAAAAAAGCCCAATCTGCACTACTATCTACCACTGACTCGCTATTTCCCTACCAATTTACCACTGACTCACTATTTTCCTACAATTACCACTGACTCACTATTTTCCCGACAATTACCTGACTCACTTTTTTCACCAATTTACCACTGACTCACTATTTTCCCTACCAATTTACCACTGACTCACTATTTTCCCTACCAATTTACCACTGACTCACTATTTTCTCCTACAAATTTACCACTGACTCACTATTTCCCCTACCAATTTACCACTGACTCATTATTTTTCCATACCAATCTACCATGACTCACTATTTCCCTACCAATTTACCACTGACTCACATTTTCCCTACCAATTTAACCACTGACTCACTATTTTCTCCTACAAATTTACCACTGACTCACTTTTTCCCCTACCAATTTACCACTGACTCATTATTTTTCCATACCAATCTACACTAACTCACTATTTTCACTACCAATTACCACTGACTCACTATTTCCCTACCAATTTACCACTGACTCACTATTTTCCCCTACCAATTTACCACTTGACTCATTATTTTTCCATACCAATCTACCACTAACTCACTATTTTCCCTACCAATTTACCACTGACTCACTATTTTCTCCTACCAATTTTACCACTGACTCACTATTTTCCCTACAATTTACCACTGACTCATTATTTTCCCATACCAATCTACACTGACTCACTATGACCATCCACTGACTCACTATTTTCCCTACAATTTACCCTGACTCACTATTTTCTTCCTACAAATTTACCACTGACTCACTATTTTCCCCTACCAATTTACCACTGACTCATTATTTTTCCATACCAATCTACCACTAACTCACTATTTTCACTACCAATTTACCACTGACTCACTATTTTCCCTACCAATTTACCACTGACCACTATTTTTCCCTACCAATTTACCACTGACTCACTATTTCCCCTACCAATTTACACTGACTCACTATTTTCTCCTACCAATTTACCACTGACTCAATTTATTTTTCCATTACCCAATCTACCACTAACTCACTATTTCCCTACCAATTTACCATGACTCACTATTTCCCTACCAATTTACCACTGACTCACTATTTTCCCTACCAATTTACCACTTACTCACTATTTCTCGTACCAATACCAACTATTTTCACTACAATTGAATTGCTGAAGGAAGAGAAACTGGATTCATACCTTTCCCAGGTGTATTAGGTTATGTGAAAATGCAAACAGCCTAATTGAAATCGATAGCCAAGTCCATTGTATACAACGTTTCTAAAAGTAAATATCATCAGAAGGTTGTGGGTTTGGTTGGTTGGGTTTATTGTCATGTCAACCCTTGTTAGGATATTTTATCCGAAGACGTTTTGTTATATACTTTCTTGCGGATTTCAATTTTTTTTAACCACATTATTTTAAACTCATTATTTTCTATTTAACCAATAGATTGGACCCTAATTAGTACTACCACTCCGGCTTTAAGTGAACCTAGAAGTAATGGCAACAAAGAGGTAGTCCATACTCCCTAAAGGTCTCGAATTGGAACTTTACCATTAGATACAGTTTAACGTCATACTCAAGATTCTAAGACCCTCAACCACCGCTATCTAGCACATATATGATAATGGATGTGCATGGTGTAATGGTTAGAATAGTAGAAAATGGACTCGTCGAACCGAATTCAAATCTTGGACGTGACTGTTTGCATTTCACATAGCGCTAATACCCGTGGGAAAGGGTAAATAGTAGGACAGACTGGCCTCTTTAACCATGGCTAAGTAAGCAGCCTAGGATAAGGAGAATTCAAACCTGTTAAACACCGCTTAAGAAATTGATCTTGTGTCGCATCCTGTTCGTGCGTAGGGGTTGGTATATATATATATATATATATATATAATATATATATATATATATTAGGAGGTGATTTAGAAGGCTATCACAATGCAGGTTTAAAGAAAAAAATAATAATACGTAACAATGATGTTGTGTGTTAACTTGTATTTAATTCTTGAATTTTCGAGATAATATCTCTTTTTCGAAAGATCACTGGAACTGAAGTAGTCTATTTATGACATTTATTTTCAAATGAATTTTTTTTTTTGGAAAATGATGATATTTTTATATAACTGTATTCTCGTGTTGTATGTTTACATGAATGCGGGTTTTTTTGTACTTGTTGTCATGCGCGTGTCCATGAAAATGCGTGTTGGTTGTGACGTTATGACTGTATCCTAGCGCGGGATTGCACGTGCATATGTATA
>CM042159.1:43043659-43056159 GCA_023376005.1 Doryteuthis pealeii | reverse complement strand
AAATCATTTCAGTCTCATCTTCAGAGTCGCGGATTAAATCAGATTAGGAAGATATTTCAAATGTTTTAACTTTTAGATTTTCCCATCTTTTGACCTTCCGAGACGAGACCCATTGTTGATTGTTTCTTAAGTCGAATTTAGTCTAGCTTTCCTAAGAACCACAGCACCAAGAACTCTAGATAGTATCAATGACCTTTATATACCGACACTGGCAATGGATGGAGCAGCTAATCCGGTTGGTTGGTTTGTTGGTTGGATTTTACGGAATTTTGTCTGATTTATTTATTTTTTTAGATAAGGCTTGATAATTTGCATTATTTATATTATTCGAACTATTCTCCTCATCTTTATTATTATCTACACACCGTTCCGGTCGATGTGCCCTCCGTCCTTTTTCAGGTGTTTCGTGTCGAACTCGGGAAATTCGACACAAAACACCTGAAGATGGCCGGGGAGTTGATATAATTGATTTTTATATACCGACGCTGACAATGGATAAAGCAGCTAATCTTGTTGGTTGGTTGGATTTTACAGTATGTCAGCCCTTTTTATCGGAATCTTTGAAATGAGGCTTGATAAGTTGTATTATTTGGATCATTCGGACTATTGTCCTCATTTTTATTGTTATCGACACAACGTTTCGGTCGATGAACCCTCCGCCCTATTTCCGGAGTTCGACACGAAACAACTGAAGAAGACCGGAAGGCAAATGGACAGAAACTTTGTGTAGATAACAATAAATATGAGAACAATAGTCCTAATAATCCAAATAATACAATATGTCTACCCTTGTGTTATTTTAAGCTGATGACGTTTTGTTTTATTCATTTTTGATGGGTATTCAAAAATTATTTAAAATCAATTTTTTGTAAATATAGTTTTAAAATCATTTTTCTTTTAAACCAATAGATAGGACCCTAACATGTACTACCACTCTAGGCCAGAGTGGACCTGGGAGTAATGGTGATGAAGTAGTACTCCAAACTCCCCAGAGCCAGAATTGCAACTTCCCCATTAGATACAGTAGGCTAATCTGACCAGGGCTTATCGTTAAGTCACGTTGAAAGCCCAGATTTCCACTAGATCACCGAAGTTAAGCAGCTATGAGCTTATTCGATACCTAGATTAGTGACATTATAAGAAACAGCAATACTGTAAGAAATCTAATCTTAAAATGACTTGATTCGGCATCAAATGACCAGAAAAGGGTTGATATGCCGTAAAAGAAAACAACTAGACAACAAACCAATCTGATCGGGTTAAGTAATTTCAGAAATTTAGTTTGCATAACAAACTATTAACTAAATGACAACTTATTGACTTCTTTCCCGGATTCATAAGTAACGTTCTGCTGTGGACCTCTACACATGGACACACCAGTGTTATCTACCAAAACTGACAATGAATAGAGCAGCCGATCTGACCAAGTTTTGGGATTAACAAAATCGGTTTGCAGATTTTATTTTACCTCAGCATTAAATAAAACATCAAGGGATTTTAATTTTATGAACTTATTCTTTCTTTTCTGGTAATAATCTCCGACATTCAAATCTATTAATAATGGAGATTCTGTTTCTATTCGTCTGTACCAAAAACTACGTCACTGCTTACGTCACAATTACCAAAAATTGTCAATACATAGAATAAAAAAACAATTAATATTAATAAAATAAATTAAAAAAAACTATTCCTTATAATTTGGAGTTTGACTCCTTTCCATGTAATGAATTAATAAAATATATAAACTATGAAATTAATTAGAAATATGTGGGTAATTCCATGTCAAATCTTCCAGGCCATGTCACCCACGCACTTCGATTTTTCTGAAATTTTGTCCAAGTATGGATTATGTTAAAGTTAGCCAATCGCCAAAATTTGAGCTCTCAATTCCAAGAATTGGCGGAGTTATGTCGACTTTTAACTTTCTAAATTTGACGTGGATCGCGAAGAATGGCGACTTGTGTAACCTATTTTTGTCTGTAAAATGAGTTCTAGAGCTCCCCTACTCCTACAAATTGGTTTATAAAAGCATTTTTGCGCAAGAAACCAAAAAATACCATGAAAAAGTCTTAAAGTCAACCATTTTTAATTTATTGATGATTTCTGATTTTTTTCATATCCCAATACGGCACTGCATCTATGACAACAATTTTTTTATTGTTATTTCACATATATTGAACATTGTATGTACCTAAAAGGAAAGGACAGCTCTTACATTACTCACCTCGCAGCAATGATCAATAGGGACAGTTCGTGGGAGAGAGAGAGAGAGGAGAGAAGAGAGAGAGAGAGAGAGAGAGAGAGAGGTCATGCGAATCTGTACTGTCAGTGGGACATGATGATGATGATGATTTCACTTCTTACAAGATTTTCACACCAGCCTTAACTGGTTGTCATTTCTTGAAGTCTGAATGATAGCAACCTCTTTATGTCTCCAGTATTTTCTGAGTATTCCAGCCCAAGAGACGCTCAAGGCGAAATTAGCTACTTTATATAAAAAAGTCGTCGGTATCAGCCAGACAGCGAGGGAGTCTATCCCCTTTTCACTAGCGGTAGACCAAGCAGATAGTTTTTCGCGTCTGAGACGGAGCGCCACACCTACCATCTGCTCCTCACTTTACCGCATACATCCCTATGGTACTCATACGCTGAGTTGGCGAGGGCCGATATCGAACCAGGAACCTTGTGGTTCCTAGTCGGACGCTCTACCAACTGAGCTAAACCAGCCCCCGAAACTCCGTTACCGGGGTGGAATTAGACCCGGTTTCGTCAACGAATCGTATATTCTAAGTCAACATTTTCTTCTGGATTAAAATCTTGGTGAAGGATATGGAGGCGCGTGACATAATGGTTGAAGTCGTAGAAAATGGACTCGTCGATATGAGTTCAAATCTTAGATGAGGCTGTTTGCATTTTACATAACGCTATTACCCTTGGAAATGGTATGTATTCAACTACGCTCCCTCTAGCTATGGGTAAATAGCAGGACAGACTGGGCTCTTTAAACTAGGAGAAGGAAAACTCTGAATTCAAACCTGTTAACCACTGCTGAAGAAATTGACCTTGTGTTGATATATATTATATATATATATATATATATATTATATAGTGGTGAATGAGATGAATGAAAATGGTAGGGTCAATTGAATACAAAACACACACACACACACACACACACACACACACACACACACACACACATATATATATATATATATATATATATATATATAAGGCTGTCTGCATTACATATTGCGCTAATATATTTTGGAAATGTATGCATCCAAATATACTCTCTCCAGCAATGGTAAAATAGTAGGAAAGTCTGGGCTGTTTAACTTTGGTAAGGTAACCAGACTAGGAGAAGGAAGACTCTGACTTCAAACCTGTTAAATCCAGCCTAAGAAATTAGACTCTTGTCACATCCTGCTCGTGTGGAGGGGTTGGGTAAATATATATATATATAGTGATGAATGAAATTAAACAAAAAATCGGAGGTTCAATTGAGTTCAGACGAAGAAAATGAGTAATACGAAATAGAATTTTGTTATTTTTCTCCATTTGGCCGTCACAAGAAGCGAAGTGTGTGTGTGTGGGGGGGGGGCGGTTGCAAAGACGACATGTAAAAACGCGAACAACAACAACAACAACAACAAAAACACTAAAAGCAGAAGACGGAAAAATCAATCAAAATGTTTGCTTTACAAGAGCACACCATATTTCTCTCCTTTTTTTCTTTTTTTGCGTCTTTCTAATCAACTCGGTGACCTCCCATCATGCACCATACTAGACGACGATAGTTAGATTTGCGGCATGTCAACCTCTGTTGGACTATTTAATGTCGTAATCAGTCTTTTCTTTTTTCAAGTAATTCAAGGGTTTCAATCATTTACCCGGTTATCGTTCTAGGGTATTTACCTCGTATCCCACTCATGCGGGTATGACACAATGTCGTTTAACATGGGATCACCCACGAACCGAAGCTCATGGGATGGGTATTTGCCTCATGTCCCACTTGTATGGGCTGGGCACAAGGCCTTGTTTTAACGTGGGCCCACCCACAAGCCGAAGCTCATTGGTAGGAAAGAACAAAAATTGCGTCGTTGCCTGACGGGATAGCCCCCTGGGATCGACGCTATTATTAAACTCTCGATAAGTCCAGCGGCCGAAGCTTGCTGGACCCCCGGCGCTAACCGGAAAACCGAATGTGCAATGAGTCTCTATAATAATAATAAAAAAAAATTATTAAAAAAAATAAATAATAATAATAATAATAATAATAATAATAATAATAATAAGCTCATGGGATGGCAGGCACAGAAAATGCGTAGATACCGTCGGCATCCTCCCTCACGGGGGCGCCTCAGGCATTGGGTATTAAGCCTTTAAATCTAGGGGATAGGTGTTGCCTGGTGGGATGCTCCCCCCCCCCGGGATCACACCGTAATTTCAACACCGTTTCAGTGGCCGAAGCCACCTGACCCCGCCCAGAAGAGCGGGTTCTTGGTCCGGTTATCGTTGCTGAAAATGGAGAGGGACGACAGTTCAAGTCTTGTACGAGGTTTCACTTCCTGCTAGTACCCTTGAGAAATGTATGAATATATCTCTTCCTCCCCACCCCGACTCTGGGTAAATAGTAGGACAGACTGGGTTTGATGGCTGGCTTTGCAGTACAGGAACCTGTCTTAAACTATTTAATGGCTTCATCATCATGATCATAATCATCATCACCATCATCATCATCATCAAGTGTCGACCGGACGGATCTCTATGACACTTCCTCGGTACCCTCTCTATCGGCCGTCGCTTCCGATAGGTCCTCTGCACAGTATACAGTATTCACACAGAGCTAATCAATGCTATTTTCCCTAGTCGATCTACACAGGTATATCCATGTATAGGTGTCCATAAGAGAAACATAACTTATGAGCCCATTCTTATTTTGCCAGCATTGACGGCATCTAATTGTGAGGTAAGGTTTATTACTTAATAGCGAGTTCGATCCTCACTGGATGCCCCCTTATTGCGATTATATCCGTGGTGGACGGGCTAGGTAATTAGCTACTTCTCGAGCAAGGTTTTGTTCGTCTTACTTGTAGGTCTTGTGTGACAGGAGGGAAAGTGTCCGTATAGCTGTCCTTTTGTGGGTCACTGTTTTCAGGATTTGTTGGTTGGTTGGTTGGTTTGTTGGCTGGTTGTATTTTATGGCATGTCAATCCCTGTTGTGTTATCTTCTGCTGAAAACGTTTTGTTTTATTCGTTTCTAATGGGTACTCAATATTTTAAAAATAGTTTAAAACATATTTTTAAATTCATTTTCTTCTATTCTAACTGGAACCATATTGGGTACTAACACACTCAAGACCTCTTTCATGGGACTGAAGAGATGATATTCTGAAGGTGCTAAATCTGGTGAGTATGGAGGGTTCGGTAAAGTTGTCCACCCGAATGAGTCTATTTTCCCCCTAATCCTGATGATTGTACGTGTTCAAGCATTGTCATGCAGAAGGAGGAGTATTACTCGTCGGATTCTTGCTCTGGGCCTGGTTAGGATCTCAATGTAGGTCTTAGTTTTATAAAAATAAACTTCACATGAAATAAGAAATGGCATTACATTTTGACTCACCCTCGTATATTGCGCTTAAATTCATTTTTGCTATTGTTTTGGATATGAGTTAATCTGTCATCATATCATCATCAATTATCATCAAATATAATAATACTGATGTTCCTAAAAACACGACCATTATCATTATGTTACACTCCGGGTCAGAGTGGACCTGGTTGTAATGGTGATGAATGGGTAATGCCCATTCCTCTGAACTCCATCAATTCATATCTAATTTTTTCTCCAAGCATTTCAATAGAGTTCAGCCTGCACCCCTTCTACCCCACAACATACATACATACATACATAGAGTTTACATACCTGGTTTTTCGGAATCCTGTGTCCAGTGGCTTCGAACCGGTAAGTTATAAGATATTAACGTGAATCCTATGGAGTAATTTCCCAGGTAACAGCTGCCCCACGTCGTAAAGGGGCAAAGCTGGGTTTATTGCCCAGTACCTGAGGCATAAAAGAGGAATACCGAAGGGATTAATGCAATTTTAAAACAATAGCCACACATAAGCTTCTGTTTGTGCGTGGTTCTGCATTATAATGATCCTTGTGTTCGACTGACATGGTGGGATGTCGGCAAATACTTACTTGCCTGGTTTTTCGGTTTCGGCCTCTGAACCAGTAAATTATATAATATTAGCGTGAAACCCAGGGTTAAACCCCTAGGAAACACTAACCTCCTCGTCTAAAAGCAGCGTCTGAGGCACCTCATAAGATGAATGCCGACAGTGTAATATATTGCCTGGTCAATCAGTTTGCATGCGGAGACCGGGCTGCACAGGAAGAGCGTGGGTGTCAAGTGCGGGCCTGGAAACAAAAAACAGGATATGCCACTGAACTGACCTTTGGCATCTAAGGATACAGGTGTACATTTGACACTGTCTATACGTAGCCCATAACCAATAAAAACAGACTGCGTGGGTGAAGAAGTGAGTCTACAGAAGAACTGTTTAGGCGTCATGATCAAAGTGGCGTGACACCGTGAGTTGGACTATAATAAAAAAACGCCCGTGGAAATCAAGTTGGCAGACGGAGCTCAGGTTCCCGAAGGCTCCGTGTATGCGTAACCCGTGCTAATGACTCTCAGTCTGCACACAACCAAGGAAATAAAGATATAATCTTATATTTTTATAAATACAAGTGTTCGAGTTCCTTGACGGATACCGGCAATTTTTACACTGGCTACTGCATGATGTTCTGTTTGTACATGGCTAACCACAATAATCGTACTTTGCATTCATTTGTTATGTGGGGAGGTCAGAACATAGATACATACATCATCATCATTATGACCGAGAGATCCTCTGCGCATCATCTAGTATCCGAGTAGAGCTGGTCAATGTAGGTCCTTGCTTAACGGCCCAAATTGGCATGTTCAGGTGCTGGTTTCCACAGGAGAATGTCACTTATGAGTTTGTCCTTGCTTCTCCGGCAGTGTCCAGCATGTCTTGTTCGTCTCACTCGGATGATTTGTGAAATAGGCGGAAAGGGGGCCGTTCATTTGCTTCCTTATGGGGGTGTTGTTTCCACGACGTATACATAGAGGGCCTCAATCTATTGGTCTGTGAAAGAATTTGAGTTCAACCGAATTCAAAACCAAAAATTGAAGCTGCCTGTGAGAAAAGTAGATTTTCAGTCCAGTAAATAGTTCTAAATAGCAAATGTACGGTAGGAAGTGCGTGGTGTAATGGTTAAAGTCATAGGAAATGGACTCGTCGCCCCGAGTTCAAATCTTGGACGTGGTAATTGCATTTCACTTAGCGCTAATACCCTTGGGAAAGCTATGCATTCTACTCTCTCCCCAGCCATGGGTAAATAGTAGGGCAGACTGGTCTCTTTAACCTTGTTTAGGCAACCAGTCTAGGAGAAGGAAAACTCTGAATTCAAACCTGTTGAACCCCGCTTAAGAAAGTGACCCTGTGTCACATCCTGCTCGTGTGGAGGGGTTGGTAAATATGTAAATAGTTCTAACATGTCGTTAATGCAGAAGTGTAAGTCTGTTGAATCATCCAAGAAAACCCAAGGATACAGTGTCAAATGCTACAGGTATTCAAGTATGTTCAATATGTAGTGGATCCTTCTGGAGTCTCAGTGGACTGAAGTATCGTATTCGTGCTCGCACCCTGTCGGGTGTTTGCAAATAAGATAGGAGTAAGAAAGAAAGAACAGGAAATTGTCTTACTCGTGCATGAGTTTACTATTAGCATATAGTGTATACATAATGTACAAGTGTGTGTCAAAAAGTAATGTCATTTTCTTTATTTTATGTGAAGTTTCTTTCTAAAACTAATTGAAACATGAATCCGACGAGTAAGACCCAACTTGCCAATTGACAATGTCATCCTGCGTGACAATGCTCGAACACACAAGCATCAAGACAAGGAAGATAATCGCCTCATTCGGGTGAACAACTTTACCACATCCTCCATATTCATAATATTTAGCGACTTCAGACTATCATCTCTTCGGACCCATGAAAGAGGGTTTGAGAGGCAATCATTATTCCAGAGTCGTGGAAGTGAAATCTGTAGTAAAGAAGTGGCTCAAAGAACAGTCAACAGAATTTTACGGAGCAAGGATACGTAATCTCGTTCGAAGGTGTAAAATTACTATTGAGAGAAGTAGGCATGTGATCCACAGAGGACCAGCTTCATTTTGATGTATTATACATGTCCCTGTTGGTAATTATACCTGTCCTAAACAAAATGGCATTACTTTTTGACACAACCTCGTACATTGCATTTAACGCGGACTGAATGTTTAAATACTGTTTTCAAATAATGGAAGCCCAATTTGATCAATCTCAAAGGTGTGATATTCGATCATGATAATGAAAAGTTTAATATACAGCAAAGATCTGAGGAGATTGAAGATTGCAAATAGGAAAAAAAGAATTCACACCTTCCTTCTCTTTACAGATCTTGTTCTATCTGATAACGAAAGTTTACAGAATCATTTTGTTGAATAGTTTAAAACAGGTGGAAACTACACTTTATAGTCAATCATCAAATTCTAAAAAAAAGTATTTTATTATCTATCCATTTAAGGAATGGTTATATTATTTTTATGAATATTAAATGGATACTGTTACAATAGAATAAGTGCGTGAACTTACATCGGGTAGCCCCAGATACTTTGCTAAATCTTTACTCCTTGCATTGCCCGCCCTGTCGGTTGAGACTTTAGAATATACTAACAGCACCTCTACAGAAGGGGTAAAATACCCCCCCTCCAATAGAGACACCTGTGGGCAGTGGGTGGAGATCCGTGATGCTTAAGGACGGAATTCTGGTGGATGAGCAGTCTATGACATACAACACTCTACTTAGACCCGTACTTAGGCTAGACAGGCGGTCAGAGAGCCCCATCCAATTAATCTGCTGGTCATTCCAAGCCCCAGCACCTATATGATTGCCCCAACCCTATTGCCCTTATGGCAAGTCACAGCATTTTTTATCGGCGGCGGTAGCTGAGGGTCTTCATATCCTGGGAATGATGTCAAACCCTATCTGATGGTGAGATTCCAGTTTTTGAGGCCTGGGGAATGTGGAGCTCCCCTTCATCACCATTGCTCCCTGTTCCACTCTGAACCGGAGTAGTAACACCTGTTAGGGTCCATCTATGGATTAAATAGAAAAATGTGTTCATTAAAGAAAAATGAGTATCCATTAAGAATGAATGTATTTCCAAATTTTGTCGGCATTAATTGACCCACTGACGTTGATATGCCGTAAAACAAAACAAACCAAACCAAACCAGATACTCTCAGATGGATTCTCCTTAAGTTGTGTTCGGATTGGTTGGTTGGTTGGATTTTACAGCATGTCAACTCTTCTTGGGATATAGGGCCGGTTTAACTAAGTTAGTAGAGCATCCGACTAAAAACCGCAAGATTCTTGGTTCGATACCAGCCCTCTCCAACTCAGCGTATGAGTAGCAGGGGGCATGTGTGGTAAAGTGCGGAGCTGATGGTAGGTGTGGCACTACCCTTCAGACACCCAGACAATCTCCTTGGTCTAGCGCTTGAGAAAAGGGGATATCCTCACTAGCTGTCTGGCTAATGCCGACTTTAGGTCACCCCAATGACTCTTTTTTAGGCTGAATATATTTTGTTTTATTGATTCTTGTTAAGTATTCAATTTTTTTCAAACTTTTTTAAATACATTTAAAAAAATTCATTTTTTGATCTATGTAATCCGTAGATGGGACACTAACACAAACAAATCGAATAATTGAATACGTAACTTTGTTGCTTTTTAGTTAACTCAATTTTTGCTAAAGGAATTTGAGATAATTTGAACAAAAATTAGTTTAATTGTGAGATTACAAAATTTTATAAATTTTACCGAAACACCCTGTATATTAGAGTTTCTTATTTAATTCTTTTTTTTTTTTTTTTTTTTTTGGTTTTGTTGATTTTCTATTTCTTTTTTTTTTCGATATGTTTCACTATTTCCCAACCCCTCTCCCACCGCGTCTACCTGGCTTGGTGTGTTGTGTCCCGGGCGGAAACACACGTGTCAGATTTGCAAAAACAGGAATGAAAGAGAATGTAACCTGGTCAAAGTTGACAAGCTGGCATAACCTAAATATCAGAATCGTTTGATTGTGTCGGAGAAAGAGCGCGATATTTCCCGGGAGGTCAGATAGTTCAGAGGAAAAAGATCTTCCTTCGAGGGCCATTTCTCTGGCCGCCATCTTTGTTTTCAGATGTCAAAAAAAAAAAAAAAGAAGAATTAGTTGTCACGTGACACCGTAACTAAATAGTTGCACTCTCACTTTTTCGAATAAACGTCTGGCGACTTTGAGTGGCAAAACGCCAACAAGTTTCTGGCAACAGCTAGAGATATGTGTCATTATCGACAAATAAGAAATCAACCACTTACCCCACGCCCCGACAAAAAATAAAATAAAAATACAGCTATGCCTACCTCATCAAAACCATAACTGATATCCCAATGTCGGACTCCTTGTAGAACATTTTTAGTCTCTTGGACGGATGATTACGAAGAGCACCGGAAGTTATCCAGGAAGTCCAGATTAGATTATGGGTGAAAGAAAGAAAGAAAGAAAGAAAAAAAGGTTGCCTATATTCCGATATCAAGTGCTTAATATATCACTTACTCCTACACGGCTACCGGAAAAGGAACCGGAAGTTCCGGGACCTCCTGATAAGTTTACGAGGGAAAAGAAATAAAAAAAGAAAATGATCGACCGCTTGATTCAATCTATTATCCACCTTGTTTTATCTATCATCCACATAAGTAGCCATTTGCTAAGATTAGTCCATTTTTTGCGCAAGACCGGAAGTATAGGGGGCACACTGGGAATCAAAATTACTACCAATGTTCTTCTAGCCTTGCTATTTAACCCTTACACCGAGATAGGTGATGAGAAACTATAGAAAATGAAAATGTATAGTAATGAATTTGAAGCAATAACCTCAAATGTATTAATAAAATGCTAGATATGTTAGACTTTTCATTAATTTTCTGTGCATCAAAAACTTCTCGGAATATTTTTCAATTACTTTGAATAATTTGTGAGTAAATATTTGTGGGTCTGGAAACATCACTTTCCTCGTGGCCGGAGAAAGAGTGGCGCCCGAGAGTGATCCGTAGTATATATATGGGAGAATTATGGGAAATTAATCCGACAGTATGTGGAGAAAGGTAGGCAAACACGGGATGTTGTAGAAAATGGATGTTTATTGTAGGTAGTGCTGTCGACGTTGTAATGTTTCGGTCTATTAGACCCTCTTCAGGACGTTGGATTGAGTTCTTGCTTCAATGGTGAACATTTTCATTCGGGTGAATTATGAGGTTGTGAATAAGGGGAGGGGTGGTCAGTTGTTGGTGTTAGCAGAGGTTGGTAGTAGGAGATTTTCCTTTTTCTCTAGAAGGAGGTGTGTATCAGTGATGTTCTGATAATGATGCCACTGGTGTTAGGTTTTGGGACTGGGTGGGTCTTATATACTGGGTTTGAAGATGTAGTGACTCATGTTCAAATGGTGAATGACATAAAGATTGGTTATAAACGATCGATCCTGGACGAAGCTGTTTGAATTTCATATGGCGCTAATACCCTTGGGAAAGGAATGAATACAATTGTCCCTCCGGCTATGGGCAAATAGCAGGGCAGACTGGGCTCTTTAACCATGTCTAGGTAACCAGTCTAGGAGAAGGAAAACTCTGAATTCAAACCTGTTAAAATTCCGCTTAAGAAATTGACCTTGTGTCGCATCCTGCTCTTGCGGACGGGTATATATATATATATATATATATATATATATATATATAAGTAAAGAAATAACAAAAGACTTAGAGATTCGCATCTGAAGAGTCGGAAGAGTTAGACACTTTGTCTAAGCTCCCTGAAATAAACTGCAATGCTAAATCTCAAAGTCTTTTGTTATTTCTTTACTTATATATTTGCTCTGTGACTCTGACATTAAGAGCACACATGACAGTGCGACAGTTTTAAAAAAAAATAAAACTCTTGTGTTGTAAGGAAGATTTCTTCTCTGGACTTTTGGATTATATATAATATATACCAGAACAACATTATATATATATTATATATATAATATATATATATAAATATATATATATTTGTAATATATATATTATTTATATTGTGTATGTGCGTGTGTGTGCGTATGCTGTGTGTAGTACCCAAAATTATTGATGTACCCCCTATCACACTTTCGAAAATAAAGTATGAATCATTTCGGACTATTTCCTTAAAATCTTAGCATAAATTAAAATTACTTATCTTTTGAAAAATCCCTGTGAACACATAAGTCGGGGATATTGCAGAAATATGTTTCATTTTCAAATTCATAACTATTCGACGAAAAAAAAACAAAAAAAAAAACTCG
>CM042159.1:43031159-43041159 GCA_023376005.1 Doryteuthis pealeii | reverse complement strand
ATAACTGCCGTGCCAAGTCGGTTAACTCCTGCCAATAGAGATGGCAGGCGGCAGTCCATCGACTCCAATTCGGACCACGGCCTCTGCACCTCTGGGGTCAGGCTGGGCTAGTGGTAATACACTTATCACGATGCGAGTTGGAGAGGGTCATGGGTGAAATTAAATAGATGGATCCTTCGCTTGGCTACTTTTTCCTACGTTCTGGCGCCGGCTGGCGAGATTGATACAGGACTTGGGACAGTACCCAGGGTCAGCCCTCCAAGAAATCCAGGGCATGTAGATTTAGAAACGGGTTATGGGTCAGTATAAGAACGCAGTCGAACGTCCGAACAAAAACGAAGGTTGTACTTATATATTTCAATTGATTTCGGGTTGTCTCTCTGTTTTTTCCTCTCAACGATTTTTTAAAATTGTTTTTTGCTCTGATAATTTGTATTATTATCGTTCTTCGTCGCTTCCATTAAGTGTCTTTCTGTTGGTTGGTTGAATATATATATATATATAATATATATATATATATATATATATAATTATATATATATAAATGGACTCTCTCGTCGATTTTCGACGCATGAGTGTTCATCCAATGAACAACCAGCACAGTGATTTGTTTATAGTAGTGAAGGCTTGTGTTGGACCATTCCACACTTTTTGGCACAGTCGATAGGAAAGAATTGGTGCATCAAGGAATGCCACGAATACAATCAACGACTGACCTCAGGAATTTTGATTTCAGAGTTATCCCTCTCCTCGACTGGTTACCTACCCAAGGTTAAAGAGCCCAGTCTGCCCTACTATTTAACCCATAGCTGGAGGGAGAATATATGGATTCATACCATTCCCAAGGGTATTAGCGCTATGTGAAATGCCAACAGCTTTGTCTAGGAATTGAACTCGAATCGACGAGTCCATCTCTGACCCTAACCACTAGCCCACGCGCTCATATATATATATATATATATATATATATATATATATATATATATATATATATATGGAGGCGCGTGGGCTAGTGGTTAGAGTCGTGGAAAATGGACTCGTCGGTATATATATATATATATATATATATATATATATATATATATGCGTAGGCTGTATGAAATTGGTATTGTTCTGCGCAACAGGAAACAAACGGAAGCCATTTGCAATATTGACACGATATAGAAGTGCTTCAAACTATAAACGAGTGTCCTTATGATTTTTGCTGGTAGTTTATCTGTAGGAATCATTAGGAGAAGGTCACTTTCTAAAGATATTTACAGAATAAGAAAATGAATATTGTTCCTAGGCCTTTTTAAAGTTACGACCTTAATTCAATGGAGAAATTATGGAATAAAATGGAGAAAAACAAACAACAAGCAACAAAACAAAACAACAGAAATAAATAAATAAAAAGATAAAACAAAAGTAAAACATGTAAGAGCGGGAAAACAAATAAATCTACAAAAAGATGTAATGTTTGCATGAAGAGCAGCAAAATATATCTTGCTGTTCTAATCGAACAACAGGTTATCGAAAATGATAGGAAAAAGTTAGACAAAAAACAAAACACATACACAATTGACGAAAATAAGATAGGAAGTTAATCTAATATCAGCGCTATATATATAGTGCCCTAATCGTTTCAGCTCGGAAATTCACACGTAATCCCGGTTCAATATATATATATATATATATATATATATATTATATATATATGAAATAAAAATGGAACTTAATCCGACAGCGTGAAATTGATATGTTGAAAAAACAAAAGATGTTTACAAAAGCATGGGATCATCAGGAGAGAATGTGCAACCGTTTCGGGCCTTCCTCTCAACGGTTTTAAAAAAGCAACATCGCCCCCCCTCACTGATATATATATATATATATATATTATATATATATATATATATATATATATATATATATATTCGTTATACAGTCTACGTATGCTTCTTTGTTGGTATATCTGATTTTCAATGTATAAATTATATCTGTATATATGTATGTTATATATATATATATATATATATATATATATATATATATATATATGTGTGTGTGTGTGTGTGTGTGTGCCTATAATATATATTTTGGGGATTTAGTGTGAAGCATGTTAAATTTTTTAAGAAATGAGAAACTCATTTGGGTGTTATGTGCTACATTCATTTTATTTCATCAAATATTTCGAGAGAATAATCTCTCAGTTACAATGAAGTGGGTAGTTCAGACAGTTAAATATGAAAAGCGAGTCGGTAAAAATATCATCCCTGACTCCAGTTAATTTCAACACCACCAATCAAGAGGTGATCTGAAGCTCAAAGCAGGCCGAGAATTCAGCACTCCTGTCCCATAAAAACATCAGCGACCACGCTAGTCAGTGAGTCTAGAAGAAAACATAAAAAGGAGATCATTCTCTCGAAATACTGGATGAAATAAAATGAAAAAAGTTTGTCATTTATTTCACACTTTATGCTTGACACTAAATACTCCCAAAATAAATTATTCATATATATATACTAGTACAAAATAAAAAACACTCTCCGAAAAAATAGATTTTTGAAACATATTGCCTGAGGGGTGGGAGTAAAACATTCAATGTCAGCGAGTTTGTACCATAAGTAAGTAAAATCATCAAATTCATTAAAGGATTAAAAAATAAAACAATTTGAAATGTAAACTTCAAATATGTATTAAAATAATACAAACTATATATAGATATATAATACCAGTCATGTATTTATTAAAACTTGTTTTAAAAAACAACGAGGACTGTCTAATTTTGCATGTTCAAATTTTGTGTGCATTTATTCTATGTTATGACGATTTTGGGTAATGGGATGTAAGGAGTGACGTAATTTTTGTTACAGAGAAAAACCGGAAGCGAATCTCCATTATCAATATATATATATATATATATATATGTATGTATGTATGTATGTGTGTATATATATGGAATAATAGATATAACAACAGATACAGCATGAATTCAATTGATATTTCGCTTCATTATTGGATGAAGCTTCTTCAGAACATTATTCATGTATACATTTCTGAAGAAGCTTCATCCAATAATGAGGCGAAATATCAATTGAATTTATGCTGTATGTGCTGTTATATCCACACTTTCCTCTACTCTCAACCACATTTTGTCGGATCTATCAAATCCTTCACTCCTCATATATATTAATATTATTATATATAATATATATATATATATATATAATATATATATATATATATATATACGAAAAAAAACCGTTGCATTGAAGGCTGGTATTTATTCTGGTTAAATTGATATCACCCTTCAATGCAACTTGTTTTTTCATTTTATAAACTTATACTGTCGGATCATTTTTAATATATTATATATTATTATATATATATATATAATATATATATATGTGTGTGTGTGTGTTGTGTGGTTTTTGTGTGGAAAGTTTTGCAGAAAAAACAACAAGATGTTAAAAGTTTTGCGGTCACATATTGTCAGATTCAAATCCATTTTTACCTTTCATATATATATATATATATATATATTATATATTAGTATATTCATATCTATATATCTAACTCACATTTTGCATAACTATTTATATATTTATTTAACTATATCTATCTATCTATCTATGAATCTTTGAGCATATCTATCTATCTATCTATCGATCTATCTATCTATCCATCTATCTATGAATCTTTGTGCATATCTATCTATCTATCCCTCTATCTATGAATCTTTGGCATATCTATCTATCTATCTATCTATCTATCTATCTATTAAATCTTTGTGCATATCTATCTATCTATCTATCTATCTATACTATCTATGAATCTTTGCATATCTATCTATTATCGTATCTATCTATCTATCTATCTATCATATCTATCTATCATCTATATCTATCTATCTATCCCATCTATCTATGAATCTTTGTGTCATATCTATCTATCTATCTATCTATCTATGAATCTTTGTGCATATTCTATCTATCTATCTATCTATCTATCTATCTATCCATCTATCTATGAATCTTTGTGCATATCTATCTATCTATCTATCATCTATCTATGAATCTTTGTGCATATCTATCTATCTATCTATCTATCTATCTCTATCTATGAATCTTTGTGCATATCTATCCTATCCATCTATCCATCTATCTATGAATCTTTTGCATATCTATCAATCTATCTATCTATCTATCTATTCTATCCTATCTATCCATCTATCTATAAATCTTTGTGCATATCTCTATCTCTATCTCTATCTCTATCTATCTATGAATCTTTGTGCATATCTATCTATCTTATATATACATCTATTTATGAATCTTTGTGCATATCCTATCTTCTAACTATCCATCTATGAATCTTTGTGCATATCTATCTATCTATCTATCCATCTCTATAAATCTTTGTGCATATCTCTATCTCCCTCTCTCTCTCTCTATCTATCTATGAATCTTTGTGCATATCTATCTATCCATATATCCATCTATCTATGAATCTTTGTGAATATCTATCTATCTATCTAACTATCCATCTATGAATCTTTGTGCATATCTATCTATCTATCCATCTATCTATGAATCTTTGTGCATATCTATCTATCTATCTATCTATCTATCTATCTATCTATCTATGAATCTTTGTGCATATCTATCTATTTATCTATCTATCCACCTATCTATGAATCTTTGTGCATATATATTTATCCATCTATCCATCTATCTATGAATCTTTGTGCATATCTATCCATCTATCCATCTATCTATGAATCTTTGTGAATATCTATATATCTATCTATCTATCTAACTATCTATCTATGAATCTTTGTGCATATCTATCTATCTATCTATCCATCTATCTATGAATTTTTGTGCATATCTATCTATCTATCTATCTATCTATCTTGATCGTTTCCTTTCCTATCAATCGATTTCAAATCCAATCAGTAGGGTTCAAAAGATCAATAATCGGCCACCGCTTGATCTCACCGGTTGGCCTAACCGGCTTTTCCCATTGTGATTTTTGCGTTTGTCTTCTTTCGTTTTTGGTCCGAGTGTCTACACCGTCCGAGTTGGCAATTAACGAACGGGTCAGTTATTCGGCGAAATAGCCTGGTCAAAATCCCGTTAATTAATCTTCTCGATCACGACCCACTCAACAAAGCAACAATTCTCCCAGGAAGGATGACGCTCGATGTGGATTCCATCAAGTTTATTTTGCCGGCAGATCACAGCGGAGAAATGTTCGTTGAGATTAGCAGAAAATCATGTCGATTTGTAGCGGTGTTGTGATAAATGATTGCAAATTAGGTTTTACCAGTAACAAGAAGGAACGTGTGTGGAGAGAAGACAATAGAACTAAATACAAAGTACACACGACTGGGCGGGAAGGGGAATTAAACAGGATCAGTTGTATAAACAAACCAGAAATAGGAATTAGATATCTTAACCTTTGGAAAAGAAACAGATCCGTACCTGTTTAAAGATTAAATAACCTGATAAAGTATTTGTTGGGCAAGAGAGATAAAGGATAAAAAATCTACATACGAACACACACTCACAGGTAGACAGAAAAAAGCATTACTCTTTAGCAAATACAAATAAAAATAAAAATAAAAATCCCACAATAATTATAACACAACCTTATTACGAATTTTTAATTTTTTAAACATAAGGCTAACTTTTACCCAATCAGATACACTATCCAGTAATAAAAAAACGTTTGTAACAACCTCCTTCAGTCAGAATTATCCTGAAGAACCATTCAGATGAAACCTAGGTTGTGTCTGACTCATTTAGGTCCTTATATATATATATATATATATATATATATAGGGTTGAGCACTCTGGGGGGATTTCGCTGACGGTCGCCAACTCAAGCGTAAACGCGACGCTCTTCTATATAAGGAATGGAGCACTCTGTGACGGCCTTTACACACAAAGCGATGTGGGTATTAAAACAGTTAAAATCCCCTTCCCATTCTGTAAGTAAAGACAGCCTAATGGTTAAGGTGCCAGACTGACACCCAACCGATCGGATTTCAATTCCGGCGGTACAAAATGTCTAGCCACATTGAAGAGACTTGATAAGTCGGAACACGTGTCTGTGGATGACCCTATATATATATTATATAATATAATATATATATATATATAATATATATATATATCTGTGTGTGTGTGTGTGTGTGTGTGTAAGATAATCCAATTTACAGGTAAGTAAGGGATAATTCTATTTGGGATCATCAAATCTCACTGTACACACGTGTAGGTGCAAACTTATAGATTCATATAAAGATGTTTATGAATTCCTTAGAGAGCTGAATGTATAATAACTAATAAATTAATTATATACAGATCACTGATTAACATTTACAAACTATTTAATACTTTAAAACTTAACAAACAGTCATTTGTTATTGGTAGTTGTTGCGGTGATTAGTCGTTATATAAAATCTTTTTGGAAGTCAAAATTCGTTGTGTCTATATACATGTTTGTTTCACTTTCTTTTTTATGTGTTTTTTTTTTTCGAAAAACAGGATAGCAGGAAAGAAATGGACGTGAATACGACAGTGTATAAGTATTTGTATTAAAAAAAACATAATTTGCATTGAAAGATGATAGTTATTTAGCCGAGGCAATAGCGTTTCGGTTTGTTCACCTAAGCACTGTCGGGGCCTTCATTTGTGTAAAAAGAGACTATTGATAAACAGCAGTTTGTGAGCCTTTGGTTTTGTTTTAATGAGAAATGCAAACAGCTGCGATTAGGATTTGAACTCAGATAGCCGAGCCCACATCCTACATGATAGCTATTATGAAACAAGCACATCTTGGTTTAAAAATACATTAACTCACTAGAAACTATACGAAGGATTTAGTTTAATCATTGCTAACAATCAGTATGATCACAAATATGATTTTAAAAATTGGAATAAAACAATAGATTATAGAAAATATCGGTTACCCACCCCTGACACTGAACCTGAAAGGAAGTAGAACCCGGAAGTGAGTAACTGGAAAGGGCCGTATCCCTTAGAAATATTCAGAACAGAAAA
Source organism: Doryteuthis pealeii (assembly GCA_023376005.1). NCBI lineage: Eukaryota > Metazoa > Mollusca > Cephalopoda > Myopsida > Loliginidae > Doryteuthis > Doryteuthis pealeii. The sequence goes on along the minus strand of CM042159.1, from coordinate 43,034,113 downwards.
TATAGTCGAACAGACTGGACAGCTGGACAGAAAGTTTGATACAACAACCACAACAATGAGCAGCTTAACAGTCTAACTGAACCAACATAGCAGCAGCCCGTGAGAACGAATGACAAGCCCACACCGACAACGACTCCGCAAAGAAACTCTTTATCCAAAAAGATAAGTGTTTATGTAAGTTGTTACTTAATATATATATACACAACATACGACCGCTAAGAGGAATACGTTTTTAGCAACCTTTTTTATGATAAAACATTTACTCGTTTCTTATCAGTACATTTGAGATACCTTAAAATTTCCTCCAAGATCTCAAAAACCACTACCTTTGTAGCAAAGAAGCTTGCTCAAGTGGTTGCTATTGTATGTCAATTTACTCACTAAACTTGATCTTGGTGATAAAGCTTAAGTTCTGGACTTCAGGGGGCGTGGAGAAACTCTTCATTGACATTACTTCCATTATTTCGTCATTATTTGTTTTATTTTTGTTATTTCCTCCGAACATACATAGCAATAGCATAATCTTTACAGATCATTGCCGTCCCTCACAATCCTATAACCCCACCACCAGAACCTTTCCACTCATGAACCCTCAAATGACTCATACACAAGTTTGATGCAAATACAACATAGGAAGAACGTCCTTCCCACTGTATCGGATGGATCAGATGATAAAATTTGATGCTTATGCCCCACCATACGTCATTCAATACCAAACGATGACTTACAGACTCTGTTACAGTTTGCAAAAGACACTGTGTTTGTTCCTGGAGTGCGCATGAAAATAAGATTTCCTATGATTGACATAACCAGCTTTAGAAAGCTGAATCCGACCACATGTTTGACATTTCCAGCCGTCCGTGTTCTCTCAAATAAAGGTGTATCCCCTTCGAAGTTGACGCTTGAGGTTTTCATGCTCAATTATTTCACTCTCAAAAGTGGTACAGCCATCATCCACATGAATTCTCCAGTCAATTCTCTTCAATGCCAGTTTTTCTCAGTTGTCTATTTTTGTTTTTACAATATTGCTTTTTAAACAATCCTTATACCTCTTCCAAGGCATACACACATACATACATACATACATACATACATACACTGTCCTTTATATATGAATACATAAACCTCTTTAACACTGTCATCGACAAATAACTTACGCTTGCTATATGCACTTGCTGATATAATTGAATATTATCAGTGAAGAATAATATAGTTTCTGATCCATTAATAATACTGTAAAATATGACCGAATATTATTATTTGATAAGAAAAAACATAACTGACGTTCCGTTTAGTTTAATCTTATCTATTTTATTTTTTCTTCTTTTATTTATCGTCCATTTTTCTTTCCTGTAAGTTTGACTAAAAGCGAAGATACATAAAAGAAACCAGGTCGTTGTTTTATTGTTTGGTTCTATGAAATCAGAGCGTGAAACTAAATAAAGTTGTTCATTTCAACAACCTAGTTTTTATCTATTTTTATTTTGTTCTTTTTCTCATTCTTATATGCTAACCTCTTTGTCAGATTACATTATCCAACATATTTATCGCTGTTCATTACGTAGATGCCTGCTACCAATCAACTACCACAGTCAAATCGATCGACAAAATCCTATCGTTTGTTCCGAGTTATTGAGAATGATCAAAACAAACGCGCCGACAAAATCGAATGATTTCTGCTTCGATGTGTTTTAATCAAATGAATTTCTTTGGGTGTGTGGGGGCGATGTGAAAGAGTTGGTGAGGGTGGTGGTGGTGAATAATGGGTCTCACTTTTTGATGGTTGAGTAAAGAATGTAAAACACAAAGCTTTATTCTAGGCACTGCTAAAGTTGACGTAAAATCCGTATTTTACAAAATAAATTTATCATAAATTGAAAAAAAATTTACCAAAAATCAGGAAATTGACCTATTTTAATGCAATTTTCATTCTTGATTTATCAATAAATGAATTTTATAATGCATTAGTTATTTTATTTCAAAACTTCCTGATTTTTTTCAGGTCAGTTAATTTTGACACCCCCCTTTTGGAGCGCAAAAACAGATGCGCAAGAATTTTTTAGATCGTCTTTTTTTCTCAAAAAAAGAAGATATTTCATTTAAAATTCTTCTGTAATTGAATGTATTTATCGTTTTTTGTTATTGATTTCTAAGAAGAAACTGTTATAATCCTTAAAATCCTAAATAATATATTATTTTTTTTACTCCGTAAGTACATAAAAACAGCGGCCGTCTTAACGATATATTTGATCAATATTGAACGAAATAATTGTTTAAAATGTATTAAAAATAAATTACGTGTGTAATATTATCATGCTCTTTTTTTTACTGATTTAACCGTAAATAATTTTTTTTACTGATTTAACCTTAGATAATCGATTAATTAAATAATCGATTTTAATTCGTTTTTAAAATGAAAATAAGCTGACAAATTGGCAGTTACTACTTTATTCTTATACTTTGTTTTCACGCCTATATTAACCAGTATTCTTCAGTGGAGACCAAGTGACAACAAGACATCTCCTTTCTTTAGATCTCTACTCAGCCAATTTCAACAGTTTTCTAAGTTTTATTTTGGGGACATTTTGGATTGTTCAAAATATTATTAAATCATTGGAGTTGCGTGCTGTTAGAGTCGTAGGAAATGGACTCGGTGACGCGAGTTCAAATCCTGGACGACGATGCTTGCATTTCCCATCTCGGGAAAGGTATGCATCCACGTACCTTCCTTTTAACTATGGGTAAATAGAAAGGGCAGATTGGGCTCTTTAACCTTAATTAGGCAACCAGTCTAGGAGAAGGAAAACTCTAAATTCAAACCTGTAAAACTCCGCTTAAAATTGACTTTGTGTCACATCCTGCTCGTGCAGAAGGGTTGGTAAATAAGTATTGTTAAATCACTCCTTGCAATATCATATATGGATTTTTGAGAGGAGGCTTGATGTTAATAAGTT
>CM042159.1:43006159-43026159 GCA_023376005.1 Doryteuthis pealeii | reverse complement strand
ATAAATGTTTTATTTTTCTTGCACCCGTTATTTTAAAATACTAAATATATTTCCTTTATCTATTTTAATATTCACTTCAATGTGTATATTCTAAAAGCTTTTATTTTGTGAGAATGCTTAGTTTTAAAGTGGGGGTTCGTTTTTACACTTCAACTTTTTACTCGTAAATTCCTACCATAAAATGCCCAAGCCTAAATTTATGGCAGGAATTTACGAGTAAAAAGTTGAATATTACTTTTTGTTGTTGTTATTTCTTTTCTTTTTGGCTTTGGTACTCTAAAATAAAAACGTCAGATTTTAATCATCGTCGACAAAAACAAAAAAAAAATTACGGTCATAAAAGGAGGATCCAATTTATGCCTAAATTGTAAAACGAGCCCCCACTTTAAAACTAAACATTCTCACAAAATAAAAACTTTTAGAATATGCACATTGAAATGAATATTAAAATAAATAAATAAAATATATTTTGTATTGTAACATAACGGGTGCAAGAAAAATAAAACATTTAATACAAAAACACGGACATAAAATGGGGTTCAGTTTATTTTATGGTAGGAATTTACGAGCAAATAGTCTTTTATTACCAAAAGATGGAAACGTACCCAATGCTAACCCCCAAAAATGTATGTTAATTTAAACAGTACCCTTGAATTGAATGTATGTATTTACCCAACCAAGGGTACAAGGTCAATTTCTTCTAATATATTTCAATTCAGAGTTTTCCTTCTCCGAGATAGGTTGCGTTAGCAAAGCTAAAGAACCCAGTCTGTCCTAGTATTTACTCATAGATAAGGGGAGAAAAGATAGACATTTGTATCTTTCACATGAACTGAATGTATAAATTTACCAAGCCGTCCGTCACGGGCAGGGTGTGTGTGACACAAGGTCAATTTCTTTTAAGCGGTTTGAAATCAGATGCCCTATTTTGAGATAAGGCTGTCCTTCAATGGCTGAGAAAAATGGAACTAAATTGATCTAATTAACACACCAGTTGTACAGGAATTTAATAATTTCTTTTAAAAATAAAAAAAGGCTTGTAGATTGAAAAGGAACTGAGGGGGGTAGTCTCGCAGTCAGGAGTTGGATCCTCACTGAATGCCCATAAAAATCCCTATTTAAAAAAAACTAGGTGAGACGTCAGGAATTTCTTTCCAAAATTTATATAAAATCTTCAATATTTTTGCACAAATAAGCAAGCTCTGGTGATAGTGAATGTGTGTGTATATATATTTACTCTGTCATTAATTGTTTTATTTTCATAGTTTACTCTGGACATACACACAACTGCCATTTATATATGTATACATTAATTGTCGTATCTAAGTATATTCAAGGGCTATCTATAACTGAATTTGGAAAGAATAAAGAAATATGAAAGGAAAAAAAAAGAAAAAAAATGTCTGTACATCAATGGATTCTTTAGCTGTTAACAGTAACAAGTGAGGCTTGCGGATGTACCGCAGTAAAATAATTTCAGATTTTACGGCATTTCAAACTGTGTTGGGTGATCACATGCCAAAAACATTTTATTTTATTAATTCTTTTTGGTCATTCAATTTTTTTTCAAACTCAATTTTTAATCTATTTAACCCAAAGATGGGACCCTAACAGGTACTACCACTCCGAGTCAGGGTAAACCTGGGAGTAATGGCGATAAACGGGTACTCAACATTTCCATGTGTTCCAGAATTCTAACCTCAGAATTTAGATGGACTTTAACAGCATACCCAAGAAAATAAGACCCTCAATACTGCCTTCTAGCACGTATATGATAAAAAGGATTGGGTATTGCCACAAGGGCAATATAGTTTGGGCTATCATACGGTGCTAGGGTTTGACGAGACCAGTGATTGATTGGAGAGGGCCTCTTGGACCACCCGTCTAGCCTAAGTAAGGGCCAAAGTGGATTGTTGCATGTCATAGACTGTTCAGCTACGCGGATTCTGGCCTTAAACATCACGAATCGCCATCCACGACTAACAGGAGGTTTTTTTATTATCTCTCTGCAGTGGAGCAGTCAGTATATTCAACTGTCTCAGCAGAGAGGTGGGACTTTAGTTTAGGTCGAGATTCATCTCAGGAGGAGTCCCCAAATGCCCAAGTGTACACGGTACTATTAGGGGGCCTCTAGGACCACCCGTCTAGCCTAAATAGGGGCCAAAGTGGAGTGTTGCATGTCATGGACTGCTTAGCTACCAAAATCATTGCCTTAAGCATCACGGGTCACCATCGACGGCTAACAGGTGGGGGGATTTTATCCCTCTGCAGTGGTGCAGTCGGTATATTCAACTGACTCAGCAGAGAGGGGGGACTTTGGCTTAGGTCGAGATTCAGGAGGAGTCCGCAAATGCCCAAGTGTACGTGGATAATATTAGGAGGCCTCTAGGACCACCCGTCGAGCCTAAATAAGCGCCAAAGTGGAGTGTTGCACGTCATGGACTGCTTAGCTACCAGAATTATTGCCTTAAGCATCACGGGTCACCATCGACGGCTAACAGGTGGGGGATTTTATCCCTCTGCAGTGGGCAGTCGGAGATTCAGGAGGAGTCTCCCAATGTCCAAGTGTACACGTTACTATTGAGTTATATGCATACATAGATTATAAGACTTTACTTTCATATATGTAGTCATCTTATTATAATGGAGATTGTGTGCTTTTCTGTCTGTAACCGAAACTATATCACTACTCAAGTCACAATTCTCTTTGTTATTTACGTCACATTCTCCATGATTTTATTTTTTATTTAAACCTCAATTTCTAATAAAATTGTTTTACATTATTAATACTGTTAATCATATCTACAAATTAATAATCTGCAATTGTATTTATATATACACTAAAATAGCAGTTTACAGCGTGAACAGGAAGGCTAATTTGCATATTGAAATTGAAAATTTAATTTTAATAAATATGTGCTTAGTATTATTGATTTTTAATCGTGTGGTTTTATCTTAATGTATATGATAAAAAATCTCTTCAATAAATCTTAAAAGAAATCGATTAACGAGAAGAAATAATTCTGATTTTATTCTTTACTTCCTATTTTAAGTTATTAAATTAAGACGATTTTGCAATGAAAGACGAGAGTGATAGAAGAGTAAGTTTCAGTTGTTCTATTTTTCGATTATACACCCCTCTGATTCAAATCATTTTATCTGCATTCTTATTTAGTTTCATTAGCCTTTCTAATTTAATATATTCTATTACATTAAAACTTAAATACTTGCACCCGGAGGGTGCATATATTTGCTAGTTTATATATTATATATATTGAGTTATATGCATACATAGATTATAAGACTTTACTTTCATATATGTAGTCATTTATATAAACTAGTCATTTATGTGAATTTGATCAAATAGTGTTATATAATGAGTTCATATGCAATTTCATTGATTATATTCCCATATCAAACGCTAAACTAAATTTCCGTTTATATGTACAGAGGTCACAAGCCATGTAACTGATTAACGAAATTCTAGAAACATATAAATTATAATATGGAGTACGAGTTTCTTAGCCATTTAACTGATTAAATGACTTGTAATCTAAATAATAGATTATTAGGGGCCGGGTTAGCTCAGTCGGTAGAGCGTCCGGCTGGAAATCACTAGGTTTCTAGTTCGATACCGCCCCTCGCCAACTCAGCGTATAAGTAGCACAGTAAAGTAAGGATTTGATGGTAGGTGTGACGCTCCACCTCAGACGCAAAAACAATCTCCTTGGGAAGAGGGGATAGACTTCCTCGCTGATTAGCTGATATCGACTTTAGGCCACCCCGACGACTTTACTCTTTACTTATATATATATATACATATATATATATATATGTGTGTGTCATAAGGTGTGTCATCAAAGTATCGAGAGTGAAGCTGTATTTACCAAGATATAAATGAACAATAAATGGAACGTTAATTTCCTCAGAATACAAGGTGTGTCATAAAAGTATCGAGTTTGAAGCTGCATTTACCAAGATAGAAATGAACAATAAATGGAACATTAATTTTTTTCAAAATATAAAGTGTGTCATAAAAGTGCTGAGTTTGAAGCTGTATGTAGAAATGAATAATGAATGGAACATTATTTTTTTCAGAATACTTGGTGTGTCAAAAAGTACAAAGAATCTCGATACTTTTTACATATATATATATATATATATATATATATACTAGCAGAAGTACCCGATGTATTTTCGAACTAAAAGGATTTTAAGAACATTAGGTAGTGAGAAACAAACGGTGAAAGTAGGAGGATAAAAAGAAAATAATTTAGAAAATTACATATCAATTAAAAATATTCGCTAATAATTTGCATATTACAATGTTCATTTATTTTAGTAATTTATTTTGTAAAAAAATTTAATTCTGGTCTTAAATGGTTGTTGAGTTAAAGTATGAGTTGATTTTTTTTTACCCCTAAATGTGTTATTACGAAAAAAAGCAGAGAATTGGGCATGTGTCCTTATTTGTAGGTAGGGACTTTGGTGTATTAATTCAAATGAGAATTATTCGTTTTTTCTATGAGTACTTTATTTCATAAAAAAAAGTTTTTCTACTGAAAAAGAATGCATTTTTGTAAGGTATATGAAAAAAGTATTCGTTTAAAATATTAGTTTTAGAATTATCGATATATGCTTTCGTTTATTTGTTGTCATTTTTTCGTATAATTAAAGTTTTTGAATTATAATTTCTTTTTTTTTGTTTTGTTTCCACAGACACTGTTTTTGATGTATCACATCTTATCTGTGTGGCTAGACATTCGTAAGCTACCTACAGCCGGGATAGAAACATGATTCATCATCAGTCAGGCTGCTTAACCGTTCGGTCATCGTCACCTACAGAATGGGAAGGGGATTTTAATTGATAAATACACATATCTGCATGTATACAATGGCCGCCAGAGAGTACACCGTCCTTTTTTATAGGAGAACGTTGCCTTTACACTTTCGTCAGCGAAGTCCCCTCCAAAGTGCTCAACCCACTTGGGGGTGGGGAGCATGTAAAGTAAGTGAAGAGACAAGAACGATAAAAGACCAAAATCAGTTCCGCATTTGTATCAGCATTTATATTCGAAAGAACCTTTCAAAAATGTATTTTTAAAAAAGAAAAATATTCAATTTGTGACCAAATCAGCACAAAAGTAGTGACTTATTGGCTTGCATTCTTTATGGACCTTCGACATTTAAAACGTACCAATTCTAGAGACTGGAATTTTTTCTAATTCAAATTATCGCGTTGTTTTCTTTCACTGAAAATCTTTTTCCCCAAATATCTCTGGCTCATTTGAAAGTGCACACATTCAATTTAGAGTATGCTTTTTGCACTCTTTCTTTTACTAATGACAAACACCTATTCCCCAGGTGATGAATTCCTGCCTAGATATTTGGAGAAAATGTACAGTGTCACATTTATTTACATAGAATTTGCATTGTATTTGGTATTGTGAGGAATCAAATGACATAAAATATACGGGAGGAAGTGTGGGACTTATAGTCAAATAATACAGTATTTTACGTAAGGGACTTGAGCATAATATTTACATCGAATTTACATTATGTTCGATAGTATAAGTAATTTACAGATGATTTGAATTATCCTCAAGGAAATAATTGGATGCATGTATTCAAATATTGCCCCAAGTGATTTGGTCATCCTCAAAAGTTGCTGTCTGCTGGGGTCCTGGAAATAATTCATTACAGATACCAAAAGACGACAGTTCACATTATTTATGAATCTAAGTTTGGATAGTGTGAACACAGTCTCAACTGCGCTTTGATGACAGCCAGTTTCCCACCGATGTGATCATGTTATTAGAGATTGAAGTATTAGCCAACGTTATTCGCTTATATTTTTTTCTTTTGAATATCATAACATCATCAAGGTATTGTTAATTTGTGATATTATTATTTTTTAATCATATTTAATATAGATATGATACGAAAAAAATAAAAAAAATCTTAGCATTCTAGTGCCGTTAGTAGCGTTCTATTTTCAAACTATAAGACGTAATTTCACTTCAAAATTATTTTTTTAAAAGTATGTTTTTTCTAAGAAAGAAAATGTACGTATATTAATTCATTTGTTTTAAATTATGCTTATGTCATTACCCTTACTAGCAAATATATGCACACTTCGGGTGTAAGTATTAAGTTTTAATGCAATAAAATATTATATTAAATTAGAAATGCTAATGAAATTAAATAAGAATGCAGATAAAAGATTTGAAGCAGAGGAGGGTATAATCGAAAAATATGTAACGTTATGGCCTTTTTCACGACACTAAATCGTATACGTAACGTTGTGGGGCCCACCGCGTCTTCAAAACACACGGTACTATTAAGACTTGTACAAGTCGTATATACGGAGTCGGCACGTTGGCTTGTTGATCACACAGATCTAGTAGTCGTTGTTTCTAGTCAGCGGACCCAAAGAATTCTTCCACACTTCTTCGCGTGGTCAGGGGAAAAGTATCACCTTACAAGTCAAGTAGTTCTTCGTTGCGGTCAATTAACTTTCTATCTCCACGGGTATCTTTGGGCAGGGAATCTCATTTCATTGATAACATCTCCCTTAGTATTTTTACGTAGTAACGAAGATGACGATGGAATTTCTTTTCATAAATTTATTCACTGCAAGTTATTGTTCTTGAGAGAGAGACACACATATTTTTAGTAACGTTCCTAACTTCGTTCCAACGGTCAGTACCAATTATCAGGCTTCACACCTCAACGACACCAGTCTCGACTCAGGACCTCAGTCGCTCGCCTATGACTAGTCCGGCAACACTGCCAACCCCTACTGCTCTCGTTAAGTTCCGTAGCCCAACTGTCTTTAAAATCTAAGATTCCCTCATTATATAGAAATGGGTGTGGAACTTTCTAGAATATCGTGGAACTTTTTGAATGTTCTAACTGTTCTACCAAATTGCACGTGTCGCTTAAGAGGTCAACCGGTCAACCATCCTTTCTTCTGACAAACCAATCAAAATAAATTTTAACAGCAAAATCCCAGACTTCCTGGCTATCGAACCCAGTCACATGTGATAATGAGAATTCCATTATCTTCTTGCTCGACCGAATGTTTATATTTCTTTTCGGGCCGATTCTTCAAAAGACCACCCAGTAAGTTCTGAGAATCATACTACACCTATGAAGGTTTCTCTGTGTCTGGCACAAGGCCACAAATATGGTGTTCCCGGGTAAGGCCCGACCATTATGCTACAAATAGAACAACTGAAACTTACTCTTCCATCACTCTCATCTTTCATTGCTAAATTTTTCTAATCTAACTATTTAATTAAAATAGGAAGTAAAGAATAAAATTACTGTTATTTCTTCATGTTAATGGATTCTCTTAAGATTTATCCCCGAGATTTTTGCTCATATTTATCAAGGTAAAATAAAACAATTAGATAATAATACTGAGCACATATTTATTAAGATCAAAATTATTATGTCAATATGTGGATTAGCCCTCCCATTTCTGCTATTTTGTTGTATATATAAAACAATTGTATTTTATTAGTATGTAGCTCCGGCCAAAGTGTGAGGATTGCTATAATTAACGGCGTCGATCCCAGGGTGCCATCCCCCCCCCAGGCAACACCGGACCTTTCGATTTAAAGGGGCAGGGCTGGGTTTATTGCCCAGCGCCTGAGGCGCCCCGTTGAGGGGAAATGCCGACGGGATCGACGCAATTTTTCACCCTCCACCCATGAGCTTCGGTTTGTGGGTGGTCCCACATTAATAGGGCCTTGTATATTTTTTTGTTAAATGATGGTGTGAGAAGATAGAAAAAATGACATGCGCAAGTAGACTTAATGGCAGTTGTGTGTATATGTATGTCTGAAGGAAACTTCGAAAATAAAACAATTAACGACAAAGTAAATATATATACACATTAAATATCACCAGGGCTTGGTTTTTGAGCAAAAAAATAGAGATTTGATTTATATTCGTGAAGCTGATTAAAAAATGAAATTTAAATGATAATAGCATAGATTTTTTAAAATTTAATATTTTAAATAGTAGACATTAACATTTCTTTTCAGAGTAGCTGGATCAATGCAAGGTCTATTTTCTTTTTTTACATAGGGATTTAAATTGGGCATCCCACGAGGATTCAACTCACAATTCAGTAATAATGGATCTGCGGGACTAACTTAAAAAATCCCCCTCTACCAAGGCGACGCCGGGTAGCCGCTGCTAGTAAATAAATAAATGAATAGATATTGTTACATAATTATGGATCCCTAATATCTTTTTAAGGTAGTATAGAAATCCTTATGGCGATCAGTACAGCTGATGTCCTTGAGAGTGAGTGACAGCGTTTGACCTCACTCTGACCTTGCGTTCTGGGGATGATCGTGAGAATCGGAAGGCAATAGAAGGCCCTTCCGGTTTAAGGAGTAAGCAACTCAGATAGTCAGTTAGTTAGAAGTTAGAAGCGAAGCTAGCAAGATGTGAGTCTCACTGCGTGATTGTCTGGTCTGGGGTTCTACGAATAAAGTAACATCATCGTAAATCGAAGTCTTGTTGTTATTACTAAAAGCTAACAATGACACAGGGCTTCTGATAACAAGAGATCCCTAGCAACAGAACCAGACACGGAACCCTCAATAGAAGACCAGACGAGACCTTAGAAGAATAGACGACCAGAGTAAGAAGACGTAAGGAAGTATATAACGTATAGATATATAGTGCCGGTAAAGAGGTATACAACATATACCAATTTGGTACCGTCAAAGAAAAGGCACTATGCAACAATATGACTTATTTATTTTTTTCATACATGCACACGCACACACATGGGCGTAGAAGCAACCGCAGCTAAACATATTCATGTATATGTATATTTAATTGCATTATAGTATTTGCTGAAAGTATCAGAATAGTTATATTATGATTAAAAATTGTTTTACTCATTAGAGACCTGCCTTACAAGTCTAATTTCTAGGTAAAACTGATCAGGACTCCCCTGATGTCTACAGCCAAAAGACAAGGTTATTTTTGTAATCGTCGTTACGTTACACAAAACTCAATTCTAATTGGATGAATAAGAAAATTGTCCAGAGACAAACATCCGCTTCGAGGCTGACAAAATGACAAACTTTGTGGCTGCCTTATATATACTAGCAAATTTATGCACCCTCCGGGTGCAAGTATTTAATTTTTCATGTAATAAAATATTGTATTAAATTAGAAAGGCTAATGAAACTAAATAAGAATATAGATAATAAGATTTGAAACAGAGGGAGTATAATAAAAGATTTGAAACAGAGGGAGTATAATAAAAAATAGAACAACTGAAACTTACTCTTCCATCACTCTCGTCTTTCATTGTTATTTTTTCTAATTTAAGTATTTAGTTATAAGAGGAAGTAAAGAATAAAATGACAGTTATTTTATCTTGTTAATGGATTTCATTTAAGATTCATTGAAGAGATTTTTACTTATATTCATTAAAATAAAACGAAACAGTTAGAAATCAATAATACTTAGCACATATTTATTACATTCAATTTTTTAATATTAATATGCAAATTAGCCTTTCCATTCACACTGTAAACCGCTATTTTGTTGTATATATCAATATAATTGCATGTTATTAGTATATAGACATAGTTAACAGTATTAATAATGTAAAACAAATTTATTAATAATTGAGGTTTAGATAAAAATAAAATCATGGAGAATGTGATGTCAATAACTAAGAGAATTGTGACTTGAGTAGGAATATAGTTTCGGTTACTGGCAGAAAAACACACAATCTCCATTATAATAATATATATATATATATATATATATATATATATATATATAAAATGTTGTTTTGGTTCCAACGGGAGAAAATTTAATATTTTACAAAAAAGAAGAAGGTCCGCAAAATGTATTGTTCTCATCTTACATACGCAACACGTGTTTCAGATATTCTGGTATCTTCTGCAAGCTTTGATCAATACATATATTGATATACATATATTTATATATATACACATATACATATATATATATAAATAGGTTGTGCGTTTTTCTGCAATTTTTCTGAAATTAACAGAAAAATTGCAGAGACACGCACAATCTATGTATATATATATATATGTATATGTGTATATATATATATGTATATGTGTATATATATATGTATATCAATATATGTATTGATCAAAGCCTGAAGAAGATACCAGAATATCTGAAACACGTGTTGCGTATGTAAGATAAAAAGAATAATTTTTTTTCTGAGAACAATACATTTTGCTGACCTTCTTCTTTTTTATAAAATATTAAATTTTCTCCCGTTGGAACCAGAACAACATTATATATATATATATATATATATATATTTACCAACCCCTCCACACGAGCAGGATGCGACACAAGGTAAATTTATTAAGCGGAGTTTAAGAGGTTGGAATTCAGTCTTCCATCTCCTAGACTGATAACCTATCCATAGTTAAAGAGCCCAGTCCACCCTACTATTTTACCCATAGCTGAAGGGAAAAGTGGATTCCTGCCTTTCCCAAGGGTATTAGCGCCATGTGAAATGTAAACAGCTTCGCCCAGGAACTGAACTCGGGTCGACGAGTACTATTCCTACGACACTAACCATTAGTCAACGCGCCTCCATAAATATATATATACATATATATCCTTATATTGGAGATACGGTGTTTGTCTGTATGTAACCGAAACTACGTTACTGCTTACATCAAACTACCCTCCGTAAATTTGACAATTAATATTTAATTCATAATAGTAAAAATACATAGAATCAATCTTATTTATTAGCGACATCTCAATGAAAATCTGAGTTAGATTTGTCTCAAAACATCCTATGTTAGTTGTGCGTTTAAAATCATGCAATATGTCTTATATATCACGAAGAAATATAGATTTACTAAATATTTGGTTAATTTACTCACTGGTTTTAACAAACCTGAATTTAATAAATGATTACTGGGTGTTATTGATCTCTAATATTATTATTCTATTCTCCAGCGTATTAAAATCAATCTTAGGAACGATTTTATATAGAAATCAATTAAAATATAATTAAAATCTTTTTATATGCGTTTTTATTCAATTTCATTAATAGTTACACTTTAATATTTTCTATACACAAAAGGAGGTTAATGTTCTAGTGTGGCCGCACCATACAGCTTTAATATATTTGTACATAACATTGAATTTGACATTTTTAAAGAAGTGAACAATCAACTAACCCTAATGCCAAGGGCAGCAAGACGTTCAGAATATGGGTATTTGCCTCATACCCCACTTTTATGGGCTGGGCACAAGGCCTCATTTTAACGTGGGCTCTCCCTCAAGTCGAAGCTCATGGGTGGGAAAGAACAAAAATTTCGTCGATCCCTTCGGCATTCCCCCACAAGGGGGCGCCTCAGGAATCGAAGCTATTATAAAACTCTCGACGAGTCCAGCGGCCGAAGCTCGCTGGATACCCGGTGCCAACCGGAAAACCGAATGTGCAATGAGTTCTTTAAAAAAAGACGTTCAGAATTTAATAAATGATTACTGGGTGTTATTGATCTCTAATATTAGTATTCTTATCTCGAGCGTATTAAAATCAATCTTATGAAAGATTTTATATAGAAATCAATTAGAATATAATTACAATCTTTTTATATGCGTTTTTATTCAATTTCATTATTATTTCCACTTTAATATTTTCTATACACAAAAGGAGGTTAATATTCTGAGCGAGTCAGGAGTTCTAGACAGGATGCAAATTCCAAGTGTGGCTGCACCATACACCTTTAATATATTTGTACGTAACATCGAATTTGACATTTTTAAAGAAGTGAACAATCAATTAACCCTAATGCCAAGGAGAGCAAGACGTTCAGAATATGGTAGATGCCCAATCAAGGGCGCTCGCTTGGTTGCACGTATCTGTATAGTTTCCAAGAGCTTAATGTTCTGAGCGAGTTAGAGGTTCCAGACTAAGGATGCAAATTCCAAGTGTGGTTAGCCCCTTTAAATATATTTGTACGTAACATTGAATTATTTCAATTGATAAGAAAGGAGTAAAATTAATTAATCAAAGTCCAATTCGCAGGAAAAAAAGTCTTTATTTGTATTTATTTTTTATTTATTTCCAGAACAAATTGTAATTTCCTCTGCGATGTCGTTACATCATTTATTGTCAATGAATTGGAAAGTGACCGGCCTCGACTTCACCCCCGGAACACACACACACACCTTTTAGCTTATTTGTGATTACAATCTGCCCCAATCACCTTTTATTTTTTTATCTTTTTTATATTGATTGTTGATTTTCCCAACATTATTACTTTTTTATTTTGTTCTACAACTTCAAACCGGGAATACGTATCAGTGTATTCTTATTTAGTCTTGTTATGTTATAGCTTTATTTAAAATCATCCTTATATAAGTTTTGTTAGATTTTATTTTTTTCTTCCAACTTTAGAAATCGTTTGATTTATTCTACGGAGTTCTGTCTAAAGTTTAAAAACGGTTAAATTAAATTGTTTAAAACGGCCCTGTCTAATGATTTAAAACTATTCTATCTCATGATTAAAGAGGTTATGTCCAATGGTTACAATCGGTTTTGCCTATTGGTTACAAATGGGTCTATCTAGTTATTAAAAGAGTTCTGTCTAATGGTTAAATCTATTATGTTTAATATTTAAAGAGTTTAATAAATGAAAACGGTCCTTTTTAATAGTTAAACATGCTTCTGTCTGTTGTATGTTGGTTGGAGGTAATTTTTATATGAAATGTAACATTAAAGAAACAAACAAAACAGTACAAATAATCACAAAGAAGTTTAAGGCGTAATAAATATTGTCCTTTATATGTGTACTATAAATTGAACAACAAGTTACAAAGATGTGGTTTGGTTTGGTTAATGAATTTTCCTTTTTACAAACTCTTACTAGTGTTAAAGTTTACTTGTATTTTTGTTCACCCGGTTTGAGGAGGGATCTTACTTGCGACTGGTCTCTTTGCTTGCCAATGCCTTTTTGCTTGGTTCTGCTGCTATCAACTTCCCCTTCCCCGCTCTCAGAATGTCCGTTAGTTGGCGGGAGTTTTGAATTTGGTGTTGGTCAGTCTGGTTTAGTCTATTTTAAAAATACGATCCTTTTTCTTTGTTTCCTAAATCTGCCATAACAAAAATACACAGTTTATGAACCATTTCATGTCTAATGATTAAAAAGGATTATGTGTAATGATTAAAAAAGGATTACATCTAATGATTAAAAACGCTTCTATCTAATGACCAGAAGCGGTTTTGTCTAATGATTAAAACACTTCTGTCTAATTTTTAAAATGTGTTCTGACTCAAGATTAAAAGCGGTCATACCTAATGCTTTAAGACGGATCTATACTTAGATTCCAGCACCTTTAAAATCGGATAGCTAAGCTCTAATCTTATATCTTACTTTATCCTCTCATATCTATCTCATGAATAAAAATGGTCTTTTTTAATCGTTAAAACGCTGCAATAACAAAGGCGATATCCTAATGAGTGCTGGAGTAGTTAAACGTGAGGCTGAATACCAAATCTACTGCACAACCCTCTGGGTGATATGTAAGATTAAATTTGTGACTATGGTAAAAAAACAAAGTAAACATATCTTTTTTTTTATTAATAATGGAAATTCGATCTCTATTTGTCTGTATTCGAAAATACGCCGCTGCTTACGTCACATTACTCAAAATCGACACAACTTATAATAAATACTCTCAAAATTTGAGCATGCAACCTCATTTTTTGAAAAAGAAGTTTTAATAAACACATTCCCGGTATTAAATATTTATATATAGTTTGTTTTATTTGAATATATATTTAAAGTTATCCAAACTAAGTTTCCATTTCAAATTCTTTTATTTTTTTATACGTTTACTAAAAGGGGCCGGGTGAGCTCAGTCGGTAGAGCGTTCGGCTAGAAACCACAAGATTCCTAGTTCGATACCGGTCCTCGCCAACTCAGCGTATGAGTAGCACAGGGATCTGTGCGGTAAAGTAAGGAGCTGATGGTAGGTGTGGCGCCCCACCCTAGATGCCAAAACAATCTCCTTTGTCTAGCGCTATTGAAAAAGGGATAGACTCCCTCGCTGATTGGCTGATACCGACTTTAGGCCGCCCCGGCGACTTTACTTTACTTTTTACTTACTTATTTATGATACAAACCATTTAACATTGAATTTTTAACTCCTACTCCTCTCAGGCAATATCTTTCAAACATTAATCTTTACACCACCCGGAGGGTATTTTTTTTCTGCTATTACGAATTATTAAAGTCCCAACAAAACCAATAAAAACTGCGTCTTTGTCCTCACCAAAACTCCATAGAATACTTTAATGATTCTTTTGTAAGTGAGTGGGAAATATTATATTATGCGGATGTTTCCTTCTTTTGAACATCGGGGGTGTAAATCTGTAGATAGAAGCGTCAGACAGGCATAAGTCAAAATTGACGTTTATGTGTAGGAAAATTCCTCTCAAAAGATATTGGACATGACAGTTGAAGAACTGAGATCAATCTAGCAATCTACAGTTCCATCTCTACAGAAATGGTTCTCTTCAATCTTGTAAAGTAAGCAACACCGAGAAACACCTTAGAAACAAAAGAGAAACTGAAACGCAGTCCCAATTGTCTTGGAGAATAAAAGTCATTTTAACTTATTGTCTTATTACATAATTACGTTAGCTAATTTTGTAAATGGAAATACAAGGAATTAGGCGCGGAAAATGACCTTGTGCCATTATAAAGTTAAATACTCGGTTGTCCAACAAGGAAAAATCATTTTGCGATGCAATCTTTTCGACGTATATATTAGCTAAACAGTGTGTCACATCCTTCTTCGATGTAAAGGAGTCTGTAAAGAGAAACTGAAACGCAGCCTCCCACCCCACCCCACATTTGTTTTCTGAAACTGTAATTGTCTTGGAGAATAAAAGTCATTTTAACTTATTGTCTGATTCCATACTTACAAGGTTACGTTATTAGGGTTACTTGGATAATTAAGGTTCACAAAAGGATAAGTTTTTAGTAAAAATGAATTATGGGTGAAGAAAAACGAAAGAAACTTTGGATTATCTTTAAACCGCCTACAACCACAGTTGCAACATCTCATTCACCAAAAAAAAAAGATGAATAAAAAGCAAAACAGTAAATCCTTGGTGGGGGTGCCCGTCCCGTGACTTAGTAGTTTACATTCTGGACTGCGATATATCGTAGTAACTGAGTTTGAACTCCAGTCACGCTATTACATTCACTTTTAGACTAATACCTTTGGGAAAGGTATGGACCCCTTATCCCCTCATCGATGGGTTAAATAGTACCAAAACTGTTCTTCTACAAGGATGGCTTTGGCACTAAATAACCCACAAAGGTTGATATGCCATTAAACAAAGAAGACAAATCAAACAAATTAAATCCTTGTCTGTCATTTTCATTAAAACATGTCTACAAGAGGATCTGCTGTATTACATGTGTTTGTGTGTAACTCTATGAGAGCCTTGTCAGCTAGGGCAGTAGCATACACCGACTCCACCTTTTTAGGGGGATGAACCCCTCCTCCAATGGGGCCACCTGTTGGCCGTGGATGGTAACCCATGATGCTAAGAGATGGAATCCTGATGGCTTAACAGTCCATGGCATGCAATACTCCACTTTAGCCATTACTTAGGCTATATTTCGAGGAGGCCACCTGTGATCAATCGGTTGGTCACATCAAGCCCTAGCACCTATATTGTCCCAACCCTATTCCCCTTATGACAAACCCCCAGCCCTTTTATCATATATGCGGTAGAAGGTAGTGGCTAAGGGTCTTAGTGTCCTGCGTATGACGGTAAACTGTAAAGTTCAAAATTTGGAATGCAATTTGTTTAGATTGATTGTTGAAATTCCAAATCAGTGAAAATGTCGGGTTGAATATTTTGGGAGAATTATAAACATTCTGGCCAGGGGAATGTCGGATTGTTTGGCTAAAATTCCAGTGTATGAAATATAATAATATACAATGGAATTATAATATAACGTAAAAAATTATCAACTGATTAATGGTAATTATAAAATACGGGTGAAATAGTCGATGAGAAAAAGTGTCAGCGAATTCAGTCCACGAAGCGTCTATTGAAGCAAACACGACGCAAGCTTGGATTAGCCTATCGAAAAAAAAAAACACCCTTTCTTTCTTTCTTTCTTTCTTTCTTTCTTTTCCTCTACCAAAGCTGACAGCTGACAATGCGAGTGTCATAAGCTTAGTGTATCTAATTAAGGGATTATATTATTGTAACATTCTTTCTATCTCTCCCTGCATTGGCGACTGCTAGATTGTCACGGTCAGAATAAGCATTTGTTGACAGTATTTGCACAAGTTTCTTTTCAGTCTTGGTTACCACGGAAGATAATTGAAGGGACGTTTTTCACACACGAAGAAACGAGCCCAAATATATAAGGACGAAAACCCATAACGTCACATACGTTGATACATTTTGTAACTGAAAACACAAGGAATTAGGAGCAGAAAATGACCTTGTGCCATCATGAAGTTTAATACTCGGTTGTCCAACAAGGAAAAATCATTTTACAATGCACTCTTTTCGACGAATAGCTGTGTTGCGGCGCGTTGTGCAAGAGTTATGAGCGTAGAAAATGGACTCGATGACTTGAGTTCAAATCTTTGACGAGCCAATTTACAATTATCATATTGTACCTAAATAATGGAAATGATATCGTATGTTCTTCCTCTAAATGATGTCTGACGAAACTGCCAAAGAGAGAAACAGCACGATCTCATGGAACTTGGTAATTATTTCAAGAATATACAGGCATTTAGAATTGTTTTAGCCGCGGTTGATAAAGCAAATATAATCAAAATTATATAGCCCTTTATAATTTGTATTATTTGCATTATTCGGACTATTGTTCTAATCTTTATTGTTATATAGATAACGTTTCGGCCGATGTACCCTCTAGTCGACTTTTTGTGTTTCTTGTCTTCTGGGATCCTTTTCAAACTCGGAAAACTTCTCGAATTCAGGAAGTCTCTTGTCAAACTGGGGAGCCTGTATGTCGTAATCGGGAGTGTTCATAGAACTTCGAACCTAACCCTTCATTTAGTCCACAGGGGTAGACTGTTCAAATTCCGTTAACCATGACCGAGTTCAAGTGTTAAGCTATGTTAAGTATTCTATGTTATTATTGCCCTTGGCTATGTTTGAACAAGCAACCTACAGATAATTGTCACTTAGAACTGTATTAACTCAACCCATATATTCATTGCGCTATGTATCCACCTGGACATCCGAATAATACAAATAATCAAGCCTTTATAATTGTTTTAACCAGGGATGATTTAACAAATATAATCACTGTACGGATGAGTCACTTTTTATTCATCAATATTTATTCAGAGTTGCTGATTGGTACGCTTCCTGCGTCCCTGGTGCACAAAACTCTAAAAGGACGCAGTAAAATCTTATCCATGAGCCCCAATGTTTTTCTGTTTTCTTTCCTCACCATTTCAAGCTGACTGTAAATACATTTCAATACTTTCTTAGAAACGAATTACACAGGATAGGTTACAAGGTAGGCTTTAGTAGGGACCTATACATTTTCTCGGGGGGGGACTCATTCAAAGCAAATGTGTGTGTACCAGGACGCAATAAATAAAAAAAACTATCAGCATCATAGTTTCTTGGATTTTGAGCCATAACTGCTTTGATGCTCTTACTATTATATTACTGATACACTGGACGGATGCCCCCCCTCTCTCTCTCTTTCTCTCTCTCTCTCTCTCTCTCTCTCTCCTCTCTCTCTCCATCAATGTCTAAATACCCTAAGGACTTAGCCATCCAATTTGCACAAAGAGACACTGCGCCCTACAAAACAGTCTGTTGGCAGTTGCTGACTATTCCCATGTTTCTTTTCAAACGTCTCTTCCGAGTGATCCTCCCATGTGACAGTCAACTAAAGCAGCTCTAATTGCCTAAGAGATTCTTACACAAACCCCAGGGCGCATAGGGGAGTGTTGTTTGATGGCGTAGAAAACTCAGCGACTATTCAAAATCCGCTAACAGGTTATAGTCTCTTTTTGAGGTCGGAGTGCCTGTAGATACACATTTAGCGCCTTATTCGTTGTACCCCAATGTTTGATAAATACAATGACATGTTCTGTTTATTATATTCCTAAATAAATGTAGATAATATACATGAGTTAAAGTTCTAATGAGACTAGATTAAAAAAGTCTAAGATGGAAATCTGAAAAATTCATTTAGTCTTTGATTATAATTGAGGTTAGGCTAATTCCAACTTAAATCATCCTGAAAAAAGTAAAATTTCCACCCACCCCTTTCAATCTTTCTGAAATTTTTACCAGATGTGGACTATGTTAAAGAAACGTAATCCCCAAAATTTGAGCTTCTAATTCCAAACATTGGCAGAGTTATCTCGATTTGTAGCTCTCCAATATTTTTTTTTCTGGGGGTGCGCGAAAAATGGCGACGTTTTGTAATCTATTTTTGTCTGTAAAATGAGTTCTAGAGTTTGCCTATTCCTAAAAATTGGTTTATAAAAGTTTTTTTTCATCGGAGGAATCCAAAAATGCTATCACAAAGTCTTAAAATTAAAAAATTCTAATTTATTAATGAGTTCTGATTTTTTCATTGCCAGGTAGGAAAATCCCAATGACAATTTAGAAAAAATATATTTTAAATATATTGAACATTATTTGTGCTTCCTATTGCAAACTCTGGTAACAGACTTTAAAACAATCAACTACAAATACCAAAAACAAATCTAAACCAAACTTATATCACCTAGGTGTAGACACTGGATACCGTGCTGAAGACTTGCTAGCAATGAAAACCAATAGTCGTGGTAATATTCACCCTATTTTTTAAATGACCCTAGTACCTGGCGCACAGGTTCTTTTACTTTTCCATTTTTCATTTGCTATATCATTCAAACACAAACACAAATCTAAACCAAACTTACATCACCTAGGTGCAGACACTGGATACCGTGCTGAAGACTTGCTGGCAGTGATAACCAATAGGCGTGGTAATATTCACCCTATTTATTAAATGACCCTAGTACCTGGCGCACAGGTTCTTTTACTTTTCCATTTTTCATTTTCTATATCCTTCTGAAAATCTCGGGTAGACATTGCAATCAATCTCATCGGCGCCATTGATTCCACAATTAACCGATCTTTCCGAGATGATTACATTTATTAATCATGATTATTTATCATTCTAGCGGTAAAGGTTCTCGTATCTAACATTAAACCAAAAGCCTGGGAGTAAATCTATTTAAGACTTTAGAATCCTACTCAATATTCTCACAGCTTTGGGCGCGGCTACTGCCTATTATATATCTATATCCATCATCTGATCAACACGTTATCTATCTTCTATTTGAACGCAATGTCATTTCCCTACCATCACCTTTCTCCCTTTTCCCTGTGTCAGTTAATTATAGATACTAGCAAATATATGCACCCTCCGGGTGCAAGTATTTAAGTTTTAATATAATAAAATATCATATTAAATTAGAAAGGCTAATGAAACTGAATAAGAATGTAGATAAAAAGATTTGGAACAGAGGGGGTATGATTGAAAAATAGAACAACTTTGAAACTAAATCTTCCATCATTTTCCGTTACTCCCGACTTTCATTGGTAAATTTTCCTAATTTAACTGTTTAGTTAAAATAGGAAGTAAAGAATAATATTAGTTATTTCTTCTTTTTAAGGGATTTCTTTTAAGATTTATTGAAGAGATTTTTGCTCATATTCATTAAGATAAAAGCAAACAATTAGAAATCAATAATACTAAACATATATTTATTGAAATCAAATTTTTAAGATCAATATGCAAATTAGCCTTCCCGTTCACTCTGTAAACCGCTATTTTGTTGTATATATAAATACAATTGCATGTTATTAGTATGTAGATATGGTCAACATTATAAGTAATGTAAAACAATTTTATTAATAATTG
>CM042159.1:42996159-43001159 GCA_023376005.1 Doryteuthis pealeii | reverse complement strand
TATGGATCCATTCCAGACAGTCTAATTCAAACAGCTATGCACTATGAACTCCTCCCAATTCACATACTTACTTTCCTCATGGCGAGATAAGGGAGGTAAAGTAACTCGCAGGGTTCAAGAGGACATCCCCCAAGCACTAATACCTTTTAGAAAAATATGAACCTCGAAATTCCTGCAGTTATTGGTTAAATAGTACCAATACTGTTATGTATAAGGATGTCTTTGAAATTGGATAACCCATGAGGGTTGATATCCCATTAAAGAAAGAAAGAAAATAAAACGTTGCCAAATGGTGGATTTCAATCTTTGGTTATTAGATTTAACAATTTCGAAAATATAAGATTATATAAGTAAGAAATAATCCTGAATTATCTTCACTAATAACTTTCCCCGGGGGTGGATTAATTACCAATTCCAATATGGCAGAACATAAGCGGGAATAAATTTATCATATGATTTATTGATAGACACACACACTCACACACAAACTCACACGCAGATATATATATATATATATAATATATATATATATAACTTGAGAAACTCTCTTTTTTCCTTAATCCCTATTATCTAGTGGGAGCTCAATGGATGACCTAACGGATCACTTTTTTTGCCTAGTATATATATATATATATTATATATATATACCAGGCAAAAAGTGATCCGTTAGGTCATCCATTGATCCTAGTATATATATATATATATATATATATAATATATATTATATTTGCTAAGTATATATATATATATATATATAATATATAATATATATACTAGGCAATATATATATATATATATATATATATATATATATATATACTAGGCAAAAAGTGATCCGTTAGGTCATCCATTGAGCTCCCACTAGATAATTGGGATTAAGGAAAAAGTTAATTAAATAAGTCGGCCGGAGAGGTAAAAAAAAACATAGGGCCGGACAGTTAAACAGAACATACAGTCGGAGAGTTTAAAATACATACACCCGGAGAATTTAGAATAAACATACGGCTCGAGCGTTAAAAAATATGTTCGGAGAGTTTAAAAAAAAACACATTAAAATAATTTTGTAAGATTTTTAAGAAAGAAACGTTTGACCTAATTTATATTGTAATGAAATAATGGAATTTTATTTAGCTACGGGCTCATCGTTGCTTCTAAATCTTAACATACAAATAAAGTGAGTAGTTTAATGTCTCTCTCTCTCTCAATCACTCTCTCATCCCTCTCTTACTCACACAGAGAAACTAACATATACAGCAAGGGGGTAATCAAGATATACATAGCGAATGGAATAGTGATAGCCAAAATATTAAGAGAGGGACGGTGCAGTTTTTAACGTAATTGCAAATTACGATTAATTAGAACCAATTAAAATGGAATTTTTTTCAAACATAATTCAATCCTAAAACTAACGAATAATTTCGTATAACTTTCATGTAATTAAACTAAAGCCTGTAGGAGACAAATTTTTAATTCTCTCAGATTTAAGTATAACACACACACACACACAACACACACACACACACACAATATATATATATATATATATATATATATATATATATATATATATATATATATATAGTTGAGCTGCAGCTGCGAATTTTGTTTATATTAGGATGGGTACATGTTATGTCAGATTTTGAAAATGGGCAGATGGCAAATATGTACATTTAACGTCAACCTGATTTAATTGAAAACCTTACGGTGTGAATTATTCTCATTTCAATTATATTCTGATGGGTTTACAAAAGATTGAATTCCAATTTTCTGTTTCAGTATAACTCAGTATTTCCAATGGAATACAGATTAAGTATTTATTCGCATTATATTAGTAAGAGATCTTACGACAGATGTCCTAGAAAAGATTTAAATGGAAATGAAAAATAGGTGAGATATATTCTAATTAGGCTGAATAGTTTCTAGATATTGTTTGGGAGTCCCTCTGGTGTAGTGGCTAATGTGCTGCACTGCGATATCTTAGTAAGCGTGTTCGGATTCCAGTCACGCTATCACGTTCACTTTCGGAGTAATACTTTTGTGAAAGGTATGAACCACCTCATCGCACTGTTATGGTTTTAAAGAAGCTAATTTGTACAACTGTTTACCCATTCCCTCCCAACAAGTTAAAGCGACAATTCTCCCAGGCCGTGGTGATATCAGTGCTACTGTATGACTGCACCACCTGGACCTTTACAGAAAATAGGCTCGATAGAAACTGAAACAAGAATGTTGCGTGCGATTTTGAACTAGTCGTGAAAAAACACCCCACAAGGAAGCAGCTATACGGCCACCTGCCCCCCCCCCATCACACAAACCATCCGAGTAAGACGGACAAGACATCCTGGACACGGCTGGAGAAGTAAGGATGAATTGATAAGTGACTTCCCCTGTGAAAACCAGCACATGGACATGCTAGTGCGGGTCGTCCAGAAAATACCTACATAGACAAGCTCTGTGCACGTAATGCGCGGTGGATCTGCAAGAGCCAATGAGTGATAGGGGCGGTTGGAGAGAGGTTGTCATGTATATCCGTGCTGCTGGAGTGACATGGTGATGATGATGAGGAGGATTTACCCATAGTTGGACGTACAAACGAGGAATACATGATTTTTCAGAGGAAATTAGCATTAATTGAGCTGCAGACAGCTAGGCCCACACTCCAGCCGCTCTATTTCGATAACGTTTGGACTAATACCCAAGGGGAAATTATCACGCGTAGCTTCAAGTTAAATAGTATCTCTACTGTTCTACTACAAGGATGCCTTTAGCATAAAAAAAACAAAGGATGATATGTCATACCAAACCACACACTATTAAAAAAGATATGTATTATTATGGGGCAGGTGAGTCCCCGTGGTGTAGTTGCTAATGTGCTGGGATAAAAACATCGTAGTATGCGAGTTCGAATTCCAGTAGCGCTAATACGTCTACTTTCGGACAAATACACTTGAAAAAGATATGAAACCACTCACCCATAATTATGAAATAAATAAGTACCATTAGTGGTCTTCTACAACAATGGTTTTGTGCGCTAAAGGGGGAGCAGTTGGTAGGTGTGGTTCTCCGTCTCAGATGCAAAACATTTTCCCTGGACTAGCACTGGTGAAAAGTTGATATACTCCCTGTCCGGCTGATACTGACAATAGGTCACTTCGGTTACTTGACTTTCTTACATGAGGTGGTTTATCTTTTCTTGCGACTTTATAAATTTGTAGCCCTCAGTGCGTATTTTCTTGGAAACATTCCTAGAACAAATAATACGTTTGATTTAGTTTGGTCTATTGGCATAGTGAACGTCAAATTTTGAACTAGCTTACTATGATGTCTGTTGGCGTTTTTTGATATAAGGTGTGTGCCAGATGTTCACTTCTACTTATAGACTCGCCGATCACCATGTGACCAACCTATTGACCAACCACTGGCAGTATTCTGCTGCTGATATTATTATTTATACTGGCTTTGAACCTTCGTGGACGACGGAACATAGGATTATATCACTGGACCTTTGACACTACGTAAGATTCCATAACCAACGACTTATTCACTTACCAAAGGATTCTACAAGGAAATGACATCCCCAGAACAGTCCAGCATTTTAACCACTACGCAACGGTGACTGCCCCTAAAATTTAGTACAAAATTGTGTACCGTTATGTATAATATTAAAATTCTTTCAAGTCGAGATTGAATGTATAATTAGAGTCGTAATTAAATGTTATCAAATAAAGATTCATGAATAGGTGGGATTTTCTGCCTTGAAATGTAAATAAAATATTTTCATTGTGAATTTATGTTTATTTCTTATATTTATTTATTTATTTTTTTTTACTGTTATTCCACTTTTTCCCCTTAAATTGTTAATAATTTTTCTGTCAACTTTTTTAGCCAATTGATTCTTTTATGTACAAAATTCAAAAATTTTATTTCCATAGAACCACTACTTTAAAGACTGAAATCCAAAATAACCTTTTTGGCATTAAATGACCCACAGAGGTTGATATGCGTTAAACAAAACTCAAACTCAAACTCAAACTAAAATGTAAGTAATAATTAGCCAATATGCAAATAATAGTGGCGAAGCAGTCATTTCTTGAAGATTCATTTTTTTATATTTTAACTTCATTTATTGTTATTATCTTAATCATACAGGAGATGGTGGGTCGTAGCCAGTGTTCACTGGAGGCTGAGTGACAGCACGTCTCTTAGCTCTCCAGGACTCTTCTGAGCATTTCTATCCGATCTTAACAGTGCTGTAGTTTGGATGGTTTCGATATTTCTCTGATTTTCCAATTCTCACAAAAATTCTTTGCCAGAGCTTTGGGACCATCATAGGGCACTAAATTACAAGTTCGTACGGCCTTCACTTTTCATTATTCCACAAGTTTGGTAAGTTCTCTGGCAAGGTCTAAGTATTTGGTCTATCTCTTTTCACTTTTCTTACATCTTTTACTCGGTGAGTCGGCCGGGACGGCAAATCCACAATATGACAGGTTCTTTTCTTCCTTGTCAACCACATTCTTAGGTTCGGTCTCTGGCCGGATTAGGTGATCGTCAGTGTTCTCGAAGTCCCAGACAATTTTATCCGTCTCAATTCTCCAGGACAGGTTCAGGCTTCGTTGCATATACCATTAGTTGTATTGGTGAAAATTGAATTTCTTGCCACAGTTTACAGTGGATTTATCTTTCCACCGACTCGTGCCTAGTCTTGTATTCTCTTTGTGCTAGTTTGTTGCATTCGCTTATCAATAATTAACCGTTTTCATCTCGTCTCCTCACATTCTGCACCTGCTATTCGCTGCGTCTTAACTATTTTTTGCCTTGAAATAATTTGTTCTTATGCATATGTCTTGTGCTCATTATTATCATTATTATTAGCTGAATGGATTTGCACAGGAGTCTGAGGACAACAAGTCTATAGGCCTCCAGGACTCTTCTAAGATTTTTCTAGCCGATTGCAGCAGGGCAGTATCTGGTTGGTTTTCAATTTTCATCTCTCTCTT
>CM042159.1:42939760-42996059 GCA_023376005.1 Doryteuthis pealeii | reverse complement strand
CCCGGAGATTTTGCTCATATTTATCAAGGTGAAATAAAACAATTAGATAATAATACTGAGCACATATTTATTAAGATCAAATTTATTGTGTCAATATGTGGGTTAGCCCTCCCATTTCTGCTATTTTGTTGTATATATAAAACAATTGTATTTTATTAGTATGTAGCTCCGGACAAAGTGTGAGGATTGCTATAATTAACGGCGTCGATCCCAGGGTGCCATCCCCCCCAGGCAACACCGAACCTTTCGATTTAAAGGGGCTGGGCTGGGTTTATTTCCCAGCGCCTGAGGCGCCCCGTTGAGGGGAAATGCCGACGGGATCGACGCAATTTTTCACCCGCCACCCATGAGCTTCGGTTTGTGGGTGGTCCCACGTTAATAGGGCCTTGTATATTTTTTTTGTTAAATGATGGTGTGAGAAGATAGAAAAAATGGACATGCGCAAGTAGACTTAATCTATACATATATAAAGGCAGTTGTGTGTATATGTATGTCTGAAGGAAACTTCGAAAATAAAACAATTAACGACAAAGTAAATATATATACACCTTAAATATCACCAGGGCTTGGTTTTTGAGCAAAAAAAATAGAGATTTGATTTATATTCGTGAAGCTGATTAAAAAAATGAAATTTAAATGATAACAGCATAGATTTTTTAAATTTAATATTTTAAATAGTAGACATTAACATTTCATTTCAGGGTAGCTGGATCAATGCAAGGTCTATTCTTTTTTTTTTTTTGACATAGGGATTTAAATGGGGCATCCGACGAGGATTCAACTCACGATTCAGTAATAATGGATCTGCAGGACTAACTTTAAAAATCCCCCTCTACCAAGGCGACGCCGGGTAGCCGCTGCTAGTAAATAAATAAATGAATAGATATTGTTACATAATTATGGATCCCTAATATCTTTTTAAGGTAGTATAGAAATCCTTATGGCGATCAGTAGAGCTGATGGCCTTGAGAGTGAGTGACAGCGTTTGACCTCACTCTGACCTTGCGTTCTGGGGATGATCGTGAGAATCGGAAGGCAATAGAAGGCCCTTCCGGTTTAAGGAGTAAGCAACTCAGTTAGTCAGTTAGACAGTTAGAAGTTAGAAGCGAAGCTAGCAAGATGTGAGTCTCACTGCGTGATTGTCTGGTCTGGGGTTCTACGAATAAAGTAACATCATCGTAAATCGAAGTCTTGTTGTTATTACTAAAAGCTAACAATGACACAGGGCTTCTGATAACAAGAGATCCCTAGCAACAGAAACCAGACACGGAACCCTCAATAGAAGACCAGACGAGACCTTAGAAGATATACCAGATCCGGCCAGAAGAATAGACGACCAGAGTAAGAAGACGTAAGGAAGTATATAACGTATAGATATATAGTGCCGGTAAAGAGGTATACAACATATACCTATTTGGTACCGTCAAAGAAAAGGCACTATGCAACAATATGACTTATTTATTTTTTTCATACATGCACACGCACACACAGGGGCGTAGAAGCGACCGCAGCTAAACATATTCATGTATATGTATATTTAATTGCATTATAGTATTTGCTGAAAGAATCAGAATAGTTATATTATGATTAAAAAGTGTTGGCCTTACTAGTCTAATATCTAGACAAAACTGATCAGGATTCCCCTGATGTCTACAGCCAAAAGACAAAGTTATTTTTGTAATCGTCGTTACGTTACACAAAACTCAATTCTAATTGGATGAATAAGAAAATTGTCCAAAGACACACATCCGCTTCGAGGCTGACAAAATGACAAACTTTGTGGCTGCCTTATATATATATATATATATATATATATATATATATATAATGTTGTTTTGGTTCCAACGGGAGAAAATTTAATATTTACAAAGTACAAAGTTTACATATTAGTATGTTTACTTCTCGTAAGTTCGTGTAGAGGTCACTTAAGAGGAATATAAATACCTACTCCTTAACAAAACGAAGAAATCTGCTAAGTCCGTTTGGTGTGGTGGGAAGACGCTTGACAGTCAGCTTGACAATCAGGTTTCGAATCGCACACGGGGTGGTCTTTGTATCTATAGCTCTGCTGATGAGGCCTAATAGGCCGAAATGTACATACAGAGATTGATTTTTCTCTATTTGTTTAGCCTTAAATTTAAATAGGTAATCCCGCCTAATTAATTAATTATTAATTAATTAACTTTCATAAATTAGGTTCGACTTCAATTAAAACACATATTCTCCCAAATATATATATAAATAGGTTGTGCGTATTTCTGCAATTTTTCTGAAATTAACAGAAAAATTGCAGAAACACGCACAACCTATGTATATATATATATATATATGTATATGTATATGTGTATATATATATATGTATATGTGTATATATATATGTATATCAATATATGTATTGATCAAAGCCTGAAGAAGATACCAGAATATCTTAAACACGTGTTGCGTATGTAAGATAAAAGAATATTTTTTTTCTGAGAACATATATTTTGCTGACCTTCTTCTTTTTTATAAATATTAAATTTTCTCCCGTTGAAAGCCAAACAACATTTTATATATATATATATATATATATATATATATATATATATATATATATATATATACCCCCCTCCACACGAACAGGATGCGACACGAGGTCAATTTATTAAGCGGAGTTTAAGAGGTTGGAATTCAGAGTTTTCCTTCTCCTAGACTGATAACCTAGCCATGGTTAAAGAGCCAAGTCCACCCTACTATTTTACCAATAACTGAAGGTAAAAGTGGATTCCTGCCTTTCGCAAGAGTATTAGCGCAAAGTGAAATGTAAACAGCTTCGCCCAGGAACTGAACTCGGGTCGACGAGTACTTTTCCTACGACTCTAACCATTAGTCAACGCGCCTCCATAAATATATATACATATCTATCCTTATATTGGAGATACGGTGTTTGTCTGTATGTAACCGAAACTACGTTACTGCTTACATCAAACTACCCTCCGTAAATATGACAATGAATATTTCATTCATAATAGTCAAAATACATAGAATCAATCTTATTTATTAACGACATCTCAATGAAAATCTGAGTTTGATTTGTCCCAAAACACCCTATGTTAGTTGTGCGTTTAAAATCATGCAATATTTCTTATATATCACGAAGAAATATAGATTTACTAAATATTTGGTTAATTTACTCACTGGTTTTAACAAACCTGAATTTAATAAATGAGTACTGGGTGTTATTGATCTCTAATATTATTATTCTATTCTCCAGCGTATTAAAATCAATATTAGGAACGATTTTATATAGAAATCAATTAAAATATAATTAAAATCTTTTTATATACGTTTTTATTCAATTTCATTAATATTTCCACTTTAATATATTTTCTATACACAAAAGGCGGTTAATGTTCTGAGCGAGTCAGGAGTTCTAGTGTGGCCGCACCATACAGCTTTAATATATTTGTACATAACATTGAATTTGACATTTTTAAAGAAGTGAAAAATCAACTAACCCTAATGCCAAGGGCAGCAAGACGTTCAGAATATGGGTATTTGCCTCATACCCCACTTGTATGGGCTGGGCACAAGGACTCGTTTTAACGTGGGCCCACCCACAAGTCGAAGCTCATGGGTGGGAAAGAACAAAAATTGCGTCGATCCCTTCGGCATTCCCCCACAAGGGGGCGCCTCAGGAATCGAAGCTATTATTAAACTCTCGACGAGTCCAGCGGCCGAAGCTCGCTGGACACCCGGTGCCAACCGGAAAACGCGAATGTGCAATAAGTTCTTAAAAAACACGTTCAGAATTTAATAAATGATTACTGGGTGTTATTGATCTCTAATATTAGTATTCTTATCTCGAGCGTATTAAAATTTTATGAAAGATTTTATATAGAAATCAATTAGAATATAATTACAATCTTTTTATATGCGTTTTTATTCAATTTCATTATTATTTCCACTTTATATTTTCCATACACAAAAGGAGGTTAATATTCTGAGCGAGTCAGGAGTTCTAGACAGGATGCAAATTCCAAGTGTGGCTGCACCATACACCTTTAATATATTTGTACGTAACATCGAATTTTGACATTTTTAAAAGAAGTGAAACAATCAATTAACCCTTAATGCCATGGACAGCAAGACGTTCAGAATATAGTAGATGCCCAATCAAGGGCACTCGCTTGGTTGCACGTATCTGTATAGTTTCCAAGAGCTTAATGTTCTGAGCGAGTTAGAGGTTCCAGAGTAAGGATGCAAATTCCAAGTGTGGTTAGCCTCTTATAGCTTTAAATATATTTGTACGTAACATTGAATTATTTCAATTGATAAGAAAGGAGTAAAATTAATTAATCAAAGTCCAATTCGCAGGAAAAAAAAAGTCTTTATTTGTATTTATTTTTTATTTATTTCCAGAACAAATTGTAATTTCCTCTGCGATGTCGTTACATCATTTATTGTCAATGAATTGGAAAGTGACCGGCCTCGACTTCACCCCCGGAACACACACACACACACCTTTTAGCTTATTTGTGATTACAATCTGCCCCAATCACCTTTTATTTTTTTATCTTTTTTATATTGATTGTTGATTTTCCCAACATTATTACTTTTTTATTTTGTTCTACAACTTCAAACCGGGAATACGTATCAGTGTATTCTTATTTAGTCTTGTTATGTTATAGCTTTATTTAAAATCATCCTTATATAAGTTTTGTTAGATTTTATTTTTTTCTTCCAACTTTAGAAATCGTTTGATTTACTCTACGGAGTTCTGTCTAAAGTTTAAAAACGGTTAAATTAAATTGTTTAAAACGGCCCTGTCTAATGATTTAAAACTGTTCTATCTGATGATTAAAGAGGTTATGTCCTATGGTTACAATCGGTTTTGGCTATTGGTTATAAATGGATCTATCTAGTTATTAAAAGAGTTCGGTCTAATGGTTAAATCTATTATGTTTAATTTTTAAAGAGTTTAATAAATAAAAACGGTCCTTTTTAATGGTTAAACACGGTTCAGTCTGTTGTATGTTGGTTGGAGGTAATTTTTATATGAAATGTAACATTAAAGATAAAAACAGTACAAATCTTATTATAATGGAGATTGTGTGCTTTTTTGTCTGTAGCCGAAACTATATCACTACTCAAGTTACAATTCCCTTGGTTATTGAAATCACATTCTCAATGATTTTATTTTTATTTTAACCTCAATTATTAATAAAATTGTATTACATTATTAATACTGTTAACCATATCTACATACTAACAACATACAATTATGTTTATATATACAACAAAATAGTGGTTTACAGTGTGAAGGGGAAGGCTAATTTGCATATTGATATAAAAAAATCGAATTTAATAAATATGTGCTTAGTATTATTGATTTCTAACTGTTTGGTTTTATTTTAATGAATATAAGTAAAAAATCTCTTCAATAAATCTTAAATGAAATCCATTAACAAGAAGAAATAACTGTCATTTTATTCTTTACTTCCTCTTTTAACTAAATACTTAAATTAGAAAAAATAACAATGAAAGACGAGAGTGATGGAAGAGTAAGTTTCAGTTGTTCTATATTTCGATTATACCCCCCTCTGTTTTAAATCTTTTTATCTGCATTCTTATTTAGTTTCATTAGCCTTTCTAATTTAATATGATATTTCATTACATTAAAACTTAAATACTTGCACCCGGAGGGTGCATATATTTGCTAGTAATCACAAAGAAGTCTGAGTCGTAATGAAAATTGTCCTTTATATGTGTACTATAAATTGAACAATAATTTACAAAGGTGTGTTGTGGTTTGGTTAATGAATTTTCCTTTTTATAAACTCTTCTTAGTGTTAAAGTTTACTTGTATTTTTGTTCACCCGGTTTGAGGAGGGATCTTACTTGCGACTGGTCTCTTTGCTTGCCAATGCCTTTTTGCTTGGTTCTGCTGCTATCAACCTCCCCTTCCCCGCTCTCAGAATGTCCGTTAGTTGGCGGGAGTTTTGAATTTGGCGTCGGCCAGTCTGATTTAGTTTATTTTAAAAATACGATCCTTTTTCTTTGTTTCTTAAATCTGCCATAACAAAAATACACAGTTTATGAACCATTTCATGTCTAATGATTAAAAAGGATTATGTGTAATGGTTAAAAAAGGATTACATCTAATGATTAAAAACGCTTCTATCTAATGACCAGAAGCGGTTTTGTCTAATGATTAAAACACTTCTGTCTAATTTTTAAAATGTGTTCTGACTCAGATTAAAAGCGGTCATACCTAATGCTTTAAGACGGATCTATACTTAGATTCCAGCACCTTTAAAATCGGATAGCTAAGCTCTAATCTTATATCTTACTTCATCCTCTCATATCTATCTCATGAATAAAAATGGTCTTTTTTAATCGTTAAAACGCTGCAATAACAAAGGCGATATCCTAATGAGTGCTGGAGTAGTTAAACGTGAGGCTGAATACCAAATCTACTGCACAACCCTCTGGGTGATATGTAAGATTAAATTTGGTGACTATGGTAAAAAACAAAGTAAACGTATCTTTTTTTTTTATTAATAATGGAAATTCGATCTCTATTTGTCTGTATTCGAAAATACGCCGCTGCTTACGTCACATTACTCAAAATCGACACAACTTATAATAAATACTCTCAAAATTTGAGCATGCAACCTCATTTTTTGAAAAAGAAGTTTTAATAAACACATTCCGGTATTAAATATTTATATATATTTTGTTTTATTTTGAATATATATTTAAAGTTATCCAAACTAAGTTTCCATTTCAAATTCTTTATTTTTTATACGTTTAATAAAGGGGCCGGGTGAGCTCAGTCGGTAGAGCGTTCGGCTAGAAACCACAAGATTTCTAGTTCGATACCGGCCCTCGCCAACTCAGCGTATGAGTAGCACAGGGATCTGTGTGGTAAAGTAGGAGCTGATGGTAGGTGTGGCGCTCCACCCTAGATGCCAAAACAATCTCCTTTGTCTAGCGCTATTGAAAAAGGGATAGACTCCCTCGCTGATTCTGATACCGACTTTAGGCCGCCCGGCGACTTTACTTTACTTTTTTCTTACTTATTTATGATACAAACCATTTAACATTGAATTTTTAACTCCTACTCCTCTCAGGCATATCTTTCAAACATTAATCTTTACACCACCCGGAGGGTATTTTTTTTCTGCTATTACGAATAATTAAAAGTCCCAAAACCAATAAAACTGCGTCTTTGTCCTCACCAAAACTCCATAGAATACTTTAATGATTTTTTTGTAAGTGAGTGGGAAAATATTATATTATGCGGATGTTTCCTTCTTTTGAACATCGGGGGTGAAAATCTGTAGATAGAAGCGTCAGACAGGCATAAGTCAAAATTGACGTTTATGTGTAGGAAAATTCCTCACAAAAGATATTGGACATGACAGTTGAAGAACTGAGATCAATCTAGCAATCTACAGTTCCATCTCTACAGAAATGGTTCTCTTCAATCTTGTAAAGTAAGCAACGCCGAGAAACACTTAGAAACAAAAGAGAAACTGAAACGCAGTCCCAATTGTCTTGGAGAATAAAAGTCATTTTAACTTATTGTCTTATTACATAATTACGTTAGCTAATTTTGTAAATGGAAATACAGGAATTAGGCGCGGAAAATGACCTTGTGCCATTATAAAGTTAAATACTCGGTTGTCCAACAAGGAAAAATCATTTTGCGATGCAATCTTTTCGACGTATATATTAGCTAAACAATGTGTCACATCCTTCTTTGATGTAAAGGAGTCTGTAAAGGGAAACTGAAACGCAGCCCCCCACCCCACCCCACATTTGTTTTCTGAAACAGTAATTGTCTTGGAGAATAAAAGTCATTTTAACTTATTGTCTGATTCCATACTTACATGGTTACGTTATTAGGGTTACTTGGATAGTTAAGGTTCACAAAAGGATAAGTTTTAGTAAAAATGAATTATGGGTGAAGAAAAACGAAAAAAGCTTTGGGTTATCTTTAAACAGCCTACAACCACAGTTGCAACATCTCATTCACCAAAAAGAAAAGATGAATAAAAAGCAAAACAGTAAATCCTTGGTGGGAGTGCCCGTCCCGTGACTTAGTAATTAACATGCTGGACTGCGATATATCGTAGTAACTGAGTTTGAACTCCAGTCACGCTATTACATTCACTTTTTGACTAATACCTTTGGGAAAGGTATGGACCCCTTATCCCCTCATCTATGGGTTAAATAGTACCAAAAATGTCCTTCTACAAGGATGGCTTTGGCACTAAATAACCCACAAAGGTTGATCTGCCATTA
Organism: Doryteuthis pealeii; assembly: GCA_023376005.1. Taxonomy (NCBI): domain Eukaryota; kingdom Metazoa; phylum Mollusca; class Cephalopoda; order Myopsida; family Loliginidae; genus Doryteuthis; species Doryteuthis pealeii. The sequence goes on along the minus strand of CM042159.1, from coordinate 42,987,767 downwards.
AACAAAGAAGACAAATCAAACAAATTAAATCCTTGTCTGTCATTTTTATTAAAACATGTCTACAAGAGAATCTGCTGTATTACATGTGTTTGTGTATAACTCTATGAGACCCTTGTCAGCTAGGGCAGTAGAATACACCGACTCCACCTTTTCAGAGGGATGAACCCCTCCTCCAATGGGGCCACCTGTTGGCCGTGGATGGTAACCCATGATGCTTAGAGATGGAATCCTGATGGCTTAACAGTCCATGGCATGCAACACTCCACTTTATCCATTAGTTAGGCTATATTTTGAAGAGGCCACCTGTGATCAATCTGTTGGTCACATCAAGCCCTAGCGCCTATATTGTCCCAACCCTATTCCCCTTAAGACAAGCCGCCAGCCCTTTTATCATATATGTGCTAGAAGGCGGTGGCTGAGGGTCTTAGTATCCTGAGTATGACGGTAAACTGTAAAGTTCAAAATTTGGAATGCGATATGTTTAGATTGATTGGATAAATTCCAAATCAGAGAAAATGTCGGGTTGAATATTTTGGGAGAATTATAAAAATTCTGGCCAGAGGAATGTCGGATTGTTTGGCTAAAATTCCAGTGTATGAAATATAATAATATACAATGGAATTATAATATAACGTAAAAAAATAATCAACTGATTAATGGTAATTATAAAATACGGGTGAAATAGTCGAGGAGAAAAAGTGTCAGCGAATTCAATCCACGAAGCGTCTATTGAAGCAAACACGACGCAAGCTTGGATTAGCCTATCGAAAAAAAACATCATTTCTTTCTTTCTTTTCCTCTACCAAAGCTGACAGCTGACAGTGCGAGTGTCATAAGCTTAGTGTATCAAATTCAGCGATTATATTATTGTAACATTCTTTCTATCTCCCCCTGCATTGACGACTACTAGATTGTCACGGCCAGAATAAGCATTTGTTGACAGTAATTGCACAAGTTTATTTTCAGTCTTGGTTACCACGGAAGATAATTGAAGGGACGTTTTTCACACACAAAGAAACGAGCCCAAATATATAAGGACGAAAACCCATAACGTCACATACGTTGACACATTTTGTAACTGAAAACACAAGGAATTAGGAGCAGAAAATGACCTTGTGCCATTATAAAGTTAAATACTCGGTTGTCCAACAAGGAAAAATCATTTTGCAATGCAATCTTTTCGACGATTAGCTGTGTTGTGGCGCGTTGTGCAAGGGTTATGAGCGTAGAAAATAGACTCGATCACTTGAGTTCAAATCTTTGACGAGGCAATTTGTGTTTATCATATAGTACCTAAATAATGGAAATGATATCGTCTGTTCTTCCTCTAAATAATGTCTGGCGAAACTGCCAAAGAGAGAAACAACGAGATCTCACGGCACTTGGTAATTATTTCAAGAATATACAGGCATTTAGAATTGTTTTAGCCGCGGTTGATAAAGCAAATATAATCAAAATTATATAGCCTTTTATAATTTGTATTATTTGCATTATTCGGAGTATTTTTCTAATCTTTATTGTTATATAGTTAACGTTTCGGCCGATGTACTCTCTGGTCGACTTCTTGTGTTTCTTGTCTTCTGGTGTTTCTTGTCGAACTCAGGATCTTTTTCAAACTCGAGAAACTTCTCGAATTCAGGAAGTCTCTTGTCGAACTCGGGAGCTTGTATGTCGTAATCGGGAGTGTTCATAGAACTTCAAACCTAACCCTTCATTCAGTCCACAGAGGTAGACTGTTCAAATTCCGTTAACCCTGACCAAGTTCAAGTTTTAAGCTATGTTAAGTATTCTATGTTATTATTGCCCTTGGCTATGTTTGAACCAGCAACCTACAGATAATTGTCACTTAGAACTGTATTAACTCAACCCATATATTCATTGCGCTATGTGTCCACCTGGACATTCGAATAATACAAATAATCAACCCTTTATAAATGTTTTAACCAGGGATGATTTAACAAATATAATCACTGTACAGATGAGTCACTTTTTATTCATCAATATTTATTCAGAGTTGCTGATTGGTACGTTTTCTGCGTCCCTGACGCACAAAAATCTAAAAGGACGCAGTAAAATCTTATCCATGAGTCCCAATGTTTTTCTGTTTTCTTTCCTCACCATTTCAAGCTGACTGTAAATACATTTCAATACTTTCTTAGAAACGAATTACACTGGATAGGTTACAAGGTAGGCTTTTGTAGGGACCCATAAATTTTCTTGGAGGGACTCATTCAGAGCAAATGTGTGCGTACCAGGACGCAATAAATCAAAAAGCTATCAGCATCACAGTTTCTTGAATCTTGAGCCATAACTGCTTTGATGTTCTTACTATTATATTACTGATACACTGGACGGATGCCCCCCTCTCTCTCTCTCTCTCCATCAATGTCTAAATACCCTAAGGACTTAGCCATCCAATTTGCACAAAGAGACACCGCGCCCTACAAAACAGTCCGTTGGCAGTTGCTGACTATTCCCAAGTTTCTTTTCAAACGTCTCTTCCGAGTGATCCTTCCCATGTGACAGTCAACTAAAGCAGCTCTAATTGCCTAAGAGATTCTTACACAAACCCCAGGGCGCATAGGGGCGTGTTGTTTGATGGCGTAGAAAACTCAGCGACTATTCAAAATCCGCTAACAGGTTATAGTCTATTTTTGAGGTCGGAGTGCCTGTAGATACACATTTAGCGCCTTATTCGTTGTACCCCAATGTTTGGTAAATACGATGATATGTTCTGTTTATTATATTCCTAAATAAATATAGATAATATACATGAGTTAAAGCTCTAATGAGACTAGATTAAAAAAGTCTAAGATGGAAATCTGAAAAATTCATTTAGTCTTTGATTATAATTGAGGTTAGGCTAATTCCCACTTAAATCATCCAGAAAAAAGTAAAATTTCCACCCACCCCCTTCAATCTTTCTGAAATTTTTATCAGATGTGGACTATGTTAAAGAAACATAATCCCCAAAATTTGAGCTTCTAATTCAAAACATTGGCAAGTTATCTCGATTTGTAGCTCTCCAATTTTTTTTTCTGGGGGGTGCACGAAAAATAGTGACGTTTTGTAATCTATTTTTGTCTGTAAAATGAGTTCTAGAGTTTGCCTATTCCTAAAAATTGGTTTGTAAAAGTTTTTTCATCGAAGGAATCCAAAAATGCTATCACAAAGTCTTAAAATTAGCAAATTCTAATTTATTTATGAGTTCTGATTTTTTCATTGCAAGATCAATAGCTAGGAACATCCCAATGACAATTTAAAAAAAAATATTTTAAATATATTGAACATTATTTGTGCTTCCTATTGCAAACTCTGGTAACAGACTTTAAAAATAATCAACTATAAAGACCAAAAACAAATCTAAACCAAACTTACATCACCTAGGTGCAGACACTGAATGCCGTGCTGAAGACTTGTTAGCAATGATAACCAATAGTCGTGGTAATATTCACCCTATTTATTAAATGACCCTAGTACCTGACGCACAGGTTCTTTTACTTTGTCATTTTTCATTTTCTATACCATTCAAACACAAACACAAATCTAAACCAAACTTACATCACCTAGGTGCAGACACTGGATGTCGTGCTGAAGACTTGCTAGCAGTGATAACCAATAGGCGTGGTAATATTCACCCTATTTAATAAATGACCCTAGTACCTGGCGCACAGGTTCTTTTACTTTTCCATTTTTCATTTTCTATATCCTTCTGAAAATCTCGGGTAGACATTGCAATCAATCTCATCGGCGCCATTGATTCCACAATTAACCGATCTTTCCGAGATGATTACATTTATTAATCATGATTATTTATCATTCTAGCGGTAAAGGTTCTCGTATCTAACATTAAACCAAAAGCCTGGGAGTAAATCTATTTAAGACTTTAGAATCCTACTCAATATTCTCACAGCTTTGGGCGCGGCTACTGCCTATTATATATCTATATCCATCATCTGATCAACACGTTATCTATCTTCTATTTGAACGCAATGTCATTTCCCTACCATCACCTTTCTACGTTTTCCCTGTGTCAGTTAATTATATATACTAGCAAATATATGCACCCTTCGGGTGCAAGTATTTAAGTTTTAATATAATAAAATATCATATTAAATTAGAAAGGCTAATGAAACTGAATAAGAATGTAGATAAAAGGATTTGGAACAGAGGGGGTATGATTGAAAAATAGAACAACTTTGAAACTAAATCTTCCATCATTTCCGTTACTCCCGTCTGGTAAATTTTCCTAATTTAACTGTTTAGTTAAAATAGGAAGTAAAGAATAATATTAGTTATTTCTTCTTGTTAAGGGATTTCTTTTAAGATTTATTGAAGAGATTTTTGCTCATATTCATTAAGATAAAAGCAAACAATTAGAAATCAATAATACTAAGCATATATTTATTGAAATCAAATTTTTAAGATCAATATGTAAATTAGCCATCCCGTTCACTCTGTAAACCGCTATTTTGTTGTATATATAAATACAATTGCATGTTATTAGTATGTAGATATGGTCAACATTATAAGTAATGTAAAACAATTTTATTAATAATTGAGGTATAAATAAAAATAAAATCATGGTAAATGTGATGTAAATAACAAAGGGAATTGTGACTTGTATAGTAATATAGTTTCGGTTACAGACAGACAAAACCACAATCTCCATTATAATAATATATATATATATATATATATATAAGTCCTCCACAGACACGTGTTTAAGCGTTTCATGCCTCTTCAGTGTGGCTAGGCACATCTACCTATGGCTAGGTCGAACTCAGACTGACCGTATGGTAGCCCGATATCTTATCCCCTCGTCCACTGACAGTTGTAACGGGGACTGGTGTTTTTAAACTATTAAGTACATAGGTTTGGTTATGTATTTTACGGTCACCGAGAGATCAAATTCCCGGGGAAACGATCATTGCTTATATGCTTAGTAGTGAGAGTTATTTTAAATTACCAATTAGAGAGCTCTACCACATTTATGGGACCATATATTATGTAGGTGCAAACTTATAGATTCATACGAGGATTTTTATAAATCCCTAGAAGAGCTCAATGTATAATAAGTAATATGTTATTTATATACAGAGCAATATTATGTATATATATGTATATATAACATAATATAATATATATATTATATTATATTATATTATATCATATTTACCAATATCAAATATTTACCAAGAGCAGGATGGGATACAGGGTCAAATTCTTAAGTAGCGTTTAACAGCTTTAATTTCAGAGTGTTCATTTTCCTAGAGCGTTTACCATAGCAAGATGAAAGAGCCCAGTCTACCCTACTATTTACCCATAGCTGGAGTAAGAATAGTTAGATTCATAGCTTTTACAAGGGTATTAGCGTTATGTAAAATGCAATAAGCCATGTCCAGGATTTGAACTCGTCTCATCGTGTCCATTTCCTACCACAAGAACCATTACACCACAAGCCCCTCTCTCTCTCTCTCTCACTCTCTTTCTCTCTGTCTCTTTCTCCCTCTCTCTCTCTCTCTGTCTGTCTCTCTCTCTTTGTCTCTATCTCTCTCTCTCTCATTCTCTTTCTCTCTCTCTCTCTTTATATATATATATATATATATATATTGGATGTCCCCGTGATTATAGTCATAGGAAATGGATATGCCGACACGACTTCCTAGACGAGGCTGGAAGAATTTCTCATTGCGCTAATACCATCGGGAAAGGTATGCATATACCTATTTTCCCTCCAGATAAGGGTAAATATTAAGAGTGACTGGGGTCTTTAATGTTGGTAAGGTAGTCAGTCTAGGAAAAGGAAAACTCTGAATTCAATCCTCTTAAAATCCGCTTAAAGATTGACCCTGTGTCACATCCTGATCCTGTGGAAGGGTTGGTAAGTACATATCTATTTGCATCCAGGAACCATTTGCTTACAATGTTACATTTATTTTAGTTATTTTCTCCTGTTTTGTCTCCATCCGAATATGGTAGGTTCTGCCGAACAAGGAAGTCGTATAAAATGTTGTCTTATCTCGGTAAATCTCAAAGGATTATCTGCCGCAGAAAGACGAGTTTGCTGATAATGTCATGGATTAGAGATAAACTTTTTTTTAAAATTTACGATATATATATCATCATCATCATGATGTCGCGCTGTCAGCGCGGATATCCATGACAATCTCACTCCATCCGTCCCTATCGCTCATCATTCTCGGGAGGTCCTCTATGCAGCATCCTGTATCCGCACAGAGCTGATCAATGTACGTCTTTGCTGGTCGGCCCACACTGGCGTGCCCATGTGTTGGTTTCCACTGGAGGACATCACTTATGAGTTCGTCCTTGCTTCTCCAGCAGTGTCCCGCGTGTCTTGTCCGTCTTACTCGGATGGTTTGGGTGATATGTTGCAGGTTACCGTACAGCTGTTTTCTCATAGGGTGTTGTTTCCACGACTTGTTCAGGATCACCCGCAGAATTCTTTTGCAGCTCCCATCTAGTTTATTCTCTAGTCGCTTAGTTAGGGTCCAGGTGGTGCAGCCATACAACAGCACTGATACGACAACGGCCTGGAAGAACTGTCTCTTTAACTTGTCTGTGAGATTGGATTTCCATATGACCGATAATTTATTTATAGCGGCCCATGCCTTTCCCATACGTGCATTAACGTCGTATTATATATATATATATATATATATATATATATATATATATATATATTTATGTGTGTGTGTGTGTGTGTGTGTGTGGTTGTGTGTGTGTATTTGGGCAGCATTCTTTCATTTATACATGTAGAATTAAACAAAATACACATCCCCTGTTTAACAATTTTATTTTTGATCTTTTCACCTAAAATTACATTCATGCATCCACTCTAATTATCGAAATATTCTAACGGAAAATACACACATTCTGCACAAAGAAAAAATAAACAAAAACTTCAAATACTAGAAGCTTTATACATAAAACAATACAAACCATCCTTAAACAAAATTAATTTCCAATGCAGTACACACATTTTAAAATGCCTATAACACCTTTTTCATCAATTCTTCTCCTTCCAGCCTCCACATTGATATAATAAAAAAAAAACTGGAACACATCACCTCTGATGATGGCACTTCGAAGTGCCGAAAGTACTCGGGACCTGAACTTGGGTGGACTCATCCACTAATTCCACCAAAATATTAAAAAGTTGACCAGAAAACTCGAAAAGATCAAAAATAAAATTGTTAAACAGGAGATGTGTCTTTTGTTTAATTCTACACACACACACACACACACACACACACACACACATACACACGCATATATATATATATTATATATATATATTATAATATAATATATTATATATATATATATAAACACAATCATACTTTTAATTTAAAGCTCAGCAATTAAACGAATTATTTCAATTAAAACAAAAAGTCGAGAGAAGACAGAGAAACTTAAGGGCCCATTCGACCGTTGCATTTTTTAAATTTATCCAACCGGTAGATCGTTTAAAAGTCAAAGTGTATAAATTGGGTAACAGGGGTATAGGATAATATAAAGGTTGGGGTACAAGAAGGAAAAAAACCTTAAGTCGTATATATATATATATATATATATATAATATATTATATATATATATATAGTGAGCACACGTGATGTAGTGGACACGGTGACACCAATGAGGCTGAAACACTTTCGTTAAACTTAAACTTAAAAGTTGACTCTCGTGCGGAGGAGATTTGTCGAGTTTCCTTTCCATCCAAAAATGAAAACTTTTTTTTTACGAACAGAGAAGCCGTATCAAATTTTATCTTAATCTCAAAACATAACCTTTAAAGGAAACCCGACTATAAATGTTTTGCTGATAATATCATGGATTAAAAACTGACTAGCTGATATCAATAAGGCATGAATTAAACTATTCCCCTCCCCGCAGCTGTGGGTATATCATAGAACAGACTAGATTCTTTAACCTTGGTATTACAACCGGTATTTCCAGAAGGAAAACTCAGAAATTATACCTGTTACAATCTGTTTATAGGGCCGAGATAGCTCATTCGACTAGAAACCACAAGGGTCCTAGTTCGATATCGGCCCTCGCTAACTCAGCATAGAGAATTGTACGGTAAAGTAAAGAGCTGGTGGTAGGTGTGGTACTCCACCTCAGACGCTAAAACAATCTCCTTGGTCTAGCGCTAGTGAAAAGGGGATAGACTTCCTCGCTGATTGGCAGATACCGACTTTAGGCCACCCCGATGAGTTTACTTTACTTTACTAAAGTCTGCTTAATAAATAGAGTTTGCGTCACATCCTGTACATACGGAGCTGTTGATAAATACATACTGAACGGGGGTCACATCGTACATTTCTTTGTGTTTTATTCTTTAATGGCATATTAACTATTGTGGGTTATTTAATGTAAAAGTCACCCTTGTAGAAGGACAGTAGTAGTACTATTTAATCCATAGGGAGATTGTTACCATATTATATGACCGAAAATACATACATAGACAGTTCTATTCATAAAAGAGAAATTCTTGGATTCTTAACATTATTGGAGCATACTGGGATCCTTAGACAATTGGTGCAAGAAGTTAAGCGCGGCTAAAACAATCAGGCAGTGGTGTGCATTTACTTTGTAAAGGCTTATGGATCCATTCCAGACATTCTAATTTAAACAGCTATGCACTACGAGCTCCTCCCAATTCACATACTTACTTTCCTCATAGCGAGTAAGGGAGGTAAAGTAACTCGCAGGGTTCAAGAGGACATCCCCCAAGCACTAATACCTTTTAGAAAAATATGAACCTCGAAATTCCCGCAGTTATGGGTTAAATAGAACCAATACTGTTCTTGTACAGGGATGACTTTGAAATTGGATAACCTATGAGGGTTGATATCCCATTAAAGAAAGAAACAAAATAAAACGTTGCCAAATGGTGGATTTCAATCTTCGGTTATTAGATTTAACGATTTCGAAAATATAAGATTATATAAGTAAGAAATAATCCTGAATTATCTTCACTAATAACTTTCCCCGGGGGAGGATTAATTACCAATTCCAATATGGGAGAACATAAGCAGGAATAAATTTATCATGATTTATTGATAGACACACACACAAACTCACACGCAGACATATATATATATATATATATATATATATAACTTGAGAAACTCTCTTTTTCCTTTATCCAAATTATCTAGTGGGAGCTCAATGGATGACCTAACGGATCACTTTTTGCCTAGTATATATATATATATATATATATATACTAGACAAAAAGTGATCCATTAGGTCATCCATTGAGCTCCCACTAGATAATTGGGATTAAGGAAAAAGAGAGTTTCCAAAATTAATTATAGGGCCGGACAGTTAAACAAAACATACGGTTGGAGAGTTTAAAAAACATACGACCGGAGAATTTAAAATAAACATACGGCTGGAGCGTTAAAAATACGCCCAGAGAGTTAAAAAAAATACTTCCTGAGAATTAAAAATTGTTTGTAAGATTTTTAAGAAAGAAACGTTTGACCTAATTTATATTGTAATGAAATAATGGAATTTTATTTAGCTACGGGCTCATCGTTGCTTCTAAATCTTAACATACAAATAAAGTGAGTAGTTTAATGTCTCTCTCTCTCAATCACTCTCTCATCCCTCTCTTACTCACACAGAGAAACTAACATATACAGCAAGGGAGTAATCAAGATATACATAGCGAATGGAATAGTGATAGCCAAAATATTAAGAGAGGGACGGTTCAGTTTTTAACGTAATTGCAAATTACGAGTAATTAGAACCAATTAAAATGGAATTTTTTTCAAACATAATTCAATCCTAAAACTAACGAATAATTTAGTATAACTTTCATGTAATTAAACTAAAGCCTGTAGGAGACAAATTTTAATTCTCTCAGCTTTAGTATAACACACACACACACACACACACACACACACACACACATATATATATATATATATATATATATATATAGTTGAGCTGCAGCTGCGAATTTTGTTTATATTAGGATGGGTATATGTTAATGTCAGATTTTGAACAGTGGCAGATGGCAAATATGTACATTTAACGTCAAACCTGATTTAATTGAAACCTTACGGGTGAATTATTCTTCATTTCAATTATATTCTGATGGGTTACAAAGATTGAATCCAATTTTCTGTTTCAGTATAACTCAGTATTTCCAATGGAATACAGATTAAGTATTTATTCGCATTATATTAGTTAAGAGATCTTACGACAGATGCTCCTAGAAAAGATTTAAATGGAAATGAAAATAGGATGATATATTCTAATTAGGCTGAATAGTTTCTAGATATTGTTTGGGAGTCCCTCTGGTGTAGTGGCTAATGTGCTGCACTGCGATATCTTAGTAAGCGTGTTCGAATTCCAGTCGCGCTATTACGTTCACTTTCGGAGTAAAGGTATGAACCACCTCATTTCAATATTATGGTTTTAAAGAACCTAATTTGTACAACTATTTACCCATTCCCTCCCAACAAGTTAAAGCGACAATTCTTCCAGGCCGTGGTGATATCAGTGCTACTGTATGACTGCACCACCTGGACTTTTAAAGAAAATAGGCTCGATAGAAACTGAAACAAGAATGCTGCGTGCGATTTTGAACTAGTCGTGGAAAAACACCTCACAAGGAAGCAGCTATACGGCCACCTGCCCCCCCCCCCCATCACACAAAACCATCCGAGTAGACGGTCAAGACATCCTGGACACGGCTGGAGAAGTAAGGATGAATTCATAAGTGACGCCCCCTGTGATAACCAGCACATGGACATGCTTGTGTGGGTCGTCCACCAAATACCTACATAGACAAGCTCTGTGCAGATAATGCCCGGTGGATCTGCCAGAGCCAATGAGTGATAGGGGCGGATGGAGAGAGGTTGTCATGTATATCCGTGCTGCTGGAGCGATATGGTGATGATGATGATGAGGATTTACCCATTGTTGGACGTACAAACGAGGAATACATGATTTTTCAGAGGAAATTAGCAATAATTGAACTGCAAACAGCTAGGCCCACACTCCAACCGTTCTATCACGATAACTTTTGGACTAATACCCAAGGGAAAATTATCACGCGTAGCTACAAGTTAAATAGTACCTCTACTGTTGTTCTACAAGGATGCCTTTAGCATGAAAAAAACAAAAACAAAGGATGATATGTCATTAAAGAAGGAAACCAAACCACACACTATTAAAAAATATGTATTATTATGGGGCATGTGAGTCCCCGTGGTGTAGTTGCTAATGTGCTGGGATAAAAACAGCGTAGTATGCGAGTTCGAATTCCAGTAGCGCTAATACGTCTAATTTCGGATAAATACACTTGAAAAAGATATGAAACCACTCACCCATAATTATGAAATAAATAGTACCATTACTGGTCTTCTACAACAATGGTTTTGTGCGCAAATTGGGAGCAGTTGGTAGGTGTGGTTCTCCGTCTCAGATGCAAAACATTTTCCCTGGACTAGCACTGGTGAAAAGTTGATAGACTCCCTGTCCGGCTGATACTGACAATAGGTCACTTCGGTTACTTGACTTTCTTACATGAGGTGGTTTATCTTTTCTTGCGACTTTATAAATTTGTAGCCCTCAGTGCATATTTTCTTGGAAACATTCCTAGAATAAATAATACGTTTGATTTAGTTTGGTCTATTGGCATAGTGAATGTCTAATTTTAAAGTAGCTTACTATGATGTCTGTTGGCGTTTTTTTTTATATAAGGTGTGTGCCAGATGTTCAGTTCTACTTATAGACTCGCCGATCACCATGTGACCAACCTATTGACCAACCACTTGCAGTATTCTGCTGCTGATATTATTATTTATACTGGCTGTTCTGGTCATACCTGCTCACACTGATTTGAACCTTCGTGGACTACGTAAGATTCCATAACCCAGGACTTATTCACTTACCAAAGGATTCTACAAGGAAATGAAATTCCCAGAACAGTCCAGCATTTTAACCACTACGCAACGGTGACTGCCCCTAAAATTTAGTACAAAATTGTGTACCGTTATGTATAATATCAAAATTCTTTCAAGTCGAGATTAAATGTATAATTAGAGTCGTAATTAATAAAGAAAATGTTATCAAATAAAGATTCATGAATAGTGGGATTTTCTGCTTTAAAATGTAAATAAAATGTTTTCATTGTGAATTCATGTTTATTTCTTATACTTTTTTTTTTTCTGTTATTCCACTTTTTTCCCCTTAAATTTTTAGTAATTTTCTGTCAACCTTTTTAGCCAATTGATTCTTTTATGTACAAAATTCAAAAATTTTATTTCCATAGAACCACTACTTTAAAGACTGAAATCCAAAATAACCCTTTCGGCATTAAATGACCCACAGAGGTTGATATGCCGTTAAACAAAACTCAAACTCAAACTCAAACTAAAATGTAACGTAATAATTAGCAAATATGCCAAATAATAGTGGCGAAAGGCAGTCATTTTTGAAGATTCATTTTTTTATATTTTAACTTCATTTATTGTTATTATCTTATCATACAGGAAATGGTGGGTCGTAGCCAGTGGTTCACTGGAGGCTGAGTGACAGCACGTCTCCTTAGCTCTCCAGGACTCTTCTGAGCATTCTATCCGATCTTAACAGTGCTGTAGTTTGGATGGTTTCGATTATTTCTCTGATTTCCAATTCTCACAAATTCTTTGCCAGAGCTTTGGGGACCATCATAGGGCACTAATTACAATTCGTACGGCCTTCACTTTCATATTCCACAGTTTGGTAAGTTCTCTGGCAAGGTCTAAGTATTTGTCTATCTCTTCACTTTCTTACATTTTTACTCGGTGGTCGGCCGGGACGGCAAAATCCACAATATGACAGGTTCTTTTCTTCTTGTCAATCAATTCTAGGTTCGGTCTCCTGGCCGGGATTAGGTGATCCGTCAGTGTTTCGAAGTCCCAGAGAATTTTATCCGTCTCATTCTCCAGGACAGGTTCAGGCTTGTGCATATACCATTTAGTTGTGTGGTGAAAATTGAATTTCTTGCACAGTTCACAGTGGATTACCTTTCCCACCGACTCGTGCCTAGTCTTGTATTCTCTTTGTGCTAGTTTGTTGCATTCGCTTATCATATAATTAACCGTTTCATCTCTGTCTCCTCACATTCTGCACCTACTATTCTGCTATGTCTTATCTATTTTTGCCTTGAAATAATTTGTTCTTATGGCATTGTCTTGTGCTCATTATTATCATTATTATTAGCTGATGGTATTTCACAGGAGTCTGAGGGACAACAAGTCTATCAGGCCTAGGACTCTTCTAAGTATTCTAGCCGATTGCAGCAGGGCAGTAATCTGGGTGGTTTCAATTCTTCCTCTGATTTCCAGATCCTCCAGTTTTTTTTCCAAGTTTATTGGGACCGTTCCAAGTACTCCGACTACAATTGGTATTACTTTCACTCTCATATTCCACAGCTTTTTCAATTCTCTGGCAAGGTCCAGGTATTTATCCATCTTTTAATTTTCTTTCAGCTTCATCCTGTGATCTGGTAGAACCGCAAAGTCCACCAGTTGACATGTTCTCTTTATTTTCTCCGTTAATCAACGCTAGATCTGGTATCCTGGTTGGGATAGGGTGATCCGTCTTTATCTCAAAGTCCCAGAGAATCTTATGCGTTTCATTCTCAAGAACAGGTTCTGGCTTATGTATATCCAATTTTGTTGTATGGTCAAAATGTAATGTTTTGCATAATTCCCAGTAGATATTCTTCCCAACCCAGTCGTGTTGATTCTTTGTATTCCCGTTGTGTTTGCTACATTCACTTAATACATGTTTTACTTTCTCATCTCTGTCACCACACACTCTACATTTACTGTTCGTTGCGTCTTATCAATTTTTGCTTTGATATAATTTGTTCTTAACACATTATTTTGGGCAGCAATTATTCGTGATTCAGTTTCTCTTTTGAGGTTTCCTCTTCTTATATGCAACCTTTCCAATTGGTCGTTTGAAGTGCTCATATAATTGTTTTTCTGCCCATCTTTGTTTTCTAGATTTCGTTGTTTTTCTGTTTGTCCATATTATTATTATTATTATTTACTCCTTTTGAATTTTTCACATCAGCATTAGCTAATGGTCTTTCACTGGAGTCTGAGTGAAAGCAAATCTCCTCAGGATTCCAGGACTCTTCTGAGTATTCTGGCAGATTGCAGCAGTGCAGTGTTTTGAATGATTTCAATCCTTCCTCTGATTTCCAAACTTTCCAAACCCTTTTCCAATCCTTTTGGGACTGTTCCAAGTGCACCAACTACAATTGGTATCACTTTGACCTTCATATTCCATAACTTTTTCTGTTCTCGGCAAGGTCCAGTTATTTGTCCATTTTTTAATTTTCCTTTAGCTTCACCCTGTGATCTGCTGGTACTGCAAAATCCACCAGTTGACAAGTTCTTTCTTTTTTGTTTATCAACACTAGATCTGGTCTTCTTGCTGGGATAAAGTGATCCGTTTTTATTTCAATGTCCCAGACAATTTTGTGCGTTTCGTTCTCAAGAACAGATTCTGGTTTATGCATATACCATTTTGTTGTATGGTCAAAATTTAATTTTTTGCATAATTCCTAGTGGATCACCTTCCCAACCCAGTCGTGTCTAGTTTTGTATTATCGTTGTGCTAGTTTGCTACATTCGCAGAGTATATGGTTTAACAGTCTCATCTCTATTACCACAAAGTCTACATTTACTATTTTGTTGTGTCTAATTAATTATTATTATTATTATTATTATTATTATTATTATTATTATTATTACAGATGTTTTTTTAATTATTTTTTCAAAAGAATTATAATTAGTCCCGTTTTTGTTTTATTCTTCTTTTTTATTGTGAATCTTCATAAAAGAAATTTCGATTGGACAGAGATCAAAAGACAGCATATCTCCTGAAATGTCAGCCATTCTTCTAATTATTCTGGACTCCTTTGAAATTTCCCAGTTTTGGATCTTCTCAATTCTTTATTTGAGCATAATTCCATTCAGTCTTTTCAGGAAAGATATATATCTGGCATCATTCTTAGAGTTCTACTGACTTGCGGCTCTTATTTCTTTATCTTCATGTTGCAAAATTCTCTTTATTCTTTGTCAAGGTCAATGTTTATCTTTCGATTCTGCTTCATTTGCGTTGTTAAGACAAGTTTATTCATTATTCTTTTTTTTTTCAAAGACAACACAATTCTGGTTGTTTGACCTCAATGAAGTAACCTCACGCATCTCATAGTCGCAACAAATCCTATTTTTTCAAGGACAACGTTGGATTCATGTCGTTAGTGTCTATTGGTCATACAATAGAGTTTTGCGCAGTTCACTTAAAATAAATCTGCCTGCCCATTCAAGTTTTATTGTTGTGCCACTCTGTGGACTGGGTTTACAATGCGCTGACTCGATCTCCTGCGCCAACAGACCAAACACATGGTCACATGAAAATACTGTTTTCTTCTTCTTCTTCTTCTTCTTCTTCTTCTTCTTCTTCTTCTTCTTCTTCTTCTTCTTCTTCTTCCTACTACTACTACTACTACTACTACTACTACTCCTTCTTCATACTATTTTTTCTTCTGTTTTTCCTTCTTCCACCTTTCTTATTTTTGTTCAAGTTCTTCCTCGTTCTGATTCATTCATCGCAGTTCTTTATTCTTCTTCTTTTCTTCTTTTCTTCTTCTTCTTCTTCTTCTTCTTTCATCGTCCATCGGATATTGTTTTTTCGCTGTTCTCTTTCAGCTGAGTTCGATGCATGCCCTCGTAACTCAGCGCATTAGCCTGGGTAATCTGATCTGTGCTGTAAGCATCTGGGAGCTGACAGTATGTGTCTTGCTCCACCCCAGAAAAACAATTTCCCTGGTCTAGCTCTGGTGAAAATGGGAGAGACTTCCTCGCTGTTCGATTGATACTGACAATAGGCTTCCGCACCAAACTTACCTATTTTAAGATGCAAAAAATAAAAAAAGAGAAAAAGATACTAATGAACAACAGCGCGCAAGAGATGATATCATGAGGTTACGTATAAAAAGCATTACATTTCACGGAAATACCTGAAATCTTTGCGACGCTAGTTTTAGTGTTAGTGTTAGGTTTAGTATTAGGACGGGGTTATGGTTAGGGTAAGGATACTTTAGACTTTCCGACACCTAATGCTATTTATACGTAAAATGAGATTTAATAACGGTATCTTTTGCGCACTATTGTTCATTAGTACCAAAGCACCACCCAAAAAATTCTCACCCCCTCAAAAAAAAAAAAAAAAAAAACCCACCCCCTAAAAAAAAAAGAAATTAACAACAAGAATTAACCAGGAATATTATCTTAGGAAAGGTAAAAAACATGACCGCCGTAATGTATTTAACGTCAAGTGAAAAAGATGTCCAAAATGAAAATAATAATTGTTATAGGGGATTATACCCTATAGACTAATGCGAATGCGCCGACTGTTACTATAAGTAACAGGGCAATTATGGCTTGAAGAGTAGGCCAATGCGAGTCAGCTCATAACTCTATTTGTCGGACGTAATTCCCACTTCTCTGTACTGTAATTGTCTACTCTTTTGTTAATACATTTTCCTACATTTGTTACCCGTCGTTTTGTTCTTATTTGACCCCTTAAAACACCACAACAATAATGTATTACATTTTACGGAAATACTCGAAACCTTTGAGACACTAGGGTTAGGGTTAAGTTAAGGATACTTTGGAAGTTTCCGACATCTAATCGTATTTATACGTAAAAGGAGATTCTAATGATATTATCTCTTGCGCACTATTGTGCATTAGTACAAAATAAAATAAAAAAAACAAAAAAAAAACAATAACAACTCTCCCCGCAAAAAAAGTTAACAACAAAAATGAAGCAGGAGTATTATCTAAGGAAAGGTGAAAACATGACCCCCTGTAATGTAATCAACGTCAGGTGAGAAAGATGTGGAAAATGAAAATGAGAGAAAGTTGTTTTGTTGGCCAATGAAAAAGGAGAAAAAAAGTGAAAAGAAAATCAGAATCCAGCTGAGAGAACAAACCACCAAAGAAGAAAAAAGAAAAGCTTTCCTCTTTATATTTAAGTAATGGAAGATGTTTGATGAATAACATCTTGATCAGTCCAAATCTTTTGATCCAATGATCAACATCAAAGTGAACCTAAAGGCAAATATATACAAGACTATGTGCACAATACAAGATGGCTGACCATAAGGTACAATAGTGTGTGTGTTTGCTTCTGCGTGTGTGTCTGTGTATGTGTGTTTGTGTGTGTGTGTTTGCTTGTTTGTTTGTTTGTTTGTTTGTTTGTTTGTGTGTCTGTTGTGTGTGTGTGCGTGTGTGTGTGTGTGTGTGGTTCTAAGTAGGATTTCATAACTATAAACAAATCACCTGCGTAGATAGTCGAATGGTTCATACAATTAACTGAACTTTTAGGCCTTAATACGTTGAGAGCTGCGGGTGACCTCATATATATAATATATATATATATATATATATATATATATATCGACATTACCTTCTCATCCAGTAAGCATTAGATACACTTATGTAAATAAGTTCACTAAACAATTTAAGATTCCAAACTTATTCCGCCCTGTTGGGCTAGGGTGTTAGAAGGCACCGACTGCATCTCTGCAGAGGGGAAGTCTCCCCTAATGGAGACACCTGTTTGCCATGGGTGGCGACCGGTTATGCTTAAGGATATAAACCAGAGGTTAAACTGTCCATGACATGCAATACTCCACTTTGGACCTTAATTGGACTAGACAGTCGGTCGGATAGGCCTCTTCCGATCAATCGGCTGGTCATGTCAAGCCCTAGCACCTATATGATTGCTCCAACCCTTTTTTCATATGGGTGCTAGAAGGCGGTGGCTGAATGTCTACATGTCATGGGAATGACGTTAAACTCTATCTGATGGTGATGTTCCAGTTTTGGAAGTTGAGGAATGTGGAGATCCCCTTCATCACTATTGCTCCCTGGTCCACGCCGGAGTGGTAGTACCTGTTAGGGTCCCATCTATGGATTAAATTGGAAAATGTATTTATTAAAAAAATTGAGTATCGATTGAAAATGAATTTATTTCAAAATTTTATCGGCTTTAAATGACCCACCGAGGTTGATATGCTGTTAAACAAAACAAGCCAAACCAAATCCAAATTTATTATGACAAAGAAAAATTTTGTTTTATAAAAAGAAAAACCACTAAAACATTATATATGTAACAATATACACAAATATTTATATTTACGTTTGAGTTCTCAATTTGGTTAAATCCTATCAAAGTAACATTTGATATCATCCAATTTTATATGTACAAATATATATATATATATATATATATATATATATATATATATATATTATATAAAAGTAATTGGTAATTTGCAAGCATTGTTAAGTATGTTATGATATATTAAAATTTGAAGGCAATTACAATGCGTATAGAAATAAAAACAAAAAGATGTTATTTTTGTCTTATCGATTTCGAAGTATAAACTTCATCTTCAGAGGTGCATATCAGAAATGTACGTGCTTACATTTTTCTTTGTGTGGTTATAAATTCTCTTCTTATTTCTTTTTCCTCTCCTTTCTTTTTTTCTTTCTTCTTCTCCTCCTTTCTTTTTTCCTCATGTTATGAATGAAATGGGCGAATAACTGTAATTTCTTATTTATTTATATATATATATATATATATAATATATATATATATATATATATATATATATATATAGATGTCTTGCGTATGTTTATAATGAGTGGCTGACTCATAGCATTTTACTATATATATATATATATATATATATATATATATATATATAATCTTGTCCCCCGGGGATCTCAAAATATGACTGTATAAACGTTCAGTTAAATGTATGAACCGTTCGACTATCTACCCAGGAGATTTGTTTATAGTTGTGAAGTCCTGCTTAGAACAAGATTCATTGGATAAAAATATTAACAGAAGAATGGAAGAGAAGATTCTTCTGAACAATTCAATTTTTTTCGTTTTTCTAGACCAGTTTCCTGTAACAAGACTATATGTTATCTCTGTCTCTCTCTCTCCCTGTCTCTATTCTCTCTTTCTATATATATATATATATATATATATATATATATGCACCGACGGCTACTATAAGTAATAGGAACAATTGTGGCTTGACATGAAGCAAATGCGAGTCAGCTCGTAACTGTATTGGTCGGACACAATCTCCACTTTCTTTGCAGTAAATTTCTTCTCCTTTTGTTCAATACATTTGTATACATTGTTACCAATCGTTTGTCTTATTTTTGACCCTTAAAACACCACAACAACTACTAATTTAACAATAAACCTTTTTAGGATCCTCATTATTTTTACCCGACCTCATATTATTATTTTTATTTTGAAAAGAAACCATAAAACAGAATAGGCTATAAAGAGTTAATGCAACAATCTCCCCACTAACTTAATTAACGACGTATGCAATTTAATTAATTTTATCTTAACGCATAATAATTTTACATTTGACAACAAAAACTATCTACAACTCCACAGTACTGCTATGGGCACTAAAATGGCCCCTAGCTATGCAATAATATTCATGCATTTGCTTGAAAAAAAATTACTAGGAAAATACCCCCTAACACCCTCTCACTACTGCAGATATATTGGCGATATATTTCTCATATGGCCTCACAGTCTAAACGCCCTATTGGGCTTTCACCAACATTGCAACAATGTTCTCCCCATTATATACCGAGATATGTGAGAGGGTATGTACACACACACACACACACACACACACACACACACATATATATATATATATATATATATATATATATATTATTAAACCTAACATACTTAACCATATTGCATATGGATTGTAAGATAGCCATTATCGAAAATAAAGGGCATAGACTCACTTATATTTATGTTTAGGATATTTTTCGTGTGTAAAGGACGTTTTCATATCTCTACAGCATAACCAAGATCAGGGAGCAAGATACATTAGACTCTCTGAACGTAGATAAAATAGAGTTCATGAGTTTTAATCAAGATGGTGCCATACAATAGAAATAATCAGTTCAATCAATAATATATTTTTGGAAAAAATTGTCTAATCAGATAAAAAACAGCAATATCACAAAAACTTGCACTGGATGAAGAAAAATAATTTAAGAGGGCATTTTCCGGAACTTCCGTTGAATTACATAACATAATTTGATCTATCTATATCTATCTATCTATCTATATATATATATATATATATATATCTTATTATAATGGAGATTGTGTGTTTTTCTGTCTGTAACCGAAACTATATCCCTACTCAAGTCACAATTCTCTTAGTTATTGACATCACATTCTCCATGATTTTATTTTATCTAAACCTCAATTATTAATTAAATTGTCTTACATTATTAATACTGAACTATGTCTACATATTGACAACATGCATTATATTTATATATACAACAAATAGCGGTTTACAGTGTGAACAGAAAGGCTAATTTGCATATTAATATTAAAAATCGAATTTAATAAATATGTGCTTAGTATTATTGATTTCTAATTGTTTTGGTTTATTTTAATGAATATAAGCAAAAATCTCTTATGAATCTTAAATGAAATCCATTAACAAGAAAAATAACTGTCATTTTTTCTTTACTTCCTCTTATAACTAAATACTTAAATTAGAAAAAATACAATGAAAGACGAGAGTGATGGAAGAGTAAGTTTCAGTTGTTCCATTTTTTATTATACTCCCTCTGCTTCAAATATTTTATTATACTCCTCTGTTTCAAATCTTTTTATCTGTATTCTTATTTAGTTTCATTAGCCTTTCTAATTTAATACAATATTTTATTAAATTAAAACTTAAATACTTGCACCCGGAGGGTGCATATATCTGCTAGTATATATATATATATATATATATATAATGGCTGACAACTCGTGTTCGAGTAAGACCATTTCCTGTTTTTTTTATTTTTTTTATATCATCATAGTTAGGTGCAAGTAGAATTTGACACTCTATCCTTGTGTTTTCTCAGATGACTCACCAGGCCAGCCCTGGAGAGACATACTCTTCCACATGAATTACATGTTGGAACTTCTCTACTTTGAATGTTGCTGCGCTGAAAATTACCCTTTCTAATAGACCGCTTCAATTTTTGGACTCAAATTCTTACATACACACACACACACACACACATATATATATATATATATATATATATATATATATATATATATATAAAAGTAATTAGTAATTTTCTTGAAGCATTGTTAAGTATGTTATAAAATATTAAAATTCGAAGGCAATACAATGCGTATAAAAAATAAAGACAAAAATATATTTTTTCATGCCTTATCGATTTCGAAGCTAGTGCTTCATTCATCAGAGTTTATTTTCAGAAATTTTTTTCTGATGGTGAAGCTCTAGCTTCGAAATCGATAAGACATAAAAAACATCTTTTTGTCTTTATTTTTTATACGCATTGTATTGCCTTCGAATTTAATATATATATATATATATATATATATATATATATATATATGATAAAAGAAAGAAAAGTAAATGGATAAAATGAATTTAATCAATCACTTACACATGTGTTTCGGTCAGTTTATGTGTGTGAAAATATTTCGCACACATACAAAATCGACCTTCATCAGAGTGAATATTTATTTTGAAAAATAAATATTCACTCTGATGAAGATATGTGTGCGAAATATTTTCACAAACATAAACTGACCGAAACCACATGTGTAAGTGATTGATTAAATTCATTTATCCATTTACTTTTCTTTTCTTTACTCATTTTTCCTCATATTGTCGGATTCAATTCCTTTTCCATTTTTACACAGACATATATATTATATATATATATATATATATATAATATATATATATATATATATATATTATAAGAGAGAGAGAGAGAGAGAGAGATAAAAGATGGATAGATAGATATTATTTTAATAATGCATATTTTCAGTGCAAAGATTCTTGTTTTAAGGTTGATTTGAGAAGATAATAAGACGGGAAATACCCAAGTAGGTATAACAAACAACTAACAATAATAACATCGAAGCATTCAAACGTTTCAAAATCAAATGTATAGAAATGTTTAAAGTATTGTAAAATTGGTTCGTTGGGGAAGAAATGTGGACACGAATTAAATATTTTCAGAGTGAGACGACCAAACGTTAATGAAAGTTTTCAAGAACGATTCTAAAACGACAATGGAAGCCTATTTAATAGGAATGAGATTCTGCGAGGTTCAGGCGATAATTAACAGACACACGGTAGAGAAGGTTGAATGACGTCACATTGTCTAAATACGCATTAATGATGAAGAATAGCAAAAAGAGCTTATTAAGAAACAGATTAAGGAATTGATTAACTTTAACGACATGTCGACCAGCCTAGGATTATTGTAGGCCAGGAAGTCAGGGAATCACATTCATTGTACGTTTATACGAGGGTGATTTATAAAAAATAGGAAATTCTCAAAATACTGTTTTATTGATGAAGAATATCAAAAGATGTTTATTAATGTAATGTTATGGGTCTCACTTCGAAATGGAGTGACGTGTCGATAACAAAAATAATCGTCGTATACTTATCTTTGGACCGGTAGGGGCTGGGTTAGCTCAGTCGGTAGAGCGTTCGGCTAGAAACCACAAGGTTCCTAGTTCGATACCTGTCCTCGCCAACTCAGCGTATGGTAGCACAGGGATCTGTGCGGTAAAGTGAGGAGCTTGTGGTAGGTGTGGCGCTCCACCTCAGACGCCAAAACAATCTCCTTGGTCTAGCGCTATTGAAAAGGGGATAGACTCCCTCGCTGATTGGTTGATACCGACTTTAGGTCGCCCCGACGACTTTACTTTACTTACTGTAACACTACGCCCCCCCCTTGTTGAAATGGAGAGATGTGTTAAACGTTTGTTACTTTATGGCTCTTATCTTCAGAATGGAGTGATGTGCTGATAGTAGAAATATTTAGTATACTTATCTATCGACCGGTTCTACATCAGAGATGCTTGAATCCTGGTTGCTGGGCTGCTGTTCAGTTGACTGGCAGCTCTATGATTTAAAAAATCTGGACCAACTTGGGGGCTGAAGAATAACTTCCCTTGTGCATTTAGAGGTTCTTTTTTTTAGTAATAACACAAAGCCGCTTCGTTTTTCTCATGACTATTTTATTTTGCCAAAATCACAACTGCCGAGAGCATGAAATCCATGTCTTGCTCCCTTAGCGCATTCTCCCAGACTCAATTCACATTCTGACCTCTCACTCCTTCTCTCTTCCCTTCGCCATATCTTATTCGCATGCCCAATCAAACTATGCCATATCTATGCTGAATCATCATTTAAACTTTTCCATTATCATCTAACTCAAAATTATTGCTAAAAACTTTCCGTTCTAATTTAGATATCAGGTTACTTTCATGGCTCCATGTCCCGCCCATTACGTAACACTAGTTTGAGAGACTCGAATCTGATTGCCCGGCTGACAAATCTTTGATGTTATGTGTCTGGAACTGACCTGGAAGGCTCGATTCCATTTTGCCTTGTGCCATTTTAGTTTTATTGTAATAATGCAGGGCCACTTCTTTTTCTCATGAGATTTTTATTTTCCCTCAACATTCTCACTTCTCACTCTTCACCACGGGACGTCTCTTCGACCAATGAGAAAACGCAATGACACGTTTTGCTGACTCATCCTAAAAACTTTCCATGCTAACCCACTGGCTCTTTTCACCCTCTCTCTTTCTTTCTTCTCTTTCTTTCTTTCTCTCTCTCTCTCTCTCTCTCTCTCTCTCTCTCTCTCTCTTATGTTACATTAAGAAACAGACTGGTTGATGAATCAATTGATTTTAACGGCATGTAAATCCAACAAGGGTTATTTTATGGCTGTTACATAATAATAGTAAAGTTGGTGAACTAGACTAGGGGGATCTGAGGGGTGGGAGCGCCTCTACCATCACCGCCCAATTTTACCTCACAGATCCAAGCTGTCTTACTTATGCTCTGAGTTGGTGAAGGTCAATATCACACGGAACGTCGGTTTAGCTCAGCCGGGAGAGCATCAAAGTTCCACATTGAATACCGCCCCTCGCCAGCTTAGCACATTGGTAACACAGCTTGGACCTTTTCGATAAAGAGGGAAGAGATTGTAGGTGTGACCACTACGCCAACTTTACTATCATTATGTAACCGCCATAAAATAACCCTAGACGTATTGACTTGCCGTTAAATTCAATCAATTCCTCAATCTGTTTCTTGATAAGCACCTTCTAATATTCTTCATCATTAATGGCGTATTTAGAAAATGTGACGTCATTAAACCTTCTCCATTGTTAGTCTGCCTAGGATCACGAAGAATCTCATTTCTGTTAAATAGGCTTCCATTGTCATCTTTGAATCATTCTTCAAAACCAATTAACATTCTATCGTCTCAATCACAAAATATTCCTATCAAATCCACAATGCAGGAAAATTTCTAGACATTTGATTTTGAAACGTTTAAATTATTTCACTCCTTGTGAGTTTTTCACACCAGCATTAGCTGATGGTATTTCACTGGAGTCTGAGTGACAACAAGAAAAAATGACGAAATTATGTCCTTTTTGATCTTTTTAATATTTCAACTTCTGCTAGGGTTTGTCCTCCAGCAACTAATTCCCCTTTCATGTTCTCCATAGCTTTCATGATTAAATTTATGACTCTGATATTTCGAACATTTTCAGACTTTTTATTATCCAAATATGAGTTTTTCAAATCAGCGTTAGCAGATGGTCTTTCACTGGAGGCTGAGTGAAAACAAGTCTCCTCAGGTCTCCAGGACTCTTCTGGGTATTCTATCCGATTGCAGCAGTGCAGTAGTCTGGATAGTCTGATTTCCAGATCCTCCAGTCTTTTTTCCAAGTTTATTGGGACCGTACCAAATGCACCGACTATACAAGAGATATTGAACGAGAAGGCTAATTTGCATATTGATATTTAAAATTTTATTTTAATAAATATGTGCTTGGTATTATTGATTTCTAATTGTTTGGTTTTATCTTAAGAAATATAAACAAAAATCTCGTGGATAAATCTTAAAAGAAATTTATTTACAAGAAGAAATAACTGTAATATTATCCTTTACTTCCTATTTTAACTAAATAGTTAAATTAGGAAAATTTACCAATGAAAGAGGGGAGTAATGGAAAATGATGGAATAGTTAGTTTCAAAGTTGTTCTATTTTTCGATTATACCCACTCTGTTGCAGATCTTTTTATCTGCATTCTTAGTCAGTTTCATTAGCCTTTCTAATTTAATATGATATTTTATTATATCAAAACTTAAATACTTGCACCCGTGTTGTATAGTGGCTTCTTCAAACTCACACTACTCTGACTCGTATACGTTGCGGGTATACAGCGGTCTTCGTTCCTGACCCCTAGACGAGATATCTAGTAGTCAGCTACTTCAATAACAACAGATACGCGTATACAAAAGATGACTCTTCTTTATTTTCTTCGGTGTGTGTGGTAGGTGAGTGGCGGGCACGGAAAATGACACTACGACTACTTATGTGGTGGAAGGTGGTGGCGAGCATCACTGCCCGCTCGACCGTGTCGACGGTCCGACACCTTGTGCTTTCTTCGCCGTCTCTCGGGTCTCTCTCGGGTCTGTCCTCGTGGGTCTGTCCTGGTCTGCTTAAATATCGATGACCACCCACACATTCCTTTGTTCCCTGACCGGAAGTCCCCTCCTTTTGTTGTTGTTAGTCTTTGTCCAGATGAGTCCTTTTGTTGCTCTCAAACGCCTACACGTTTTCTTTGTTCGCTTTTCCTTTGTCTTTTCGACTTCCCGCGCAAAACAAACAGTCAATCTGCAACATCCGGAGGGTGCATATATTTGCTAGTATTGATAATTATTTAATTTTAAAACGCCAAACGACGTCGAGATCAAGTTTAGCTAAACCAAATCTTTATTTTTTTGTTTAACCATATAAAGTAGACATCTAGCTGATAATTTCCTCATCAGAAGTCAAAATTATCGTTCAGAAGTCAAAATTATCGTTATAGGACTACATAATAAAATAGTATTTATTACTTAATTATTGCTCTGGGGGAAAATAGTGTTTTGTAGCTGAAAACTTGCTCTATCCAACAATGTTATTGTGCTCCTTTGAGCTAAATAGACCGGCTTTATTTTATTATTAGTAAGGCTCAACCTCTACTGCCATATCACCAACATTCACCTCTGATATTATAGGACTACATAATAAAATAGTATATTATTGCTCTGGGGGAAAATAGTGTTTTGTAGCTGAAAACTTGCTCTATCCAACAATGTTATTGTACTCCTTGTATCTGTCATAATTTTCTTTTGAGCTAAATAGCTCGGCTTTATTTTCAAAGCAACCCCCATATTTTCGTTGTGCTGGTTTTCAACTTAAATAATTCTTGTTCTAAAAATAATTGGTACCAAAATTTCTAAGCAGTGTTTGTTTAATGACTAATTTCAGGAATCGGTGTCTGTCGGCGCCGGCCTCGTTGGTCTGTTGCCAATTTCTACTTTGGTTTTATCACAACGCCTGTTTGTCCAATAAACCAAATTGCACAAGGAAACTGCTTTATTTTCTAAGATAGATTATTTGAAGCATATTGCTCTAATAAATAAAGGGGTCTGTTTAGCTCAGTCAGTAGAGCACACACCTAGGAATCGCCCGGTTTCGGGTTTGATACCGGTCCCCACCAAACCAGCGCATGAGTAGCACAGTTTCGGTAATTTTATCTGTGTGCTAAAATGGGGAGCAGACGGTAGGTGTGGCACTCCATCTCAGCCAAAAACAATCTTCTTTGTCTAGCGCTAGCGAAAAATTGATGGACTCCCTCACTGTCCGGCTGATACTGTCAATAGGCCAATCTGCTAACAACTTGCTCTAATAAATAATCTCAATACGTGAATTTGTACCCCTTCCCCATGAAAATCTCATTGTTAAATACATTCAGAGCCGACTGAACAAGACCTCTTGTCAAAAGATTTTCGAATCCGAAATTGTGGACGCAACTGAAGACTGCGACAAAGAAATGATTGATTAAGTGGAACTCTGTTATTTTACAGACTCAGGTAGGTTTCGGGTTTCGACATGATGACCTCTCATTATCATCCGTGTGAATGATCCTCTTGTCACTGTGGATATTGGAATTACATCGGGCCCGCCTTTCCACATTATTGAAACAAAGCCGATGATCAGAAAGCGGCTTCAAAGGTTGGCACAGGGCCAAATTGTTCCGTTTACGATAAATTAAGTAAATTTAAGATGGCGGCTATTTAGAACAAATTTCGTTTTGTTATAAAGAAGTGTTGAGTTAATGCGACTACTGACCAACAAATAGAATCGGTGATTGTGCTGGAATAGTTTGTGAGTTATCTGACGAAGAAGATGTAGCAATAAATTAATGCCGTAAAACGTAGTCGCTCTTCTCTAGTCTAACACCGAAAAACCGGAACACCATACCACAAGGAACATATTTTCGTCCAACACCGAAATCACTTCTAAACATGCCATTTCTTGCAACACGTAAAGTGTTAAAGAAAAATAACCCGTCCTGCTCAAAATTTCCTTCAGTATTTTACTAGAAGCCGTTACCCGGTGTCGCCTGGGTAGAAGGGGAATAAAAAAAAGTTAGTCTCGCAGATCCATTATTACTAACCATGAGTTGCATCCTCGCTGAATGCTCTATAAATATTTAAAAAGGACCGGGTGGGAAGTCAGGAAATTTTTTCCTAAATAATTATAACATTTTCAATATTTTTTTACAAAAAAGTAATCTCTGATGATAGTTAATGTGTATATATATACATTTTTACTCTGCCATTATTGCTTCATTTTCGTAGGTTACACCGGACTTACATACGCACAACTGTCCTTTATGTATGTATAGATTATAGCAAGCCACAGTTGGTTGTCCAGAACGTGGCTTCATTTAAAAGTAAAAGCCGGATTACATTAGCTTTTTTTGACAAAAATTAACGATGCTGCCTGCGTGTTCTGAAGTAAGAAAGATACTATGTTTCTTTTATAATATCTTATACCAGACACAAACTATTCTAACTCGCTAACCCAGCTTGAGCAATGCTTCACTACAATTGAAAAGAGATTTAATACGATTTCGTCTGATGGTTCTAAAAACAATTGTATCGCAGGTTAATATTAATTGTATAGAGCAGGGATCACCAAATTCATTTTTTACGGTGGGCCGGATAATTGAAAAAAAAAAAAATAACGAGCACGGGCGACATCATTATTGTGTTCAATACTTGCTAACCAAAACGAAAGCTCAGAGAAAAAAATGTAAAACAAAATTCATCTTTCCATGTTATATTCATGGATGAGTGGCGTACAATGCGCAAAAACAAATTTAACCAACATATTTATTTTCAAAACATTATTAAAAAATGTAACATTAGCGGAAAGGTTTAGTGAGATTTGTGAAACTGAAGTTTGCCTTTCAAGATATTGTCAATGTTTGGTTTGGAATTGCTACATCCAATCAAGAGAATTGCTTTCAAATGTTTATCAGTCTATTTCGTTTGATGGGTTGATTTCGTAGTCAGGTCCATGAAGATTTAGTAAAGTTAACATGGTATTTAAATTCAAATAGTATCAGAATGTCTCGTTTTCTGTACCTTTTTGTAATAAGAATGTTCTCTGGGGGGCACAGTTAAGTCCGACGATTTTACTCTCCCAGCAATGCTGCACACTTCTCACCAATACTATCAAAAGGTCTTGTCTCTCGTCCACTCGTCACCACAGCCAAAATGCTACTGCAAGATTTCCTCACGGTTTCTCAGAGATGGTCAAATAAATACACAATTACAGTGTTCATCCGGGCTCCTTCCTCTGACCAGCACGTGCGACACTAATCAGCACGCGTCAATCCTTCACATCCTGGCCACTCTGGATAGTTTAGTCATTCCCATGCGTCGGGCCATGACTCACGATCAGGAGAATGCTAGTTCAATATCCCCACTCGCCTCTGATCTTCATTCTGCATGCCAAACACAGTCGTGCACGCTTCGAACTACTACGTTCGTGGTTTCTCTTGCCACACTTTTTAACAAACGAAATTCAAGTACCATCGGCGGACCTGATAAAATACCGCGGGCCGTAGTTTGATGACCCTGGTATAGAGCAGGGGTCTCAAACACACATCTTGCGGACAGCATGCTGCCATCAAATTATTTTTCTATGTAGCAGTAGAATTTTCATGAATAATATTTTCCTAAAACTTGGTAATTTGTCCCTCGCACATGACCATAGAACTAGCTGCATATACTTTAATATTTCAGTCAATTTCCCTTTCAAAATCAAAAGGCGAAAAGTAGAAATAATTCAATATTACATATACTAGTAAACATATGCACCTCCGGGTGCAAGTATTTAAGTTTTAATGCAATAAAACATTATATTAAATTAGAAAGGTCAAGGAAACTAAATAAAAATGCAAATAAAAAGATTTGAAACAGAGGGGATATAATCGAAAAGTAGAACAACTGAAACTTACTCTTCCACCACTTCCGTCTTACATTGCAAAATCTTCTAATTTAACTATATAGTTAAAATAGGAAGTAAAGAACAAAATTAGAGTTATTTCTTCTCGTTAATGGATTTCTTTTAAGATTTATCCCCGAGATTTTTGTTCATATTCATTAACATAAAACCAAATGATTAATAATTAATGATACTAAGCACATTTATCAAAACAATCAGAACTCAATAATAATAAGCACATATTTATTAAAATCAAATTTTTCATATTAACATGCAAATTGAACTTCCCGTCCACACTGTAAACCGCTATTTCGTTGTATATAAATGTTATATAATTGTTAGTTCCTAACAATTATGTAGGGTTAGTGTAGAAATCAAAATAGCTGTTAGAAATTACGGCTAGCAGTTTTTTGAGTGGGAGTATGTGACAATATCATGGAAGATTGATTAGCACATGTTAGCCTCGTGTTAACCCCTTTTCTGGTAGATACCGTGAGAATTATTAGAGAAATGAGAAACAAAGTCTCTTCCGGTTAGGATTTGATAGAGTTAGTTAAGTCAGTACTGGGCAAGACACGGAGATAGCAAGTCGCGATCAGCGCGCTCCTATACTCACACTCGGCGCAGTTAGTCTGGATGGGGATTTCTCAATAAAATATGATATAAAGAAAATCTAAATCTTGGGTTATTTATCCAAAAACTACTAATGACCCAGGGCTTCTGATAGACGAGAAATCCCTAATGGAAGACCAGACACGAAATCTCCAAATGAAAAAGTTCCAGACACTAGAAGAAGAACTCTCAGCTACATAAGATACCAGAGATGATCAGAAGAAAATATACTAGCTGAGACAAGCTGAGATGCAACCACGGGCATCTCAGCAGGTAAAGAGAATATATAACATAAACACAATTGCAGTTATTAGTATCTAAAGTAAAGTCGTCGGGGTGGCTTAAAGTTGGTATCAGCCTATCAGCGAGGGAGTATATCCCCTTTTCAATAGCGCTAGACCAAGGAGAGAGTTTTTGCGTCTGAGATGGAACGCCACACCTACCATCAGCACCTTACTTTACCGCACAGATCCCTGTGCTACTCATACGCTGAGTTGGCGAGGGCCGGTATCGATCTAGGAACCTTGGTTTCCAGTCGAACGCTCTACCGACTGAGCTAACCCGGCTCTTGTAGTATCTACATAAGGCCAATAATATTAATAATGTAAAACAATTTAATCAATAATTGAGGTTTAGATAGAAATAAAATCATGGAGAATGTGACGTAAATAACCAAGGGAATTGTGACTTGAGTGGTAATTATATAGAGAAAAGCACACAATCTCCATTATAAGAGATTCAGAAATTCCCATAAGGACTTTAGTGAAATCTACATTGGCTTTCCTCAGATTGCCCTTCTCCACGACTGATTAAATACCCCCTAGTCTTCGCTACTATTTACCCATAGCAGAGGAGAGAATTGTTGGATTCATACTTTCCCCAAGGTTATTGGCGCTATGTGAAATGGGAACAGTATCGTCTAGGATTTGAACTCGTCCCGTCGTGTCCATTTCTTACGACAGTAACCATTACACCACCACGCTGCCTTTATACAGTTACTGGTAAATAATCTATTAGTATCCCGCTGAATAAACTTACAATATCTTTGAAAATAAAACGTAAACTATTTTTCTTATTATTTGGGTCATTTTCTACATAGTATCACTAATTCATCTAGATCACAAGAATTATACAAGACTCCAATTTTCTTTTACATAGAATCATCAAAGTTCAACTTCAGTTAAACACTGTCCAAAGTCGCAAAGAATACTAATTGCGGCTTTAGCATATACACATTTAAATATTTTATACAAAGGTGTAACTCGCCGCATCTCTTCTTAGAGGTTATCAACAACTCACAGTACGAGCTCGATTGGATCAATACTATGTCTTATCAAAGCAGCATTCGTTCTCAGCGGGAATTTAAAGCAAGACTTGTAAGAGACTGCAGGTTTAGTGCGAAAAGTCACCCCGGGCGCGACCGAGATCACCATCGTATTGTTAGGCTACCAATAGCTCACTTGTTAGAGGACAGTCGATGGCGAACCTCGGGGCAATATGGAATGCTACCCCAAATCGCCATTCTCTAACGCTATTAAGAAAAGAGTGTACGTCTCACTGTGTCCGATATCTACTCTTACGACCAACTGCTGTCAAGCTGTTGTACTACTTTATTAGCGGAGAGATACGCTTTATGACGGAGCCGTCATAAAGTTAAATGAGAACACGACGCCATGCTGTTTTCGATTAATTGTCGTCTGCATTATTCGAAATTGTTGCCGACAAGTAAACAGTAAATGTCGGGAATCATGGGCGCATTTTGAGAAGTGGGGAGAACAGCGCAAATTTTATAAAAAGAAAAGAGAAAGTGTGAAAGGCGAGATTGAATAGTGAGAAAAGTAGACAACGTGGAGGGTGTGGGGCTTTTTAGAGAGACATTTGGAAAAGAAAAATGGCGGAAGGGCCGATAGAGAAAAAGAAAAACAGAAAATTGAAAGCGAAGTAAAAGAAGGTTAAGCATGTATTTACATCGTCTGACGAAAGAACATAGTACACACATACATACTCTCACAGACATACACACACACAAACAAACACACACACAAACACACACACACACACACACACACACACACACATATATATATATATATATATATATATATATATATATAAATGTAAGATAATCCAAATGACTGGTATGTAAGTGATGGTTCTATTTGGGATCATTGAAAAATCACTGTACATCCATACTGTATGCTCTTGTAGGTGCAAACTTATAGACTCATACAAGTTTTTATTATAAATCCCTAAGAGAGCTCAATGTATAATAACTAATAAATTATTTATATACAGAGCAATATTCAACTTTCAAAGAAATATATATATATATATATATAATATATATATATATTATATATTATATATATATATAAATCATAGTCTAATGATGGTTTGTTAAGTTTTTCTCTCTTTGAAAGTTAAACACACACACGCACACACACACACACACATATATATATATATATATATATATATATATATATATATATATTAAAGAAAGAAAATATAAGAACAGAGAAAGAGAAAGAAAAAAATATGATTGGTTGATTGGTTGGTTGTATCTTAAGGCATGTCAACCCTTGTTGGGTTATTTTATGCCGGAAAATTTTGTTTTATTCATTCTTGGGTATTCAAATTCTTTTTTTAAACACATTTTTTCAAAAACAATTTCTAAACTCATTTTTTCCTTTAATCTCAGTAATTAATCCAAGTAATTAATATAAATGTTGATAAATAAATCTGTATTCTTATTTGAATAACATCCTTGGTCAGTCTTGATTCGTAACATTAAATAATATAAAGATCGATATTCGATATTAAGTGGTGATCAAAATACGCTGAATGTATGCCCTACAAATAGGTAAGTATCCCTTTCGTAAAAAATAAACATTGTCCTGGATCTGACTAAACTGCAATAGATGGTGAGGATGGAACCCTAATTGAAATAAACAAACTCTGGGTAAGAGTGGACCTGGTGTAATGTATTCGGTGATTCAGGAAATACGTTAAAAAAGTGTAAAAAAGTGTAAAAAAGTTTAATTTTAAATCAGAATCGGTGTGGAATGTATTCAGTCATCCGAAGGGATAGCAAAGGAAATATAAAAAATGGAAAAAATGTTTGATTTAAAATCAGAAAGTAATATATAATCTTTTTTTCCATGTTGTTTTGAAATAAACAAACGAAAAAAAAAATCTTAAGAATTCTTTCGGTAAATAATTTTGTTAAGTATCCAGACATTGTGGCGACAGAAAAGGGCAGTTCTTTGCTTTTATTTAGAATATCAAAATCGACCTAAAACTAAGAGCGATGACTGCAAGAATTTTGATTGTGAAAACATTCTAGTCAGCGACATTATGATCAACTTTCATTATTATCTTCTTTCTCCCAAAATATATTTCATTACTATTCTCTTTTTTTCTAACGCCCCCATAGTTGAGGTATCTGGAATATAGTTGGTGGAAACGAAGAGATAAAACGAAATTAAGAGATGTGAACGAGACGTGGGAAGAGAAATTCAAACACGTAGTTTGAAAAGAAAAACCCAACACACTCTATTATCGATATTACAACCGGATATATAACCAGGAACTGTTACTCTCAAGGGAATGAGTATGTTTTAAGACGAAGATATAAAACGAAATTAAGAGATGTGAACGAGACGTGGAAAGAGAAATTCAAACACGTAGTTTGAAAAAAAAAACACACTCTATTATCGATGTTACAACCGGTCATATAATCAGGAACTGTTACTCTCAAGGGAAGGAGTATGTTTTAACTAATCATGACCATTCCTCAATAAGAGTATTCGCTAGTTCTTAAATTTAGGTCACTCGGCGTAAATCACTAAATCCCAAATCTCATGTGTGACCGTCTCTCGTCCTTACAGCGAGTGTTTTCGTGATTGAACTTTAGTTGTCCGTCATACAGCTGGGCCCTACGTTGTGCGAGGGGCAAACTACATTACATTCTTTCAAACCACTGTTTAGCTCTGTTTGTAGAGTATTCACCTAGCATCCACAAAGTTCCAAGTTCGATACCGATCCTCTCCAAATCAGCACATGAGTAACACATCTTGTACCTGTGCGTTAAAGTGGGGAGCTGAAGTTACGTGTGGTGCTTCACTTCAGATACAATAACAATCTCCCTGGGTCAAGCGGCATTGAAAAGGGAATAGACTCCCTCGCTGCTTACAAGAGGCCACTCCGCCGAATTTACTTACTTTATATTATAAATATTGATATTAACATACACTAGCAGGATCCGTCGATATACACAGTATGATAATTTAATTATTACATCGTTTGATATGTTTACTTAAGAGCTATTGCAATATAGTTCAATAAGTAAAAAGTAAAAAAATATCTTGATTATTAAAAGGGAGTTGTAGGAGGCAGAGATGACAAGATGAACATTACCAAAATATATTCCGTAATTCACAATTTCCATATTAAAAATAAACAAACATTCAACTTCTTTTGTTTTTCCATTCATTTAAATTTTATGTTGGGCATTTAAGCGACGCAAGACAATTTGGAATGTTTTCATTTTAAAAACTGGGTGAATTAAAATGGGACAAATAAGAAATGTGCAGTTAAGTGATACCAGATAATCTGTATTTACATTTATGCATTGCATCTTGAAATATTTGGACGGTTTCATTTTTTAACCAGAGGGTGTTGCAGGTTGATAACGAATGGAAGATTTAAGAACAAGCGCGTTAATATATAGATTGGGAGTGTTTGGTTTCATTTGCAAGACTTGCGTTCTTTTGTCGGCTCCTGTTGTAAATGTCTATAAGCCATGCACTTGGTTTTAGTACATAGATCAGCACCAACTTCAGAGAGAGAAAAATAAAGAAAGAGAAAAACAACGAAAGAGAGAGAGAGAGAGAGAGAGAGAGAGAGAGAGAGAGAGAGAGAGAGAGAGAGAGAGGGTGAAAGAAAAGGAAAGGCACGCAGAGAGAGAAAGAGAGAGAGAGAGGGTGAAAGAAAAGGAAAGGCACGCAGAGAGAGAGAGAGAGAGAGGAGTGAAAGAAAAGGAAAGGCACGCAGAGAGAGAGAGAGAGAGAGAGAGAGAGAGAGAGAGAGAGAGAGAGTGGTGTACTGGGAAAATTTTGGTTGCCACTGGTTAAGACCATTGTATTCCTTCCATTTGTATAAATTTGAGATTGAATTGGGACCTGCTGTGAGAAATAATATAATTCCAACGTACACGTAGTCACACGGTAATCCCATATCGTTCTGAATATCTATTTACCTTGTGGCATATTTGATAGCGGATCGATAGCGAACATTTTTGTATTTGCCAAAGTTTATTAAACACACACACACACACACACACACACACTTATATATATATATATATATATATATATATATAATATATATATACGAGGGTTTGTCAAAAAGTAATGCCATTTTGTTTAGGACAGGTATAATTACCAACACAGGAACATGGATCATACATCAAAATGAAGCTGGTCCTCGGTGGATCACACCCCTACTCTTCCACATAGTCACCATTTCTTTCAATAGCAATGTTCCACCTGAGAATGAGAGAATGTATCCCTGCCCGTAAAATTCTGTTGACTGTTCTTTGAGACACTTCTTCACTACAGATTGCACTTCCTCGTCGCTGGAATAATGTTTGCCTCTCTACGGGCCCATGAAAGTGGGTTTGAGAGGCAATCAGTATTTTTGTGACGAGGAAGTGAATTTGTTTTTTAAAAGAAAAAGTAAAAAAAAAAGGTTAAAAATTTTGATTTAAAAAATTTGTTTAAAAAATCAATAAAGAAAGCAATACTCTTATCTTTCGTGTTTTCCAGGATATGACGTTAAACTGCATATAATGGTGAAAGTGTGGAGAACCTCCTAATCGCCATTACTCCCAGGTCCACTCTGACCCGGAGTGGTAGTTCCTGTTAGGATCCCATCTATGGGTTAAATAGAAAAAAATTTGTTTTAAAAATGTGTGGTGAGTGTGGCGAACCCCTTGATCGCAATTATTTCCTGGTCCACTCCTGTTGCATAGCAGCTTCTTCAAACTCATATTCACGCTACTAAGTCGGGTAGGTTAGTAGTCGGCGTAGAGACTCAATACATGGGCATTGTAACAAACTTTAGTTTATTTCTTTAATTCTCTCGTGATGCGTGTGGGTGGCGACTGTTGAGGTATAGGCGGTGGCTGGTGGCTTCTCACCGCCTTTGGTTGCGGCGGTGCGTGACCGTGGCGGTCACTCCGTTCTCCGTCCGCTGTCTCTCTGGGGTCTGTCTGACTCTGACTGCCTAAGTAAGCGCAACCCGCCCACACATCTTTTGTTCTAGCTCCAATCCCGGCAAAACCCAGCTTCGTCACGTAGTACAATAGGAAGTCTTTTATTCCATTCTTTTGTTAAACCAGACTTTCTGTCTGATGCTACCCTATCTATTGTTTTCTTTGTTCAATTTCCTCTTTGTCTGGATTTCCCACCAAACGCCCACATATTCATTGTTCTCTAGCGGAACCTTCTAGTTCCGTTCAACTTTGACTCCTTTATCACTTTGCTTTCAATTCCTTTGTCCTTCCGAATTTTTCGCGCCAAAATAAATGCAATGATCATTAAACCATAACACTCGGACCTGGAGTATTAGTACCGGTTTAAATAGCAAAAATGAGTTTTAAAAATGTGTTTAAAAATTGAATTTGAAAAAAAATTAATACCATCAATAATGAATAAAACAAAATGTCTTCGGCATAAAATAACCCAACTATTAAAACCCAACCAGCCAACTAACGAACCAACCCTCTTGGTATGTTTCGATCTCTAATCCCAGACCGAAACGCTGAATCTGAGTTGTCGCCAATTCGAAGGTGTGCCGAAGTCTACCATTTAAACTTATGGATTCGGGGGGGGGGGGCGCGTGATTAAAACCAGCCAATCAACAGCTCGAAATATGTGGTTAGTTAACTATTTCATCGACGATTTTCAAAGCCGTTCATTTGAACGTATTTGCCACTGACGAACGGATCTGACATTGTTAACGCGCTTAGCGAAATAATAAGATGGTAGTCCAGTTGACGTAAACTACGAGAAGTGATCACTTTCCCTTTTATTTGCAACTCAACAAGATGGCTGAAACAGTACTTCCGTTTCATCACAAAAAACAATGGCAGAAACGGTGCTTCCGTTTCTTAGTATACCACAGACATCAAGGACTCTACCCAACTAAAAGATTCTACCCAACACCAAGGGCCAACCAAAGAACACCGAGGGACAACCACAGGATTATTCACTAAGGATCAGCCTCTGCTTAACACAAGTGATCTCCACTGTAAAGTGTTCTCACTTGAAGCCTAAAAATGGCCATAAAATCCTAACAATATATGATCAAAATAAACAATAAAAATGATATATTATATTCTATGGTGTGAAGGTGTCTACGGCTTCATGGTCGAAGCGTCCTTGAATCGTTGCTCGCAGGGCGCCACAATTATTTGAGTTGACATGTTCCGACATATGAGAAATATGACGAAGAAACCAAATGGATATTCAACAACAGCGACTGAATGTCGCTTTTAATTTATTCTTGTAGATTGCAAATTCCTCTCGTGTATATTTCACACAACATGCAACAGCGAAGGGGAGGGTAACTTGATAGGCTTTCCCACGAATCGTCAGTTTGACAAGAGACAAAGTAATCGATAAACTACAAGATTCAAAATATTCACTTGGGTTCTTCTTCTTCTTCTTCTTCTTCTTCTTCTTCTTCTTCTTCTTCTTCTTTATCATCATCACTGTTTCTTCTTCTTCTTCTTCTTCTTCTTCTTCTTCTTCTTCTTTATCATCATCACTGATTCTTCTTCTTCTTCTTCTTCTTCTTTATCATCATCACTGTTTCTTCTTCTTCTTCTTCTTCTTCTTCTTCTTCTTCTTCTTCTTCTTCTTCTTCTTGTCAACGGGGCTTATTGTACACTGTATCCCCTGAAGAGGCAAAATAATCCACTCACGCAAGAGAATTGCAATGTTCAATTGGTTTTCAACATCTTTGGAGACCATTCACTCAAGTTTACTGTACATTCGTCTTCTTCCATGGCTCTCCCGATTAAATGTACACATTTACGGACGAGCAGGATGTGATACAAAGTCAATATTTTAGGTGGAGTTTAACAGGTTTGAATTCAGTTTTCCTTCTCCTAGACTGGTTGCCTAACCAAAGTTAAAGGGTCTAGTCTACCCTACTATTTACCCATAGCTGGAGGGAGACCAGATGGATACACACCTTTCCCATGGGTATTAGCGCTGTAGAGGATTATCTTTCCTTTGCCGGAAGAGTTATCTTCTCGCTGTATTGCTAGGGCACCTCTGATATTTTTAAGCGCGTTCATTGGAACTTGTCTTCCTCTTTTTTGCTGGATCTTCTCAAGAACTGCTATGGGCTAGAGTCTATCTACCCCCCTTCTCGGTGGGGCTTTTGCCCCCCCCTTACATTACTGTATGTCCTTTATACAGCATGGACTATCCTTTAGTTCCATGTCTGTAACATTTATATGTTAGGTACATTTGGGTATCTTGTTTATACCTAAATATTGTATATGTATTTACATGTTCTATTCTCCTGTACATTATGTATCTTATCGTTTCCATGTGCTGTTTATATATATATATTAAATGTCTTGTCTCACAACGTGTCGGAATTGTATGTTCATTAATTAACTTTGAATATTACAGCGATATGGGAAATGTAGACAGCATCGTTTAGGATTTAAACTCGGGTCGACGAGTCATTTCCTGTGACTCTATCCATTACACCATGCGCCCCACCTGGGATTAAAGGGAGTGGGGTCCCAGCAAATCAAGGTATGACAAAACTATCCATGATTCGGGCATTCTACCTTACAAAGACAATAACATTCACGGGTTCTGTGTAAAAACTGTTGTTATTGCTGTTGTTGGTGATATTGATTTATTTCCCTGGACACCAGACGGGTCCCCCTAGACACCATTCGGATCCGCCCTTCTATGATAAATCCGATCACACGTGATATTTACAGTAAAAAAAAAGTGAACGTCTGTAATAAAACTGTTTTATTTCTTCTTGTCTCTATTTAGGGAGAGTGAACGCTAGGTTTAAAAACCATTTCTCTTTTTATTCCATAATGCCGGGCATACT
The DNA here is from genome assembly GCA_023376005.1 of Doryteuthis pealeii. Classification (NCBI taxonomy): domain Eukaryota; kingdom Metazoa; phylum Mollusca; class Cephalopoda; order Myopsida; family Loliginidae; genus Doryteuthis; species Doryteuthis pealeii. Next base: position 42,948,445 of record CM042159.1, on the reverse strand, counting down.
TGTAGATTTGAATCGCAGACACGAAGTCACGACAAAACCAGGAACCAAGCACTTACTCTCGATATGGTTTTTGTTTTATTCTTGCTTATTCCGTTCCATTCTCATATCGCTAGTCTTGGCTTTATTATTATTATTATTATTATTATTATATTATTATTATTATTGTTGTTGTTGTTGTTTTGTTTTTTTTTTTGTTTTTTTTTTTCGTCTTCTTCTCATTATAACGCTGCCCAAATGATACTCTCGATGTGTCACGTGCAGTATTGTTGGTTCAAACAACATCAGTTGTAGAAGGAAAGCAAAAAAAGTGATCGCTTTGCATTATATACATACATGCATATATATATATATATATATATATATATATATATATATATTATATATATATGTATGTATGTATGTATGTATGTATACATATATACATATATACATACATATATACATATATATATACATATATATATACATATATATATATATATATATAATATATACATATATACATATATATATATACATATATATATATACATATATATATACATATATACATATATATATATATATACATATATATATATATATATATATATATATATAATATATATATATATACATATATATATACATATATACATATATATATATATATATATATATATATATATATATATATATATACATATATATACATATATATATATATTATATACATATATATATATATACATATATATATATATATATATATAATATATACATATATATAATATATATATATACATATATATATATATATACATATATATATATATATATATATATACATATATATATATATACATATATATATATATATATATATATATATATATATATATATATATATATATATCATATGCGTGTTTTGTTGAAAATCACAGACAGGTTATGTATATTAATCATTTTTTTTATTTTAATGATAATTTTTTTTTTTCTTTTAGTCGAATTATCCGCGATTGAATGTGTACAAAGAACATTATGCAGCTCATGGCTGTTTTAAATTGATTGCACTTAACTGACCTCCATCTATTGATAAGAATAAGCTTTTTTTTACTGTAAATAAAGTTTACGTTCTTGTAACTAAAATAGCCTCAACAATTACAAATAGAAATGACGTCAACATGACACCCTATAACATAAAGTTAAACAATACCTATTAACGCCATGATCAATACAATTTGTGGTATTATCTCTGTTCTATTCGTTGAAAATGATCGACGTAGTACAAACGTACGCAAATTAATACATCCGTGAGATTCTTTATTCTTCTTACATACTGCTATGTTTTTTTTTACATACAGATAAAATACGGAACACTATAAATGATAATGCAAGACCAGGTTGTTGGAAATTAACAAGGTCTTATTTATTTAACGCAGTTTTAAGAAATGCTTATACCCAAAAAGTAACTTAACTAGCTCAACCGTGCGGTGCATGTGCGTCCACTCGGTACAAATCTCAATCCTAAAGTGTCATGGTGGAAACCCCACTTCCGGGTTCCCATCAGCTCCCTAGTGATCAAGGGGGCAACTCTATTTTCGTTAGTTCTGAACCTAACACACACCTTCAATCCCTTTAAAAAATATATATATTAGAACCCTGGCCTCCACACCTGTGATCGAATTCTGTATACCCACGCCTGTGCCCCGAAACCTGTACACCCGCCGGGGGGTCCTGTGTGAAAAACAGTTGAAAATACAAAATATAATCTGACACCTGAAGGCAATAGTGATTTAGAAACTAGGATTATTTTATTGTAACCGTGGGTTGGTTGGTTGATTATTTTGCTTAAAGGCATATCAACCCTTGTAGGCTATTTGATGCTAAATCTTTTTTTTTTGTATATATAATTTTTAAGCAAATAGTTTGTTTTTAAATATTAGTTTAGTTTTATAAACTAGTAGAAATAATCTTCATATTCATTAATGAATTATTAGAATTAATAAACAAGTGCTTGACCCTCTGTTAGCGCCTTCTAGCACCCATATTTGGGTGCTTGTTATAAGAGCAATTTGAAGACTACGTTCGGGACAATTATATATATATATGTATATACATTAATCAACCCTTCCGTTCGCGCTAGAAATGACATGAAGTCAATTTTTTAAGCGAAAATTAACAGATTTGAATTTAGACTTTTCATTCTCTTGTCGAGTATGTCATACATTTTACACATAGCTGAAAGGGAATTGCTGAATGCATACCTTTCCCAAAGGTATTAGCACAATGTATAATGCAAACATCCTCGTCTACGATTTGAACTCGTCTCACCAAGTCCTTTCCTCCGACAATAACCATTACAAGACACGCCTCCACAATCATGACATGACCAGCCGATAGATTGGATTGAGCCTTTCTGACTGCGCGTCTATCCCCGAAGTAAGGGCCAAAGTGGAACTTTGCAAGGGACCACTTCGTACTCAAGTCACGGACTACTCAGCTACCAAGACCCTGTTCTCGGGTATTACGGGTGCAGCCTGAGTCAACAAGACAGTGTAGCGTAATTATTATGGTCTACGGGGAATTTGGGGATTGAAAAGAAAACGGTAATCGGATTTCTGGAGAAAGAAAAGAAAAAGAGATAAGAACAAAGAGAGCTTAAAGTTTGAAACGGTAAACACTCAACGGGTGGGGTGGGGGATCCACTGACCGACCAATGACTCCGGAATTAAAGTTAAAAATAAAACCGGGAGTTCTAGTTTCTGCGAAGGAGCGGGAATAGTTGACCCTCCCACCCCGGGACGAGAAACGAAAGAAGAGAAAATCGGTCCCTTTTTGGGCTGGGCCTTCATCCGGGGCAGATGGGTTTTCCATGGTTCCCCTGATGTGTTTCGCATAGTAGTACCGAACATGATTTACGATAGAATAATTTGGCCTTACCCTCGTTCTCTCTCTTCTTCTTTCTAAAAAAGAACCCACGAGCCTAGAAAAGAATAAACAACCCCTTTGTGTCTATACAACTTGCGTATGTTCTTTTTTAACTAACGACGACTACTACTACAACTCGAATTTGGTCCTATGCAACAACAGGTTAGTGTATTTGAGCAGTCCGCGTATACGGATGTACTTTTAGGTTGCGATACAAATAACAACCGGGTTAAGTCATGATGAAAAGCGTATAGAAAACAAAGAAAACATAATAAAAACATCTGCTCGGCTATTTTCAACAAAACATGTCTGCATGAAACATGGCAACCAAAATAGTATATCTACCCACACCCCACAAGAACGTTGAGACATGCACGCACATGTGTGTACTTATATGCTGTTGAAAACTAATATTAGATCGAAAATATAACAATGGAATTTACTAATTAAAATCTCGATGTGTAGCTGCATACATACTGATGTCCCATCTTCATATATATATATATATATATATATATATATATATATATATATATATATATATATATATATATATATGTATATGTATAAGTATTAACTTACCGGTGGGTATGAGTACGATCGTTGGAAACGCACAATATCCAGAGGCTAAGGTTGAGAAAAAATAAATACAAAGTGCTCAATACAATGTAGAGCATAACTTTATTTTAACAATGGAAAGGAGTAACCTACTCGAGTTTCATCGATTGATTCTTCAGGGTTACTTTAGTTAAATTATAATTGGAAATTATAAACATGCCCGTTGGAATGGGACTTAACTTTAGACTAAAGTTAAGTCCCATTCCAAGGGGCATGTTTATAACACCTAAGATTAATCGAAAACTCGATTAATTTAACTAAAGTAACCCTGAAGAATCAATCGATGAAACTCGAATAGGTTACTCCTTTCCATTGTTAATATGTATATATATATATATATATATATATATATATATATGAGTGTGTGTGTGGTGTATATCAATATCTATGTATCTCTGAATTTTGCTCTCTCTCTTTCTCCACTCTCTCTCTGTCTGTCTGTCTGTTTGTCTCTCTCTCTCTCTCTCTCTCTTCTCTCTCTCTATATATATATATATATATATATATATATATATATTATATATATAATTTGTTGGCATCCTTCCATCTACGAGAGACAAAGGAGTAGTCTCCAGATTTATTTTAGTTATATGGCCTAGGTGGCTTCATAAGGAGGATGAGCTGTTGCCCAAACAGAAAATCACTCCTCTCCACACTGCCGCTGTGAACCAAAGGAAAGGTACGAAACCAATGCAGTTTGGCAGCAGTACTGTCACAGGAGTTGCTGAATTGCACTGTATTTCATAATCACCCCACCTTAGGGACTCTGGCTATATATATATATATATATATATATATATATATATATATATATATATATATATAATATATATATATATATAAGTCGTCGGGAAGGCCTGAAGTCGGTATAAGCCCTACAGCGAGGGAATCTCCTTTTTTAGCGTTAGACCAAGGAGATTGTTTATTTAGCGTCTGAGGCGAAGCGCCACAACTATCATCAGCTCCTCGCTTTACCGCACAGATCCCTGTGCTACGCATACGCTGAGTTGGCGAGGATCGGTATCGAACAAGCAACGTTGTGGTTCCCAGCCGGACACTACAGACTGAGATAAACCGGCCTCAGAGAGAGAGAGAGAGAGAGAGAGAGAGAGAGAGAGAGAGAGAGAGAGAGAGAGAGATAGAGAGAGAGAGAGAGAGAGAGACTCCCTAGGGACTCCGGCTATATATATATATATATATATATATATATATATATATATATATATCACATCATATCATAAATCATATCATATCGTACAGGGTCAGGCAAAATGATCTTAGACTTTCCAAAAGAAGTTTGCGAAGAACTCTTCACAATGATCTTCAAATGCATCCATACAAAATGATGTTGATAAACGTTTCCACAATGAAAGCGCGATGCTCACCAGTCCAATTCAGTGTCAGATCATTTTGCCTGACCCTGTATATCAAAATGTAGGCACGAAAATAAATACCTATTAAACCATATAAAAGCTAATGAATCTAATGAATAAAAAATGCACAAAAACTTTATAGTATTGCATGAATAAATAAATACGTAGAAAAGAACAAAAATAAACTGAAACAACAACAACAACAACAACAACAACAGCAACAACAACAATAATAATAATAATAATAATAATAATAATAATAATAAAGAACAATGCTCAAATTGTATGAAATGAAAAAAACAAAAAAACAAAAAAACAAATAAAAGTAAAGACCCCCCCAAAAAAAAAAAATCAGAAAAGAACAAGAACTATAACATAAACAGTAAACAGGTGCACTGACTACTGAGATACTACCAACAACAGCTTAAACTGCCCCGGTCATGTGATATACACGTCACAAGCTAGCATGAACCAAAATACTAAAAAATGTTGATACATCCTAATATTTGCCTTTCTAAGCAGATAACAGATTAGTCTATACTTCTTTCCAACTGTATAGCTACCCAACTCGTTTGCCATGGCTAGGATGTGACACAGCGTCGCAAATGTGCGACAACCATCGAGGATCTAACTCGCTATTAAGTTGTAATCAATTTTCTTGACTAGTTTTCTAACCATCACACAACAATGAGATGACCTTCCAACAGTGGCTCGGATTTGAAATTCAGAGGTTATATAAGCTTTAGTTCTCTAGATTTGGGGATTAGAATACGCTGTATCCCCTACACAGGGGGTAATGCATTTTTGTGCCCTACGGCGGCCAATTACTCACACACAAAAAGAAATAGATATGTAAATTGAACAAGAGACAAGTCAAATAGTTGGTAATAGTATATTTATTCTATCCAGAATTTGTGTACATACATACTAATTAACTACTCGTTTCATCTGTGTAATTTAAGATAAAAAATGAAACTCTCCTTACCTTGGGCTGGGAAGAAAGTGGCGCCCAAAATTGAATTTATTTTTATAAGAGTGAAGACCGGAAATGAGGGGGTTGGTGGGAGTCGAGTGGAGCCATATATAAGCTGAATTGTTTGGCAGTCAGCTGTTCGTTATTTAGAAGGCAAGCTATTGTGAGCTGATCTGATAACAATCTGTCTAACAGCTATTTATAAGACAGACGCAGCCATTATTTTATGGTCTAATGGGGAGGCATCTAATCCTATAAGACACATCTAAAATGTCTATTCTAAGAAATCACCAGCGAAATTGGTAACACAGAAAATCAGATGGCGAAATTGGTTACACATGTGAGCTGCTAAACTCGTTGGTGATATGAAAACGTTTTTTCAGGTCCAAGTTGAAAGTCTCCGCCTCTTTCTACGAGGCAAAAAATCTGTCCTTTTATTGGCCTCAGAGACCAGCCAAATTTGTATTCTTTTGACTGTTCTTTGAGCCACTTCTTCATTACAGATTTAACTTCCCTGTCACTGAATAATGTTTGCCTCTGAAATGCTCTTTCATGGGACCGAAGAGATGATAGTGATTATTCCAGTGACGAGGAAGTGCGATCAGTAGTGAAGAAATGGCTTAAAGAATAGTCAACAACTTTTCGGGGTAGGGATACATACTCCCATTCGAAGGTGGAACATTGCTATTGAGAGAAACGGTGACTATGTGGAGGAATAAGGATATGATTCACGGAGGAACAGCTTTATTTTGATGTATGATACATGTTCCTGCATTGTTAATCATATCCCTCCTAAACAAAATGGCATTACTTCTTGACCCATCCTCGTAGTTACATAAAATCATACATCCGTTTGTAAATTATTTGCATTAGATATATGGTAACGCATAATCGTGTGCGAAAGAAACAACAACACACAAATATAAATGTGAATATACAATGAACGTGATTCCGTAAACTCTTGGCACAAATTAATCCAATACGATTTGACATGCCATTAAAATTAATTGATCTTTCATCACCCTATTTAGGAAGATTATGTATATATTGAATTATGTTGGTGGATTTTCTCTTCATGCAGAGTCTGGTTTAGCGGCAGGCTCTCCGTAGCGCACTGTTCATGTCTGAAGCTAACCTGACGCAACACCATGAAGCCAAGAGATCCAGAAGAAAGCAGCGGCAACAAAGCACCGGCACATCAACATCCTCAGGGACAGCCTTCACATGTGACATCTGTGGTCGAATCTGTTTTTCGAACATTGGACTTCATAGTCACAAGAGACGCTGTAACTTCAGGTGTTACATAATCATTAGATACCTAATGATCATGATAATAGTGTATAAATCATATTAGTGCAGCTGATGGCCTTGAGGGTGAGTGACGGCGCTTGACCTCGATATCACCTTGCGTTCTGGGGATAAACCGTGAGAAACGGAACCCCGATAGAAGCCCCTTCCGGTTTAAGGGGTAAGCAACTCAGTTAGAGTTAGAAGTTAGAAGCCAAGCTAGCAAGATGTGAGTCTCACTGCGCAGATTGTCTGGTCTGGGGATCTGGAATAAAGTAACATCATCGTAAATCGAAGTCTTGTGTTTATTACTAAAAACCAACAATGACACAGGGCTTCTGATAAGGAATGATCCCCAACAGAAACCAGACCCGGAATCCTCAATAGAAGACCAGACGAGACCTTAGAAGATATACCAGACCAAGATAGATGATAGACGATCAGAATAGCAAAGCCGGCCAGAAGAATAGACGACCAGAATAAGAAGACGTAAGAAAGGTATATAACATATACCTATTTAATGCCGGTAAAGAAGGGCTATGCAACACAGGGGCACAATAACTATATCATAGTCCTCCGTGACTGCAATGGCAATGAAATGAATAGCATTCATATGACGTGTATTCTGAAGTCATAGTGTTTCTGTAAACTGGCGATTTGGTCATTTTTTTCGAATCGCAAATTATTAGTTTACTTACCCTGATTAATGGTTCACACATACTAGTCATAACTAAATTTGCTTTCCTGGTGGAATTTTTGAACCCAGAACTGGACCTGATTCTTCACCATTGCTCATCGTTGTCTTTATTCCTATCTTTCACAAAGCAAGAATAAAATAAATTGAGACGAACGAGCAAATTTGTCTGGACTAACCACAAATCCAATGATTAAATTCCCTCGTCTAAAAAGTTCAGACAAAAACGATCATTTTACTATTAGCTAATGGTTTTATCAATGGGCAACAAACACAAACGAAAGTGATAATTAGATATTAACTGCGTCGACAAAAATATCACAGCAGACATGAATGGCTATGGAGTCAGTTAAGTTACAAAATCCAGGTTCTCTGCAAAAAAACAAATAACAAAAAAAAACTAGTCGTCCAATAATACGAGATATATTCAAAAAGTACCGAGACAGAAGTTGTATTGATTAGGACAGAAAAGAACAATGAAGGAAAAGTTCATTTTCCTCAGGATACGAGATATGAGGGTTAGTAAAAAAAGTAATGCTATTTTCTTTATTTCATGTGAATTTTCCCCCCATAAAACTAAGGCCTACATTGAGACCCTAACGAGCAAGATTCCGATGAGTAAGACCCAACTTGCCAATCGACAATGTCCTCCTTCGGCATGACAATGCTCGACCACACACAAGCATCAGGACAAGGGGGGAAATCGCCTCATTTGGGTGGACAACTTTACTGCATCCTTCATACTCACCGGATTTAGCGTCTTCAGACTATCATCTCTTCGGCACCGTGAAAGAGGGTTTGACAGACAAACATTATTCCAGTGACGAGGA
>CM042159.1:42914760-42934760 GCA_023376005.1 Doryteuthis pealeii | reverse complement strand
CGTAACTCTATTTGCTCGTATATCAAATCAATTTTCCGAATTGAAATGAACTGAAATATCATTAATCAGTTCCACCCTTCCTATAAAAAACACCCTAATTTTTCTAACTTTTTTTGTATATAAAAGATATTATGTTGTACAAAATCATAATAAAATAAACATAAAATTTAATACATTTTGTGGTGTAATATGAATGACTTTTTATAGTATTTTTCTTTGGCGTAATAAATTTGGGAACTTAAATGTTTTTATAGAACTTATTAACATAAGCGCATCTGAAGCGTGCGTGTATATCAAATTTTAACTCTCAACACAAAGCAAAAAATTGACTGGTTCGCAGCTTGTAACTGGAAAACTCGTACGTTGGGTCACTCGCATGTCAAAGTACCACCAATCTATGTATGCATTTATCATTTAAAATCTACCCTTCTCTGTGGGTAGGTGATGGCCAAGTGGTTAAGACATCGGACTGATGAAAAATCAGTCAGGTTTCTTCCGGGCCGGAGGTAGCTTGCAAAGTCTAGCCACACTGGGGAGACGTGATACGTCAAAACACCGTGTCTGTGGATGATAATATATATATATATATATATATATGTGTTAAACTGTACAGACAATTCTTGTCGGACGAGTTTTTCTAGTTTTGGGGCCATCTTTTTGGTGTCTGGGTGGAACTGGTGTAACAGTCCACCAAAGGTTTCATAACCAGCGCTTTCGGCAATACAGTTTGCCATCATCAGGTAGGAAACTGATGGTATGTTCCGTATCTCGTTTTTAAGGAGAACGAGTAGTAGCAAGGAATTGGAAGTGAGGGGTAATAAGAATTGGTAGGAATGGTAGTGGTTCGAACGAACGATGCAGTAGTAATATTTTGTGGGAGGGGAGGCACTATTCGTTCGAACCACTACCATTCCTACAACCTCCCCCTACCAATTGCTAATACCTCTCACTTCCAATTCCTTGCTACTACTCGTTCTCCTTAAAAACGAGACGCGGAACATACCATCAGTTTCCTACCTGATGATGGCAAACTGTATTGCCGAAAGCGCTCGTAATGAAACCTTTGGTGGACTGTTACACAAGTTCCACCCTGACACCAAAAAGATGGCCAGAAAATTAGAAAAGATCGAACAAAAACTCGTCCGACAAGAATTGTATGTACAGTTTAACACAACATGCTTAAAAGAAAAAATGCTGCCAAAATACACTTATATATAATATATATATATATATATATATTATATATATATATATATATATAGAGAGAGAGAGAGAGAGAGAGAGAGAGAGAGAGAGAGAGAGAGAGAGAGATTTAACATATCAATATATAAGGTATAGTAAAATAATAGTAAATATTGTGCTATGTATTTACTATTGTTTTTCTATATCTATACTTTCTACTCTTGGATTTGATTACATTTTTTATATACTTTTCATACCAAGATATATAATCGATCGATCACACATAGACCAAACAGACATAGATAGATAGATAGATAGATAGATAGATAGATTCTTGAAATTTCACTCTTTATTTTGTATTGGACTCAATCCAACATTCTCTGCGCTGTCTGAATGATAGCAGCAAGCCAAGACACGAACTAAGGAATCGAAAAGTGTTGTTGTATTTGAATGCTTAATTAGTACAAATCCTAAAAAGCAGCGAAATAATTAAGGCCTGTCTGAGCTGTTAGGTCGTCGGGTCAATAGAAGCAGCAACAGAAGAAGAAGAAAAAAAGGGTATAGCACGTGTAATTCCGAAAGGAATCAGAAAACGACTGGCAGACAATGGAGGCGCAGGAATAAATCTTTTGGGAACTGTTTGAAGTAATCAACCGAAGATGGAAAGGGGAGATAACTGTGATAAAACAAACAAAACAAATCATAATGGTAAAAGGAAAGAAGAGAGAAGAAGAGGGAGTCGGGAAAAGTGATGCCGCTCACACACACACACACACACACACACACATATATATATATATATATATATCAGTGTGTGTGTGTTGAAAGGATAAATAAATAAAGGAATGAAGATGTTGAATGGATAAAATTGATTTAATTCGAGTTACCAACACGTGTTTCGGTCAGGAGTTTGTTCATGTATAAACATGTATTCTTTTTATTATTATTTTAAAAATAAAATAAATAATAATAATAGAAAATTTAAAAAAATATTTAAGCATACAACGAAATGTTTGATATTTGAAGTTAAAACGTCAGAATACAGAGAATTTTGAAGTGTACGAAAAAAAATTTTTTGAAATTATTTGGTAACTCAAACTAAATCAATTTTATTCATTCAACATTTTCTTTCCTTTATCTATTTATCCTTTCAACATATCGTTGGATTCATTTCCATTTTCAATATATATATATATATATATATATATATATATATATATATATATATATATCACGGCTTTGCCAATCCCGAAGCAAACGAATTTACTTCTGGATTAATTAAAATCGATTTAAAAATCTAAAAAGATGTAAATATACGTTTTTAAAAACTTGTAGAAACTGCAGTCGGAATATTTATAAAAACGTGTGTATATATATATATATATATATATATATATATATATATATATATATATATATATATATATATATATACATTAATTAAGGTAGCGTGGACATCCAGTTAATGGGGTTTCTTTACTAACCGTTTCTCGCCTATGCGATAATCAAATAACTGAGAAATTTTATATAACTGGGATTTGGTCCGTTAATGAGGGATGGGAGTGGAGAGGAGTAGATTTTGATTGGTTGGTTGCTATGTGTAATACATATAAATACACATATAAATACACACATATACACACACACACACATACATATATATATATATATATATATATTTACAAAACCATATCCTCATATATATATATATATCCACACCACACACACACACACACACACACACACACACATATATATATATATATATCCACATATCCTCTATATATATATATCCACGTGCACATATACACAAACATACACACATATATATACATACTTATACATACATACACACGTACATATAGAAAAGAAAAGAGGAACAATCATGAAACAATGTTTCCCCTAAAATTGCACCTTTTGCCAAGTTCAATGGGTGTACTGGGATATCACGGATTCAGTGCATTTGTCAGTTGAAAAGAATCCCATGAACATTCAGGCGCAGGTAAACTAATGCAACGTGAATGAAAAAGGAAGCGCATTCCTCCTCGGAGCGAGATGCACAATGCGAGAACGCAACAAATAAACGAGAAGTTATACATTCGTAGTATATCCAAAAATATAATATATAAAACAATTCTATACAAATAAAACCTTGTGCAAATGTTAAAAATATAAATATTATTATTATTATTATTATTATTATTATTATTATTATTATATTATTATAAAAATAGAATATATGAAAAAATATATACTGATCCCATTTATTACAATAGTAAAGAAATAAGACGACGTTTTCGTATCGGCACCTAAAAATGGACACCCCAATGTGGGTCGGCCAGCAAAAATCGACATGCATCAACTCTACGCAGGCAATTGACGCTGTACAGGGAGACAAAGCAGTGGTTGATGATAGAGAACGGTGGTAAGGAAGAGTATATGGCGATCTGGGTTGTCGGCATGATTATGATGATGGTGATGATGATGAAAGAAGAAGAAAAAGAAGAAGAAGAAGAGAGATTATGATGATAAAAGGAGAACAACAAAAAGAAGAAGATGAGGATGATAATAATAATAATAATAATAATAATAACAAGAAGAAGAAGAAGAAGAAGAAAGAAGAAGAAGAAGAGGGAGATGATGATGAGGATGATGTGGAGGATGATGAAAGAAGAAGACGAAGATGATGAAAGAAGAAGAAGAAGAAGAAGAAGAAGAAGATGATGATGATGATGATGATGAAGAAGAAGAAGAAGAAGAAAAAGAAGATGATGATGATGAGTTGGGGGATGATGATGATGATGATGATGAAAGAAAAAGAAAAAAGAAGAACATGATGATGAAGATGAAGATAATGATGATGAAGATGATGATAAAAGAAGAAGAAGATGATGAGGAGGAGGGGGATGATGATGATGATGATGATGATGATGATGAAGATAATGATGATGAATGATGATGAAAGAAGAAGAAGATGATGAGAGGAGGATGATGATGATGATGATGATGATGATGATGATGATGAAGAAGAAGAAAAAGAAGAACATGATGATGATCAGGGGATGATGATGATGATGATGAAAGAAGAAGAAGATGATGAGGATGATGATCATGAAAGAAGAAGAAGTTGATGATGATGATGAAAAAAGAAGAAGAAGAAGATGATGAGGAAAGAAGAAGAAGAAGAAGAAGAAGAAGATGATAATGATGATGATGATGATGATGATGATATTTCAATTTACGTTGCCTGGAAAATAAAGCCGTACACTGACATTGCTGAATAAGAATGTATGTAGATAAAATGCAGTTTGCACAGTAAGTACATTCACGTAACAAGGGGTTGTGCTCTTCAGAATGCACTTCTCGATGGAACTAGTTCCAGTTAATTGAGTTTTTCCCTTCCAATCATAGAAACGCTGATGCTACTCATTCGTATGGACACAGTGCATGGATCCCTCCCCCCTCATCAAACATCGAAAACATGACCATTCCAGAATCCGTCGACCTACAAGATTCTAAAGAATATATCGAATTATAAAATAAACAAGTAAGAGTTATCCGGTACGAAGCACTTCAGAAAAGTAAATTTAGATTTCTCCTAAACTTCGTATAACGTTTCTGCGTTAGAATAATTCGCCTAGTTGAACCGATTCGTTGAGGTAGGCCCAATCTTATAGAGATCAGAAGTAGCTTATACGTTTAGTTTAGTAAGATACAAAGCCACAAAGTTACAATATATATATATATATAAGTAAGTTACAATATATATATATATATATAAGTAAGTAAGGTCGACAGAGCGGCCTAAAGTCGGTATCAGCCAGTCAGCGAGGGAGTCTATCCCCTTTTCAATAGCACTAGACCAAGGAGATTGTTTTTTTTAGCATCTGAGGTGGAGCGCCACACCTACCATCAGCTCCTTACTTTACCGCACAGATCCCTGTGTTACTCATACGCTGAGTTGGCGAGGACCGGTATCGAACTGGGAACCTTGCGGTCTCTAGCAGAACGCTCTACCGACTGAGCTAACCCGGCCCCTCTTTTTTAAACAATTCTAAATTCTCAGTATTTTGACCGTTCTAATTTCAAATATCAAACATCTTGCCCGGAAGAAGGCCGTTTTCTTTGTATACTTAAATATTTTATAATTTCCTATTATTATTATTATTATTATTATTATTATTATTATTATATTTTATTTTATTTTATATTTAAAATAGTAATAACTAGAATACAATGTGTACATGGACAAACTCTCGGACGAAACAAGTGTTGGTATTTCCTTAAACCATTTTTATACATTAAACATTTTCTTTCCTTTATTTATTATATTTTCTACATATTGTTGGATTCATTTACATTTTTTAACTTACACACACACACACACACACACACACACACACACATATATATATATATATAATCCCGCCTAATTAATTAATTATTAATTAATTAACTTTCATAAATTAGGTTCGACTTCATTTAAACACATATTCTCCCAAATATTGTCGGCTGAAAATAGCCATATCACAAACATCGTCTGTTTGTTTACTTCTCGTAAGTTCGTGTAGAGGTCACTTAAGAGGAATATAAATACCTACTCCTTAACAAAACGAAGAAATCTGCTAAGTCCGTTTGGTGTGGTGGTAAGACGCTTGACAAGTCAGCTTGACAATCAGGTTTCGAATCGCACACGGGGCGGTCTTTGTATCTATAGCTCTGCTGATGAGGCCTAATAGGCCGAAATGTACATACAGAGATTGATTTTTCTCGATTTGTTTAGCCTTAAATTTAATAGGTAATCCCGCCTAATTAATTAATTATTAATTAATTAACTTTCATAAATTAGGTTCGACTTCATTTAAACACATATTCTCCCAAATATATATATATATATATTAATCCACAGACATATTGTTTCGATGTTAACGTCTCATCAGTGTGGCTAGACTTAACAGCCAATTTAAACGGGAACTAAACCCGACTGTCTCGCTCGTCGTTAGCTGTCAGTAAGAGCCGAATGTGTGTGTGTGTGTGTGTGTGTGTATTCACCAACCCCTCCACACGAGCAGGATGTGACACGAGGTCAATTTCTTAAGCGGAGTTTAAATGGTTTGAATTCATAATTTTCTTTCTCTTAGACTGGTTGCCTAAATAGTGTTAAAGAACCCAGTCTGCTCTACTATTTACCCATAGCTGAAAGGATATTAGTTGGATTCATACATTTCCCAAGGGTATTAGTGCTATAGCAAATGGAAACTGCTTCGTTCAGGATTTAAACTCGATTTTCATCGACAATAACCGGTATATATTAAATTAGAAATACTAATCAAACTAAATAAGAATGCAGATAAAATGATTTGAAACAGGGGAGGTATAATCGAAAAATAGAACAACTTTGAAACTTACTCTTCCATCATTTTCCATCACTCCCGTCTTTCATTGTTAATATTCCTAATTTAACTATTCAGTTAGGAAATACGGAATAAAATTAGTTATTTTTTCTTGTTAAAGATTTATCCCCGAGATTTTTGTTCATATTCATTAAGATACAACCAAACAATTAAAAATCAATAATACCAAGAGTATATCTATTAAAATCAAATTTTTAATATCGATATTCAAATTAGCCTTCCCGTTCACACTGTAAACCGCTATTTTGTTTATGTATATACCATTGCATGTTGTCAGTATGTATATACGGCCAACAGTATCAATGATATAAAATAATTTTATTAATAATTGAGATTTAAATAAAAATAAAATCATGGAGAACGTGATGTAAATAAAAAAGAGAATTGTGACTTCAGTAGTGATATATGTAATGTAATGGGATACTGACTATGCAGGTGTTTAAGAACCTGAAAGAAATATGATATCCGAGGATAGCCTGGGTTAAAACAGGTGACCCTGGCAATCCGAGAAAGATAATTAAATTCCCATTACTGGATAGGTATAAACAAAAACATGGGATCCAAATGTTTTTGTTTATAAACAAAATTTTAATTGTATAAAGAAGTCACCAAAAAAGAGACTCAATGGCGACTGAAGGGATCAGTTTCTTTGATCTGGTTTGGTTTGGTTTTGTTGTTTGGGTTTTACGGCATGTCAACCCCTTGGGTTATTTTATACCGAATACTTTGGTAAAAAATGTCTAATACTGAAAAGGTTTTGAAATAATTTCATTTGTAATGGGTAATACAATTTGTTTATAAACTCATGTTTTCTATTTACCCATAGATGGGACCCTAACAGGTACTAACACACCGGGTCAGAGTGGACCAGGAAGCAATGGTGATGAAGGGGTGCTCCACATTCCCCAAACCTCCAAAACTGGAACCTCACCATCAGATAGAGTTTAACGTCATTCCCAGGACATGTAGACCCGCAGCCACCGCCTTCTAGCACCCATATGATAAAAAGGGATAAAAGAGGAAGCTGACAGGCTACCGCTACTAGAAGTTTGTTTTGGTCAGCAAAACAGGTGTGCCCTCCTTGTATATGTTGTGTTACGTATCGCCGTATTCTAAACACAGTGGCCAGTGCAGTGCATCTGCTGCAGAGGCCATGTTACATATAGTTTCGGTTACAGACAGACAAACACAATCTCTACTATACTAAAATTTCATTATTTCTTGATTACAATACTTAATCCAAAGCGTTTATCCTTTTCTTCCTGTAATTTACCCTCCACCAGCAATGTGTTAAATAGTAACCCCGCTGTTTTCTACAAGCGTGCTTTGACATTAAATAACCCATGGAGGTATTTATGACATTAAACAGGTAATCAAAAATCAAACCATTTTTACATTAACTATTTCAGTTTTAAGTTATTTTATGTATGCATTCACCCAACCCCTCTACTACGAACAGGATGCGCCACTCGGGTCATTTTTTGAATAGAGTAGATATTGTTCGAATTCAGTTTTCGCTGTCCTAGATTGGTTGCCATAACAGCCCAGTATTGTTTACTATTCTGCCCATATCTGTGGGAAGAGGTGATGGATTCAGAATTTCCTCAAAGACTTTAGCACGAAAATAAAACGAAAAACGCTTCGTCCAGAATTTTAACTCTAGTGGCTGTTTCCATATTCTAAGATGATAAATGCTACGTGTCCCCAAGTTATTCTATGCATACTTAACTTTTTTATCTGTCTATATAAGTAAAAATGTAATGTAGTCCAATGCTTTTATTCTCTCCATGTAATTCAACTTTTTTGTGTCCAATCCATGGTTTAAATAGTAACATTAACTGTTCTTCTTCGAGGATACTTGGAAATTAAATAACCCATGAAGGTTATTAGGACATTAAACAGTTAACCAAACGAAACCATTTCTACATTAACCAAATAAGTTATTTTATTCATGTATTTACCCAACCCCTCTACAACAGGCTGGATGAGCCACAAGACCATTGTTTACGTGGAGTACATACGGTTTAAATTATATTTTCTTTCTCTTAGACTATTTGAAATACTAAGGCGGAAGAATCCTGACTGTTAGATTCTTCTGTTATAGTTATTTACTAAGCTTAGCTTAGATGTGGCACAAGGCTAGAAGTGTGGGGCGCCCAGTGAGAATCGAACTCACTACCAATGGTCTGCTAATCTAGCTCGCTAACCATTATACCACTGTTATAAGATGTACAAAAAATTGTCACTTTTATTTATGAGCTTTTCAAAAGACCAGAAGGGACTTCCGGTAGAAATTAGCCAATGAAAGACGAAGACGGAAAGCACCTGTAACTGTCATCAAATCAAATACTGGTTGAACCTCCAACCAGCAAGACCTATGTTTTGGATTAAACCAGAATAATTCTACAAAACTTTTATATATTGCAGAGTATTGCAGATGGGGGCGCGTGGTGTTATGGTTAGAGTCGTGGGAATTAACTCATCGACCCTAGTTCAAATCCTGTTTGCATTTCAGATAGCGCTAATATCCTGGGGAAAAGTATGCATCCAACTAATCTCCCTCCAGCTATGGGTAAATACCAAGGCGGACTGGGCTCATTAACCTAGGCTAAGTAGCCAGTCTAGGAGAAGAAAAACTCTGACTTCAAACCTGTTAAACTCCGCGTAAGAAATTGACATTGTATCACATCCTGCTCGTGCGGAGGAGTTGGTAAATATATATTTTGCAAAGAATTATCAACCACTACAAACTAGGATTACCAATCAGATTCTGTGAATAACAACAACTGAACCCCTATTATGGCGACAAGAATTCTAACACAGTCTACTCCTCTATTTTACCCATAGATGGAGGAGAAAAAAAGCGATTCATATTTTTCTCAAGAGAACTAGAACTTTACCGTGTCCAAATCCTAAGATGATAACCTTATGCCACATGTCTCTTAAATTATTCTGTTTATAATAATCTTTTTAAAGCTGTCTATATAGATTTGATAATTCAATTGAAATTATTATCAATCTATTGATCTTGCCATCATTATTCCTTTTTCTTTTGGAAAAGTCCCTATGACATAGGGGTTAATGTGCTGGACTTCGATATCATAGTAAGAGTGTTCGAACTCAAGTCACGCTATTATGTTCACTTTGAGACTAATACCCTTTGGAAAGGTATGAACCACCTTATCCTCCCAGCTATGCATTGAATAGAACCACTGCTGTTTCTATACAAAATAGCTTTAGTATTAATTTGGTTTGTTTTGTTTTATGGCATATTAACCTCAGTGGGTCATTTAATGCCGATAAAGTTTTGAAATAAATCAATTCTTAATGGATAATACAATTTTTTTTATAAATACATTTTTCTATTTAACCCATAGATGGGACCCTAACAGGTACTACCACTCCGGGTCAGAATGGACCAGGGAGCAATGGTGATGAAGGGGTGCTCCACATTCCACAAACCTGGAACCTCACCATCAGATAGATTTTAACGTCATTCCCAGGACATGTAGACCCGCAGCCACCGCCTTCTAACACCCATATAATAAAAAGGGTTGGGGCTGCCATAAGGGCAATAGGGTTGGGAAAATCATATAGGTGCTAGGGCTTGACGTGACCAGCCGATTGAACGGAGGGAGCCTCTCCGACCGCCCGTCTAGCCCAAGATAGGGCAAAAGTGGAGTATTGCATGTCATGAACTGCTCATCCACCTAGGTTCTATCCTTAAGCATCAGGGGTCGCCACCCACGGCCAACAGGTGGCCCCATTGGGGGAGTCTTACAGCTCTGCAGAGGTGCAGTCGGTGCATTCTAAAACCTCAGTCGACAGGGTAGTTTAGTATTAAATAACCCTTGAATGTTTATATGCCATTAAACAAATAGACTAAACTATAAAAAAAACTTCTATGTAAAGCATTTCTCTTATATTGGGATTTCATTATTTTCTTATTCCATTGGTTTCATTCCTCGAATCTACAAAGTTTCTTCCAGTTTCAAAACTTCGTCAGAAACACTTACTTTAATTATGATGAAAATGGTAAGAACGTTATCCGTCAAAGTCGATAGAAGAGTTTGGGATTTATTTTCATATTTGTCTGTCAGACTATCTGTGTCTTCAATCCCAATTTACTTCCTTTACTCTGTCTAGATATAACTTCAGCAAGTGTATTTAATCAAAAGAAAATGTAGGCTACGTCCGATCACTCGACTCACGCTACACGGGGGATTCGAAAACGAGACGGTGACGATAAAAATTCCGCCTGTCGCGGATTACAAGCCGTTCGTGTAGACAGCTATGTATTCAACGCCAACAAGCCACAGCATGGGAATGTGGAAGAATCCCACTCTTCAACCGCAAAAGCTGCTGCTACAGGTGACAAATACGACCATTCTGGCAGACTCCATCAGAACGAAGAGAGATGTATTTCATAATGCCGTGGTGACACTGAGCGCAGTTCCGTCTTTCAGTTGCTATCAATGTAGAGGCAACTTGGTATTACCGCTCGTTCCAACGTATGAAAATTCCTTTAAAAAACAACAAAAATGACTAAAGTATATGCCAAAAGAAGAAAACATGAATATGAAAATTTCCTTTAAAAATCACAATAAAAACTTGATTAAATATGACGTGTCTACTAAAGATATGTCCCATTTCTTAACCTGAAAGCCTTGGGACTCTAAGGATCCAAATTTGAGTGCCCTTCTGCTACATCATCGATCCCCACTGTTAATGAGAAAACAGTCAGTGGTCGGTTCGGCTTAAATCTGTAAGGACCTGAAAGTGTTAACTCCCTCAGGCTGAATTGGTAAATAAGTTGCCACTCGCTTCCATGAGCAAACCTTGAAATTCAACAAATTCAACTTTAAAAGAATTATACTGAAATCATTTCAACTCAATTAGGGTTTGCAACTCAAAGACAGCTTCCCTAAAATCAACCTCTAAAATTCGTCACCAGCAAAACATACGAAATTTCAACCGCCTCTGCTGATACGTCGGTGGGTCACACTTCATTTCAAAGAACTTTGTTAACCGGACTCTGAGTTAAGTTCTCCGCAAATCACACCAAAATTTGCAAAAATATCCTTAAATCTATCTTTCCTTTTTTTTGTTTATACATATTAAATTTGTTGTTAAATATATCTGTCTCGTCTTGTCTTTTCATTCAGTGTCCGAACTAGAAAGTTGCGGTAATTTCCCCCACAAGTGAGAGTTAATCCTTTTACAGTTTTAATTCCCATAAACGAGCAGGTGAACTTTTATTCTGCTCCCGCGGTTTCTTTCAAACAGGATTTTTATAGCCATTTTTAGACTTCAAGTTAGAGCATTTTACAGTGGAGATCCCTTGTGTTAAGCAAAGTGCGATCTATAGTCAAGAAACCTTTGATTGTCTTTGGTGTCTCTTAGTGTTGGGTATGATCCTTTGGTTGTTCCTTAGTGTTCTTAGTGTTGGGTATGATCATTGGTGTTCATTGGTTTTGGATAAAATCCTTGCGTTGAGCAAATACCTTGGCTGCAAGTCAGTTCGTCAATGTCGAATAACCTGCAAAGGGAAGGCTCTCAATATCGGCGATTAAATAGTTAACTAACCACGTATTCGAGTTGTTGATTGTCTGGGGTTTAATCCGAATCTATGAGTGTAAGTGGTTGACCACAGCACACCTTATATATATATATAGTTTAAAATTTGGATGTGGTAATTGCATTTCACTTAGCGCTAATACCCTTGGGAAAGGCATGAATCCTACTCTCTCTCTCTCTCTCTCTCTCTCTCTCTCTCTCCAGCTATGGGTAAATCGTAGGGCAGACTGGGCTCTTTAACCTTGCTTAGGCACCTGGTCTAGGAGAAGGAAAACTCTGAATTCAAACCTGTTGAACTCCGCTTAAGAAATTGACCTTGTGTCACATCCTGCTCGTGCGGATGGGTTGGTAAATATATATATATATATATATATATATATATATATATTAAAATAATCCAACTGGAGGGGATAGCAGTGTCCAGTGCTAATAACCTTGGGAAATGTATGCATCCAGATATTAACCCCCCCCCATCCAGGAGTAAAATAGTAGGACAGACTGAGGCCTTTAACTAAGATTAGGCAACCGGTCTAGGAGAAAAATATCTGAATTCAAACCTGGTAAACTCCGCTTAAAAGATTGACATTGTGTCACATCTAACTCGTGTGGAAGATATAGTTATAGACTATGATATAGACTTGAATCTCAAGGTTTCTGGTTCGATACCGGCCTTCACCACCAGTAGCACAGTGATCAGTGCTGTAAAGTGAGGAGCTGGTGGTAGGTATAGCGCTCAGTCTCAGACGCTAAAAACAATCTCCTTGGTCTAGCGCCAGTGAAAAGAGAATGGACTCCTTTGCTGTCAGGCTGATACCGACTTTAGGCCACCCCGACGACTTTACTTTACTTTACCTACATCTACAGAATTGAAACCTATAGAATCAGATTCAGATCAGTCTCATAGCCAGTAAACCCCCTTTTTCAGGTGTATTATTATCCCCTTTGAAGGGGATGCAGTCAGCGTATTCAAGCCCCAACAGACAAGTTGGCCAGGATTTGTTCTTGCTCCGCTGATTCCCTTTGCTTCAACGATATTCATTATCTCACCTCCGTCTCCGGATATCATCCCGTATATATTCCTCGACCTTGTTTAAAAGCCAACCTCACTGGCCCCAATGCCACTTCTTGGATGGTATCCCTTCTTCCGGCTGATCTAATCAAATTCTTCTTCGTCCAAGTATATTCCTCCTTTTAATCTCAATCTGACACACTTCCACCCCACCCAATCCCCTGTTTGTACGTCTCTCACTCTTTTACCGTCCTTACTTATCTGGCATAAAACCCTATCACAGCTGGACATACTGCTTATTAGGGGGTCACACGTGTCCATCAATTTGGCTCCGAACAGCATATCCGCTGAACAGTTCTGCTTATTCAAGAGAACGTCTTAAATCTTTTCATCTCTTTGTTCCGACAAATGAACATCCGCTCAAATAGTTGCTCGTACATATTATTATTTGTATAGTTCATAGTGCATTAACGACTCGTGACGTTTGGGAGGTTGTCTCGCTAGTCAAGGTTTTCTCACGTACAAAATCCTTTACGATAACGGTTCAAAAGTTGGCTAAGATCTTGGACTGGATCATGAGATATATTTCACGTCCTAGTAGAATGGAGTCGCATTTATCTTCTTTTTTAATTTTTATTTCTCTGAACTTCATCCTTATCACTGTCCATGCCTGAAAAAAATCACTCAGTTAAAAAAAGGTATATTTCTAAAAAACAATCTTAATTTAAAAAAAAAGTTAATTAAAAGTAATTTGGCTTTTCTTTTCACAACATACACTTTAATGCTATTTGTATTTGGTTTCGTTTTTAAGGGTCTCTATATTAATACTCTTGTGTTGTATACCTTCTTTACTTACTCCTATTCTTCCTCTGTTCATCTTTTCTATCTTACGTTCTTCTTCTAACATCTGGACTTCGCTTCTTGGGGACTTCCTGTCTGGTCTTCCATTGGGGATTTCTCTTTATCAGAAGCCCTGTGTCATTAGTAGTTTTTAAATAATAACACAAGACTTCGATTTACTTAGATCATATTTTATTTCAAAATCCCCACCAGACTACCTGCGCAGATTGAGTCGTCAGCGTTCCTAACACGACTGACCACCGTCGTGGTTTGGCCGATACTAACTAAAATCTCTTTCTAATCTAAACCGGAAGAGGGTCTTCTCCACCGATTCTCACGGTATCCACCGGAAGGAGATCAGGACTGAGGTCAAGTCTTGTCATTCAATCCTTCAAGGCCGCCGGCTGCAACTTATAACAGCCATTTTCGTTTCTACACTACTGTACATAAGTATTAGGAATCTAATAATTATGTATCACTTGTTCCATAATATTCCGACCGTTATCATCTTCAAACACCCTCTGGTTAAAAACTGTCCAAGATGAAATGCAAAAATGTAAATTCTGATTATCTGGTGTTGCTTATCTGCCGAATTCTTATGAGTATCATCACCTCAGCTAAATAATGGGTCATTCCATTTTCATCATAAAGAATGAAAGGTACTAAAAAAGACATGTTATACAGAAAAATATAATAAGAAAGAAAGAGAGATAGAAAGAAAGTGAAAGATCAATATAGAGAGGGTGGGTGGCATGGAAGTGATAATGCTAATCAATTGTATATAATAAAAAGATGAAAAAAAAAATAGAAAGAAAGAAGAAGTGTGAGAGTGAGATAAATTATAATGATGAGATTATTGTGCTATTTCTCTGAATTTTTTAAACGAGGCTTGATGATTAATATTATTTGTATTAATCGGACTATTGTACTCATCTTTATTGTTATCTGTACAACGTTTCGGCCGATGTGCCCTCCCACCTTCTTCAGATATTTCTTGTCGGAATTGGGAACCTTTTTGGACTCGGAAAACCATCTTTCCAACCCTCCTGATTACGACAAGAAGGTTTCCGAGTTCGAAAAAAGATTCCCGAGTCCGAGATGGATCCCGAGTCCGAGAAGGTTCATGAATCTGACAAGAAATACCTGAAGAAGGCTGGAGGGCACATCGACCGAAACGTTGTACAGATAACAATCAAGATGAGACTAGTGCATTTATATGATTTACTGCTCATGCTGATTGGTCTGACCAACCAATCAGAAACGGGCTATGGCAATATAAACGCGGTGTCGTCATATTCTACTACTACTTTAGGGACAGATCAACAGACAAGGATTAAAACTATTAATCCTCAAATAGATACGTTAATACGGAGGCTTTGTTTGTTTGTTTGTATGTCATTTTTGATTTTAGATATTCAAATAGGGACAGATCAACAGACAAGGATTAAAACTATTAATCCTCAAATAGATACATTAATACGGAGGCTTTGTTTGTTTGTTTGTATGTCATTTTTGATTTTAGATATTCAAATAGGGACAGATCAACAGACAAGGATTAAAACTATTAATCCTCAAATAGATACGTTAATACGGAGGCTTTGTTTGTTTGTTTGTATGTCATTTTTTATTTTAGATATTCAAATAGGCCCGTAAATAGATTGATTTTTATATCCTCTATCAATAACGATTACAAAAACCGGATTTTAAAGAACAATTTCTGCAGCAGATTTACAAACAAGAGAAAATAGAAACAATTGAAAATTAAAACAAAAGAAAATTTCCAAACGTGATTGTAATACCAAGAAAGTAAAATCCCAAGGATTTAATTCAATTAATCAATCAGTCACAGAGACTCATAGACTCGCTCGAAAAATCAGATCTGACACATTGCTGTGCAATGTACAATTTTATCCAGTTTGCGCTCCAAATTACCCAATAACCATCTTCCAGAAAAAATAGGTCTTCCATATTTGTTAAAAAATAAAAGATGACCAGATATTATTTAATATTTTTATCAGAATCTTCATGTTGAAGTAATTTTTTCAGTTTTTTCTTGATACTGGAAATATTCTGCAAACATCTTACAATTGTTGGCTGATCGGAAAAAAAATGAGCTAAAATTTAAAAGGCAAAAGATATTAACATAAAAAGCCGCTTGCACAACGATGTTTTAAATTTCTTGCTATCATATATAAATTGAGTAATTTTCATTCACATGCTGTCCTGTTACGCCATTTAACGGCTTATCAGTGACTAGAAAAGCAAAGCTACTTCAGGAAAGGTTCGAAACCCGACATCAGTTAAACAACTTAGCACTATCTACACATCACCATCTACACCCAGTTCTAGAAATAAAATGTTAACGTTATGCACATACTAAGCCATAAGGGAGTGCTCTACCCTTATTAAGGAGAGCTATGTAATTCTTGCTTATTTACTGGTCAGAAAATTCAATTTCCAGAGAGCTCAACCCACTAGGGGTGGAGATCATATGTATTAGCATTCACATACACTCTTATCTCGCCGTTTCACGGTTCATCAGTGTAATTAGACAAGGCTGGTTGCTTCAGGCTAGGTTCAAAACCCAACCGAATTGTCGTATATATATATTTTTTTTCCCCGTCTAATTTTCGTTAATGACCGACCCACGTGCGGTCGATGCATTATATTGCGAGGGTCCTCATATCAGTGAGGAAGGGCCGGTGTTGCTTTTTAACTGTCGAGAGATAGGCCCCGAAACGAAATTAATTTCCATTTTATTTTCACATACATGTCCATGAAAAATTGATGGCATTTCATTTTAAATGAATTTTTTTTTGAAAATGATGGTATGTTTAAAAAAAAATTCATTTAAAAAGAAATGCCTTAACTAGACTGCTTCAGTTCCAGTGATCTTTTGAAAAAGAGATATTATCTCGAAAATTCAAGAATTAAATACAGGTTAACATACAACATCATTGTTACCGTATTATTCTTTTTCTTTACACCTGCATTGTGATAGCCTTCTAAATCAACCTCCTAACCAATATATATATATATATATATATATATATATATATATATATATATATATATATATAGTAAACAGTTTATTGTGAATATGTTATCGAGTAAAATCCACTTGTTCTGGTATTTCACAAATCATTTACAATAAGTACATTATAACGAACTATCTTTATAGGCCTTACCTAACATCGGCTTCACTTTTCTTGTCGTCTTCTCTAACCTGCAAAAAGAACACCAGGTCATGTCGCATTCATATTTTGTCTGGCATCATTTTTTTCTTCTTCTGAACACGTGAGAAACGAACACTTAATAGAGAAAACACGAAACCGATCTCACCTGTGTATTTAGCATCTATTTCTTTTTTTTTTTAATAATGAGAGGTCTGCCAAGTTTTTCACCGCGCCTAATAAGGTATATCTTTTTCTTGATTGTAACCTCTCCATGTTTTCTATGCTGAACGAACTAAAAGAATATTAAAAGACTGATCGCGTAGTGTCACCAATGTCTCTATCCTGTTTTTAGAACTTTTAGTTACTTTTTAGTTTTTAGTGCTTTTAGTTACTTTGCGCCCGATTTTTTTATTTTTATTTCTTTGGTAAGTCTGCCTCTGCAGATAGTTCTTAATATGCTCTTGCATTTAAATTGGTGAGAATAACGAGCATGATAAAAAAAAATTGGGTACAAGGGAGGAAGGCATTAAATATATACAAATAATTTTCTCGCACATTTATCGGCAGAATCATTTGTTCGTCTTTTTCTGCGCATGCGCAAATGAGTAGCTTTGAAAATTGGCGGGAAATGTTAGCGTCAGGAATAATCAACCGAGAAGCAAATCGGTTTTGAAATGCATCAATTTATTCTTACTCATTACTTCTTGTATTTTTTGTTGTTGTTTTTTTTTTCATTCATTATTTACTTGTTTTTCTTCACCTTGACATTCTTTTTTGCTTCTTTACTTCTTCATTTCTTTCTATTACGGTCAAGTCACGTTCAAAGCACCGGTTCCCGCTAGATCACCAACGTTAAGCAGCAATGAACCTTTGCAATATTTAATTAGGTGACTCCTTGTTGTAAATTGAATAGTTATTTCCTTTTTACCTATGATTAACCTTAACATTAACTCCTAATTATCTTCCCTGCCCACTAAGGAATATTGTACACCCCCCACACACACATATATATATATGTGTGTGTGTGTGTGTGTGTGTGTGTGAGAGAGAGAGAGAGAACACGGACATTTTGTTGAACAGTTATAACCGGTGTAATTGTTTTGATATTAAAATCTATCCAAAGGTTTATCACTCTCTTCGTTCTACTCTTTACTTTTCAATTCCCACATCATCCAAATTTTAGTTAAATTGCGATATTATCGCAACGTATAACTAAATTTTGTAGTTTTTCCCATATTTCCACATGTCATTATTTCACATAGCTTCTTCTCCAACCGGTTCTTTAGAATCCAAATGATGTATAGAGAAACACTGACACGGCTACAGCTTTGCAGAAGTCAACTTTTATCTTATCAAAGAGAAATAACCCCCAAAATGGGTGATGTTTCGTACGACCCACTCGACAAATGTGATATGTTTGAGCGATGTTTCTATTTTGAGGAGAAGGAAAACGTGAACATTCTGACGAACAATAAAAGACAAAAGAACAAAAAGGAAGCTATAAAGAAAAACTATATTTCATTGATATACGGCACGGCTGGTACATAACTAGTTTAACCACAATTTTGGCCACAACGAGGGTTACGAGCATTATCAGCGAAAATGTTTGAATAGTTATCTCCTTTTTAATAACCTTAACCATAACTCCTAATTATATTCCCTGCCCGCTAGGGAATATTGTATATATATACGAATGCAGGCATTTTGTTGAACTGTTATAACTGGTGTAATTGTTTTGATATTAAAACCTATACAAAAGGTTTATCAGTCTTGTCATTCTACTCTTTACTTTTCAATTCACTCCTAAACCAACTTCAGATATTGTAAGCAAGCTGTGTCCGCTATTTATCAAAGTGACTTAATTCGACATTAAAAAAAAACCGAAATGGGTAGATATGCTATAAAACAAAACAACTAACAAACAACCTGAGATATATTGCGCCCAAATTATGTTGAAAGAAGTGGGTATTCATTTCCTTTTTAAACTTAATTATTTTAAGCACATTTTTAAAACTCATTTATTTTTATTTAACCCATAGATGGGACCGTAATAGGTACTACCACTCCGGGTCAGAGTCGGCCTGTGAGTAATGGAGACAAAGGGGTTCACCACATTATCCTGAGCTTCATAATTGGAACCTAGCCATTAGATGCAGTTTAACATCATACCCAGGACATTAAGATCCTCAATCACTGCCTTCAGGCACATATATGAAAATATTTGGGGCTTGTAATAAGAGCAGTATGATCGGGACAATTATATAATACAAGGGCAATTATATAGATACATGGACAACCGATTGATCGTAGGAGGCCTCTTCTATCGCCCGTCTTGCCAAAGTAAGGGCAAAAGTGGATTGTTGCATGTTATAGACTGCTTAAACCACAGGATTCTGTCCTTAAGCATCACGGGTAGCCACCCACAGCCAACAGGTGGCCCCATTGGATGAATTTTACCCCTCTGCAGAGGCGCAGTCGGTGTATTCTACTGCCCCAGCCGACAGGGCACTAACCATAAACGAGTTGATAAATTACGTTTACATAGACACAAACATCTTGGGGATTGTATTAATATTAGATGTCCGTATGTTTGTGCCTGTTCCTGCTCTCTTCTCTAGGTGTAATTATTTCTATGGTGCTGGTATCATCCATTGTTATTTATGAGCAATTCTCCAAGATCTCAACTCGATCACCGGATTCCTTTGAAGTTACACCGATAACGCGAATAACTTTTCTTAACTCACGCCAAACGACAACAATTTGTATTTCAAATAAGTCACATGAAAGTAAATGGTTATTCGA
>CM042159.1:42897260-42899760 GCA_023376005.1 Doryteuthis pealeii | reverse complement strand
AGAGCCCAGTCTGCCCCACTATTTAACCCATATATATATATATATATATATTATATATATATATATATATATATATATATATGCGTGTGTGGGTGTGTTTGTGTCTGTTTGTGGACAATATTCCTTCATTTATACATGTAGAATTGAACAAACAGATATCCCTTTTTGAACAATTTTATTAGGGATCTTTTTAAGCTTTCTGGCAACTTTTTTACATTTGGATGGAATCCATTGATTAGTCCACCAAGTTTTTATCCCCAGTACTTTCGTCCCTTCGAAGTGCCATCTTCAGGAGTGATGTGTTTGTGTTCCAATATTTTCAAGTTAGTAGTGGTGAAAGTACTTGGGATAAAAACTTTGGTGGACTAATCCACGAATTCCATCCAAATATTAAAAAAAGTTGGCCAGAAAGCTTGAAAAGATCGTTAATAAAAGTGTTAAACAAGTGATATCTGTTTTGTTCAATTATATATATATATATATATATATATATATATATATATATATATATATATATATATGAATAATAGAAATAGATAGAAAAACAAATGATAATATTAGTATGCTGACAGATATCTGTTTCGACCTTTTGATAAAGCGGTCATTCTCAAGAGCAACTATATTTATCAAAGAAAGGAGATTAACTATTCCCTCTTTCTTTGATAAATATAGTTGCTCTTGAGGATGACCGCTTTATTAAAAGGTCGAAACAGATATCTGTCAGCATACTAATATTATCATTTGTTTATTCTATCTATTTTCTATCATACTGTCGGATTCATTTCCATTTACTATAAACTTATATATATATTTTTAAATATATATTTTTATATATAATTATATATTTATATTATCATATTTAGTATTATTTGCGTTATTCGGACTATTGTCCCCATCTTCATTGTTATTTGTACAACGTTTCGGCCGATATACCCTCCGGCCTTCTTCACAAATAACAATGAAGATAGGGACAATAGTCCAAATAACGCAAATAATACTAATCTTCAAGCCTCATCTCAAACATTCAGAGAAATAGTATTATCATATTTATATTCATATATTTTTTCTAAAAATGTTTGATTCACTTCCATTTACTTTTCATATTGTCAATTGAAAAAACAAAATATCTGGATTTTTACGTCTCCGGAGGTTAATATGATCTACAACACCACGAATTTGTCAACATTACAAATCCTTTGAAATTTTCCATCTTTCTTCAATTCTGCTGTGGACTTTTAACATGCTTTTTTGTGGCTGGAATCATGAACATTTTTGATACTTTTTTTTAAATACATTTTTTATAAATTTTTACATCAAACACTTTTGAGGTTTCTTGTGGATTATAATGCTTCTGATTTTTTTAAAATAACATTTATTTTATTTTTAACACAGAATATGCATTTTCAAAATTAAAAAAATTCCGGCTCTGAACATGAACGTTCGTTTGTACCCCTCCTGTTTGTAACGGTTTACTTATTCCGTCTCTCTATCATAAATATTTTGCTCTTGATGAAGACCCCTTTAATAAAAGGTCGAAACAGATTTCTGTCAGCAAACTATAACATCATTTGTTTGTTTTTTCAATTCAAACTTATATATATATATATATATATATATATATATATATATATAATATATATATATATATATATATATATATATATATCAAATAAACAAAGGAATGGACAAACAACTACCAACCACTGTTCCAACTGAACAATTTACATTTCAAAATGATTTTGAGATCGTTCTTTAATGCTTTGCCAATATATTTTGGAACAGATCCGAATGAGCAATTTCACGTAAATGGTTTTATAACGAAAAACAGTTTTTTTCGTTCAAATGACGAGGATTATTTATAAAGATTTAAAGTTTTCTATTTAAATTTTTCAATGTTCTTTTGACATTGCTACTCAACAATTCTGAATTCTCCAAATGCTGACACCCACTACTCAATTCTTTTGATGTTCTTTATTTAAGATTTTGTTGCAGATTTTTTTTTACTTCATTTTCTTTTGATAAACTAAGCCAAAAACCAACAAAGAACACATTTTTAATATTTTATTTTGAAACTTTGAAAGTTTTAAATGCCCGAGTCATTTGGTGCGAATGTCTAACACTATTTCAGTGTTTGAATATCAGCGTAAACAAATCAATAATTCTCTAGTCTATATTGAGCGCGCATGGTGTAATGGTTGCCATCGTACGAAATGGACACGGCCAGACGAATTCTAACCCTAGACGAGGCTGTTTACATTTCACATGGAACTAGTACAATTGGGAAAGGTATGAATCCAACAATTCTACCTCTAGCTATGGGTAAATAGTAGGGCAGACTGGCCTCTTTAACCTTGGTTAGGCAACTTAAACA
Organism: Doryteuthis pealeii; assembly: GCA_023376005.1. Classification (NCBI taxonomy): domain Eukaryota; kingdom Metazoa; phylum Mollusca; class Cephalopoda; order Myopsida; family Loliginidae; genus Doryteuthis; species Doryteuthis pealeii. Next base: position 42,897,389 of record CM042159.1, on the reverse strand, counting down.
AATCAATATTTCTCTAGTCTATATGGAGGCGCATTGTGTAATGGTTACCATCGTAGTAAATGGACACAGCGAGACGATTTCAAATCTTGGACGAGGCTGTTTGCATTTTGCATAGAACTAATACCATTG
>CM042159.1:42887260-42892260 GCA_023376005.1 Doryteuthis pealeii | reverse complement strand
AAACACAAGACTTCGATTTACTTTGATTTATTTTATTTTTAAATCCCCAACCAGACAATCTGCGCAGATGAGAACGGCGGCGGTATACGCGACTTACAACCTACGAGCTCGGCTCCTACCTTCTAACTGACTAAAACTTACTTACTATGTAAACCGGAAGAGAGGGCCCCTCTACGGTTCTCATGGATATCCCCGGAGATATAGGGTTAGGACTGAGGTCGAGCTTGACACTCAATCTTCAAGGCCGCCGGCTGAACTTATAACCGTCATTTTGATTGCTTTAATCTGCCAGAATACTCAGAAGAGTCCTGGAGACCTGAGGAGACTTGCTGTCACTCAGACTCCAGTGAAAGACCATCAGCTAACACTGATGTGAAAACTCAAAATAATAATAATAATAATATAATAATAATAATAATAATAATAATAATACGCAGCACAAGACAATGCCATTAGAACTAACTATATAAAGGCAAAAAATAACATAACAATCCACCCGCCACACCTAACATGCGATAGCGCTAACATCATATATTACATATACTGCACACAATGCACAAATAGCGGATATGTCGGAGAAACATCAACATCTTTTAGACTAAGATTACATAACCACAAATCCACAATAAAACTCAAATCCCCGCATAGTACAATAGCACTCCCCTTTAACACCCTACCACACAACCTTACACACCTCAAATGCATTCTAATAGAACACGTATTTCCAACAACGCAATCTCGAAAACAAGCAGAAACTAAATGGATTCTAAAATTACAAACTCACGTGTGGGGACTGAACGCTGACATCGGAATTCTCCGTTATTATACATTTTTTACAGACGCTGCCGCTGTCAATAATAACAGAGACAAAAGATCCGTTGAACAGGAACAACAGTCATTTGATAAAGGGTATCTAACGAACCCAGTGAATCCAATACTCCATAACATCGAGTTCATTCATTTATTTTACATGCTTCGTAATAACACCCAACTTAAAAAAAACATAATATATATATATATATATATATTATATATATATATATAGGGTGTAGCATAAGTAACGGCTTTTGTTTAATTAAATTAATTTAAATTAATTAATTTAATTAATTAATTAAATTGATTAAATTAATTAATTGAAAATTAAGTTTTAAAAAAGGGTGTTACTTTATGTCGCACCCTGTATATATATATATATATATATATATATATATATATATATATATATATATGACTCTCCCGTCGATTTTCGACGTATAAGTGTTCATACACACAATGAACATCCACACAGGGATTTGTTTATAGTGGTGAAGGCTTGTGTTGGACCATACACTCTTTTTTTTTGGCACAGTCGATAGGAAAGAATTGGTGCATCAAGGATTGCCACAAACCCAATCACCGACGGACCTCGGGAATTTTGAATTCAGAATTATCCCTCTCCTAGACTGGTTACCTACCCAAGGCTGAAGAGCCCAGTCTGCCCCACTATTTAACCCATATATATATATATATATATATATATATATATATATATATGCGTGTGTGGGTGTGTTTGTGTCTGTATTTGGACAACATTCCTTCATTTATACATGTAGAATTGAACAAAACAGATATCCCTTTTTGAACAATTTTATTAGGGATCTTTTCAAGCTTTCTGGCCAACTTTTTTACATTTGAATTGAATCCATTGATTAGTCCACCAAGTTTTTATCCCAAATAATTTCGTCCCTTCGAAGTGCCATCTTCAGGAGTGATGTGTTTGTGTTCCAATATTTTCAAGTTCGTAGTGGTGGTGAAAGTCCTTGGGATAAAAACTTTGGTGGACTAATCCACGAATTCAATCCAAATATTTAAAAAAAAAGTTGTCCAGAAAGCTTGAAAAAATCGTTAATAAAATTTTAAACAAGTGACATCTGTTTGTTCAATTATTATATATATATATATATATATATATATATATATATATATATATATGAATAATAGAAAATAGATAGAAAAAACAAATGATAATATTAGTATGCTGACAGATATCTGTTTCGACCTTTTGATAAAGCAGTCATCCTTAAGAGCAACTATATTCATCAAAGAAAGGAGACAAACTATTCCGTCTTTCTTTCATAAATATAGTTGCTCTTGAGGATGGCCGCTTTATTAAAAGGTCGAAACAGATATCTGTCAGTATACTAATATTCTCATTTGCTTTTTCTATCTATTTTCCATCATACTTTCGGATTCATTTCCATTTACTATAAACTTATATATATATTTTTAAATATATATTTTTAAAATATATTTATATATTTACATTTATTATTTATATTATTATATCTATATAGTTTTTCTAAAGATGTTTAATTCATACTGTCAGATTCACTTCCATTTACTTTTCATATTGTCAATTGAAAAAACAAAATATCTGAATTGTTACATCTCCGGAGGTTAATATGATCTACAACACGACGGATTTGTCAACATTACAAATCAATTGAAATTTTTCAATTGTGCTGTGGCTTTTAACTTGCTTTTTTGTGGCTGGAATCATGAACATTTTTGATACTTTTTTTTATACATTTTTTATATATTTTTACAATAAACACTTTCGAGTTTTCTTGTGGATTATAATGCTTCTGATTTTTAAAAAATAAAATTCATTTTATTTCTAACACAGAATATGCATTTTCAAAATTTTAAAAATCCGGCTCCAAACATGAACGTTGATTTGTACCCCTCCTGTTTGTAACGGTTTACTTATTTTGTCTCTCTATCATAAATATTTCGCTCTTGATGAAGACCCCTTTAATAAAAGGTCGAAACAGATTTCTGTCAGCGAACTATAACATCATTTGTTTTTTTTTCAATTCAAACTTATATATATATATATATATATATATATATATATATATATATATATAATATATCAAATAAACAAAGGAATGGACAAACCAACCTACCAACCACTGTTCCAACTGAACAATTTACATTTCAAAATGATTTTGAGATCGTTCTTTAATGCTTTGCCAATATATTTTGGAACAGATCCGAATGAGCAATTTCACGTAAATGGTTTTATAACGAAAAACAGTTTTTTTCGTTCAAATGACGAGGATTATTTATAAAGATTTAAAGTTTTCTATTTAAATTTTTCAATGTTCTTTTGACATTGCTACTCAACAATTCTGAATTCTCCAAATGCTGACACCCACTACTCAATTCTATTTGATGTTCTTTATTTAAGATTTTGTTGCAGATTTTTTTTTTTTACTTCATTTTCTTTTGATAAACTAAAGCCAAAAACCAACAAAGAACAAATTTTTAATATTTTATTTTGAAACTTTTGAAAGTTTAAATGCCCGAGTCATTTGGTGCGAATGTCTAACACTATTTCAGTGTTTGAATACATCAGCGTAAACAAATCAATAATTCTCTAGTCTATATTGAGCGCGCATGGTGTAATGGTTGCCATCGTACGAAATGGACACGGCCAGACGAATTCTAACCCTAGACGAGGCTGTTTACATTTCACATGGAACTAGTACAATTGGGAAAGGTATGAATCCAACAATTCTACCTCTAGCTATGGGTAAATAGTAGGGCAGACTGGCCTCTTTAACCCTGGTTAGACAACTTAAACAAATCAATATTTCTCAAGTCTATATGGGGGCGCATTGTGTAATGGTTACCGTCGTAGTAAATGGACACAGCGAGACGATTTCAAATCTTGGACGAGGCTGTTTGCATTTTGCATAGAACTAATACCATTGGGAAATGTATGAATCCAACAATTCTACCTCTAGCTATCGGTAAATAGTAGGTCAGACTGGCTTCTTTAACCTTGGTTAGGTAACCAGGCTAGAAGAAGGAAAACTGAATTCAAACCTGTTAAACACCGATTAGGAAATTAGGCTTGTATCAAATTATGCTCATGAGGTGGAGTTGGTATGCGTCTGAAATTAGTAGACTAGTTCCCATATCTAAGTAGTAATATCTCATCTACAGAAAGCTATGTCAATATAAGTATAGGAAACGCATGTACTGCTATACACACATATTTAGCAACCCCGTGCACACGAGCAGGATGTAACACAATGTCAATTTTCTAAGCGGAGTTTAACTAGTTTGAATTCAAATTTTTCCTGTTCCTTCCTACAGTTGTATACCCTCTTCATTACTTCTTTCCTTCTTCTGTTCTTCTGCTGTTCATCTTAACTTCGTCTTTGACATCTTAAGTTCTTGTTTTGGTCTGGAATCTTCTAAGGTCTGGACTTCCTTGGAGACTTCGTGTCTGGTCTTCCATTGGGTATTTCTCTTTATCAGAAGCCCTGTGTCATTGTTAGTTTTTAGATAATAAACACAAGACTTCGATTTACTTTATTTTATTTTATTTTTAAATCCCCAGCCAGACAATCTGCGCAGATGAGAACGGCGGTGCGTATTACGCGACTTACAACCTACGAGCTCGGCTCCTACCTTATAACTGACTAAAACTTACTTACTATCTAAACCGGAAGAGAGGGTCCCCTCTACCGGTTCTCATGGATATCCCCGGAAGATAGGGTTTGGACTGAGGTCGAGCTTGACACTCAATCTTCAAGGCCGCCGGCTGAACTTATAACCGTCATTTTGATTTCTACACTATTGCACATAAATATTAGATATCTAATAATTATGTAACACTACGACGGTAACCATTTCACCAATCGCCTCCTCGTGGACTGCTAATGCCAGATTGTCGATCATAGAGAAATCTGATTAATCTGATAGGATAAAGTGAGAATTATTCTAAGCTGTAGCCGTGTTAGTGCTACTGTATGGTTGTCTCACTTGAAATCAAACAAAACGCTTTGGGTAAAAGACAGATGGGAGCTATACAAAGATATTACATGTTGTTTTAATAAAGAAAAATATACAAAGATATACAAAGATATACAAAGATATTATATGTTGTTTTTTTAAAAAATCTTGGAAGCTGCACCCTACAAAAAGCAACTGTATTGCTACTTACC
>CM042159.1:42854760-42884760 GCA_023376005.1 Doryteuthis pealeii | reverse complement strand
AGCCTTCAAAACCAACCAACAAACCAATATATACACAATGCTTCAAGCAAATTACAAAACTTATATATATATATATATATATATTATATATATATATATATATATATATATATAGTAAAAATCATTTGCAATGCATTGTTACAGTAAAAATCATTGGCAATTTTCACCTTTAGTTATTAAAATTCCTAGCATAAAATTGTGCGTGGGCATTATCTGAAATGAACTTAACTGTTATTAAGAACACATTTTATGATATTTTTGCACTGCAATTTCAGAGTAAATATCATCTGCAATGTATTTTTTATTGTAAAAGGCATTTGCAATACATTGTTATAGTAAAATAAATGGCTTATTTACTCAATATACACAAAGGTAGTGTCCTGGGTATGACGTGAAACTATTTGATGGATAAGTTCCAGTTTGGAGCTGTGGGGAATGTGGAGTACTCTTTCATCATCATTACTCCTGGGTCCACTCTGATGCTGAGTGGTAGTATCTGTTAGGGTCCCATCTATGGGTTAAATAGAAAAAATGAGTTTGAAAAAATTGTGTTTTAAAATAAAAAAAGGTTTGAATATGGTAAATACCAATTAGGATTGAATAGAAAAAAAATATGTTTGACATAACCCAACAAGGATTGAAATGCCGTAAAATCCAACCAAACAAAAAGATAAATAATGAAAAAAGATAACTTAATGATTAAAATATAACACAAATTAATACATATTAAAACAGGATAAAAACAAATGAAAGACAAATAAAAGAAAGAAAAAAAAAACAAGCAAAGAGAATAATGAAAAAACTTAAAAACAAGAAAATATAAAATAATTGCCATATCTCCCAGGACCTATCCGACCTAGAGTGGTAGTACCTGTTAGCGTCTCATCTACGAGTAAAATATATCTGTGTGAGATAATGTGTTTGAAATGCATCATCACATTGGTTTTTAAAATATTGATATTTCAACTGATTATGATTGAAGTTATATTTTTCCTTAAACTGACTTCGTCATAAAATAACACAAGAGCCTGCAGACTGTAAAACCAAACAACCAGCCATATAATTGCTTATAAATTATTAGAATTAGTTGAGAACACTTTGTAAAGTTTTTAAGTGCCATCCTTAGCCAATTGAAAAGGGCTTAAAGAAAGTCCTATGTTATGGAATCCTTTGGTGATCCTTTGGTAATCGTATAAGTCCTATCCTGCGTATTGGTAAAGGTCCAGCTAATCCTATGTCCGTCCTCGATGAACGCTACAGTAATTATGACCAGTAGAGTCGGTTAAGTATTGTATCAGCCTCAGAGTACTGCCAGTGATTGGCCAAGGAATAGGTCACATGATCTCGCCTAGTCTATTAGTATGGGCGACGATCTAGCACACGCCTTATATACAAGAGAAATCTCAACACACTTGATACCATATACATATTTACCAACCCCTACGCACAAGCAGTATGTAACACAAAGTCAATTTCTTAAGCGGATATTAACAGGTTTGAATTCAGAGTTTTCTTTCTCCTAGACAGGTTACCTAGCCCAGATAAAGAGCCCAGTCTGTCCTACTATTTATCCATAGCTGGAGGGAGAATAGTTGGATGCATAACTTTACTAGGGTATTAGCGCTATGGGAAATGCAAACAGCCTTGCTTATTCTCCAAACGCTTCGCTAGGGTCCATGTGGTTTTGTCGTACAGTAGCACTAATATGGTTACGGCTTGTAAGAATTCGCACTTTATCATATTATTGAGATCAGATTTCTATATGATTGATTCAACAATAAAATACCTCCTCGTGTAGCTTCCATCTAGTTTCTTCTCCAAGTACTTCTTTAGAATTAGGTTCAAATACCATATGAAGACTACACTAAAGAAATGCACGATCACACCTTCAAGCCTGGAAGATCTCCAACAGACAGAGTTGGCAAGACACGTGTCGCACAGGAGCTGAGCGGCTCAATATCGAGATTAACAGGGCTGCAGAGTGGTGACGTCTTCGATGTCATGAACCACCAAATGCAGATGGGAATTTCCCTTGCAATGTGTGTGACTGCATCTGCAAGTCCAGAATTGGAATAACTAGCCAACAGAGGGTCCACTACTGTTGAACGACATGGAGTGACGTCATCGTCGTCTGCGATGGACTTCCCAAAGAAGAAGGTGCTGCTGTACAGTAGCACTGATACGTTTGGGGCTTGGAAGAATTCTTGTTTCCATATAATTGACTCAGCAATAAAATACCCCAAAGAGTTTACCCATCTATGTGTTAAATAGAAAAACATGAGTTTATAAACAAAATTGTATTATCCATTAAGAATTGATTTATTTCAAAACTTTATCGGCATTAAATGACCCACTGAGGTTGATATGCCGTAAAACCAAACCAAACCAATCAAAGAGTTTAAATGCTGACACATTTTTTATATCTAAACTATTTCCATATTTTCAGAATATTTCTTAAGTCATATAAACGATGTGTTACTTTTAACCGATGAGTAAAAAAGCAATAAAAATACAATAAATGTCAATGACACTTCTAAGATTTCCCTAACAAAGACGACGGGATCTTTTATAGCTACCAAATACTTTTGCATTCACATATTAACAAACAAATGGGTTTTAGCGGCACACCCCTGTTCTCCCATATTTTTTCTATAATGTTTAAAACTATTTGTATATTTTTTTCATTCATTCATAGTTCGTGCCACAATCCCTTATTGGTGCGTGTACCTTATATCTGTTTGGCCTGCCAAAGTACTTCTTTCGCGCCAAAAATACATTGTAAGCCGCCATTATTATTTTTTATGGCCCTTCTAATCAGGTACGTGACGCTGTCGAATCTTTTCATTCCGTTTTCTCTTTATACGTTCTTTTGGTTTTTTCATTTCAATCATTCATTTATTATTTTTTCTATTTCTCTCCTTTTCTTTCTTTCTTTGTCTGTTTTCATTCATTGTGTTCATTCAATGCTGTATTCATATTCTCTGCATAATTATATCATTCAATCTGCTTTTCTCTTTCTCTTCCTTTCTTTAGTTTACAATCCTTCAGTTTTATTCTTCACCAATTTCTTTCTTTGATAGTTCATTGATGTATTTCATAATTCATTCATTACATCGGTACTAAGGCAGAATAGCGCACAAGAGATAGTATCATTAGATTACGGTTTAGCTCTATCGGTAGAGCGTCCGACGGACCACAAGGTTCCTGGTTCGATACCAGTCCCGCCAACCCAGTGTATGAGTAGAACATGGATCTGTGCGGTAAAGTAAGGAGCTGATGGTAGGTGTAGCGCTCCACCTCAGACGCAAAAAACAATCTCCTTTGTCTATCGCTAGTGTTAAGGGGTTAACTCCCTCGTTATATGGCTGATACCGAAATGCTGGAAACTTTTGAGACGCTTGGGTTAGGGTTGGGGTAAGTGCTAGGGTTAGTGTTAGTGTTAACGTTATTGTTAGGGTTAGGGTAAGGGTTAGGCTACTTCGTGAGTTTCCGTAATCTAATACTATTTATACATAAAATACGATTCTAATATTATCTCTTGAACCCTATTCACCACTTGCGCCATTATAACAACTAGCAAATATATGCACCCTCCGGGTGCAAGTATTTAAGTTTTAATATAATAAGATATCATGTTAAATTAGAAAGGCTAATGAAACTGAATAAGAATTCAGATAAAAATATTTGGAACAGAGGGGGTATGAATGAAAAATAGAACAACTTTGAAACTAACTCTTCCATCATTTTCCCTTACTCCCGTCTTTCATTGGTAAATTTTCCTAATTTAACTATTTAGTTAAAATAGGAAGTAAAGAATAATATTACAGTTATTTCTTCTTGTTAGTGGATTTCTTTTAAGATTTATTGAAGAGATTTTTTGCTCATATTCAATAAGATAAAACCAAACAATTAGAAATCAATAATACTAAGCACATATTTATTAAAATCAAATTTTAAATATCAATATGCAGATTAGCCTTCCCGTTCACACTGTAAACCGCTATTTTGTTGTATATATAAATACAATTGCATGTTATTAATATGTAGATATGGTCAACAGACTTAATGATGTAAAACAATTTTATTAATAATTGAGGTTTAAATAAAAATAAAATCATAGAGAATGTGATGTAAATAACAAAGGGAATTGTGACTTGAATAGTAATATAGTTTCGGTTATAGACATACAAACCCACAATCTCCATTATAGATTTTTTTAAAGATGTTTTTCTTCTTTCCATTTTAGATTATATTTTCCCACAAACTCGAAATGTTCTTGTTATTTCTCCCTTTTTGTTATTAGTTTCTGTTTTGCATAGATATGCTGTTGGATCAAAAGTAGTCTCATTTTTTTTAATGAAATAGCTACAGGGCCACGATTTGACATGGTTCAAGTTCCCTTCTGCTACGCTGGCGGCAACATGCTGGGCTTTATATAGTACTACGTGATCAGTGTTGCCTAGCTGACGATTTCAAAGTGTCTCTCCCACCCCAGAGGCTGAAGTGGCGGTTGGATGTTCTGCGAATTCTAGTATATAGATCACGGATTTCGTGATTGGATATTGTTTCTCTTTTGGTGGCTCGGGTATATCTGATGGTGCTTAAAAAAACATCCATCCCCTTTTGAAATGTTTTCAGTGCGAATGGTCACATGATCTTTCATCTTCAGTTTAATGTATCATAATAAAAATAGCGAGGATTGCTCAGTCAGAGTTACTTCATTATAAGAGCTTAAAGTACAACCGGATGCAGTTTAGTGTCACACCAATGACATTCCTTTGCGGGGGGTCTTACACACACAAACACAGACAGACAGACTAACACACACACACACACACACACATATATATATATTATATATATATATATATATATATATATAGTCGTTGGGGTGGCCTAATATCGGTATTAGCCAGACAGCGAGGGAGTCTATCCCCGTTTCACTAGCGCTAGACCAAGGAGATTATTTTAGCGTCTGAGGTGGGGCGCCACACCTACCATCAGCTCCTTTACCGCACAAATCCCTGTGCTACTCATACGCTGAGTTGACGAGGGCCGGTATCGAACTAGGAACCTTGAGGTTTCTATCCGAACGCTCTACCGACTGAGCTAACCCGGCCCTATATATATATATATATATATATATATATATATATATATATATATATATATATATATATATATATATATATATATATATATATATATATATATATATATATATATATATAGAGAGAGAGAGAGAGAGAGAGAGAGAGACAGGGTGATATAGAGATAGATAGATAGAGAGAGAGAGAGAGAGAGAGAGAGAGAGAGAGACTACACTGAGGTGGACACTACCTACCTAGGTTTCCCCCAAAGTATCTTCAGGTTAATACTGACTCTGCAAATTAAAATGACCGGGTTTATTTTTTTACTGTTCGTTTTATGAAAATAAAAGTAAATTATAACATATATATAAGTCGTCGGGCGGCCTAAAGTCGGTATCAGCCAGTCAGCGAGGGAGTCTATCCCCTTTTCAATAGCGCTAGACCAAGGAGATTGTTTTGGCGTCTGCGGTGGAGCGTCACACCTACCATCAGCTCCTTACTTTACCGCACAGACCTGTGCTACTCATACGCTGAGTTGGCAAGGACCGGTATCGAACAAGGAACCGTGTGGTTTCTAGCCGAACAATGTGTGTGTGTGTGTGTGTGTGTAGTTGAAAATAGAGGAAAGTGTGCATAAATCAGCACAAAACAGCGTAAATTTAGAGGATATTTCGCTTCATATTGAATGAAGCTTCATCAGATTTATTGAACATAGGTACTCGTACATTTACTTTTATAGTGAAAAGTGAATGTACGAGTACCTATGTTCAATAAATCTGATGAAGCTTCATTGAATATGTTCTGTTTTATCCACACTCTATTCTCAACTACATTTTGTCGGGTTTATTCAAATCCTCCACTCCTCATATATACGTATGTATGTATAATACTTAAAATCATATAATTGCTTGTAAAATCACCAATTTTAGAAATGAAAAGATTAACATGATGGTTTCCATTGTTTTTGGTTTGGTTTGGTTTTACGGCATATCAACCTCAGTGGGTCATTTAATGCCGATAAAATTTTGAAATAAATCAATTCTTAATGGATAATACAATTTTTTTTATAAATACATTTTTCTATTTAACCCATAGATGGGAGGCTTTCCATTGTGTAAAAACATCCAACAACAAACAACCAATTATAAAAACAATTCAACTAAAGGATTTATAGGAAGTTTTAACTAAGAAAGATCCCCAATTCTGCAATGTAAATTTTGGAATGTGTTATGTAATCGCCACCCAGCACCTATGTGCCAGACTTAGAAAAATGTACTACCGATTATCTTAGATTACTGGGGGTCTTGTGGAAACACCGAAAAAGTAGTTAGGATAGATAAATCTTTTAACGAGGAAAGCCACGATAAGTCTAGGATTAAGAAACACGATCTTTTAGGTTGGTGAACTCTGGTGACCAGTGAGATTGGAACGAATCAAAGGAATGCTCGAAAGCAATAGCCAAGATACAGACAATAAGGAAGGCTAAGAAAAGACGAGAAGTTACTAAAGACTAAAAACTCGAAGACAGTTAAAATACACCTCTTGTAAGACTTGGACCCTCTCTCTCTCAAAAGTTATAAAATATATAAACTCAAAAATTTTAGTGGAGAAGGATTTGGGGGCTAAAGAAGAGGCTGACTGCTAGGTCCGTGTCAGTTATAAACAAACTGCTGTACGTACGAATATACGAATAGTAGTGCGAGAAAAAAGACGCTACGTTACGTATTCCTAATGATACCCGCTACGTTAAATACTAACTGGTCCCACAACGTCACATATACACGAACTGGTACCGTACGTAACGTATTCCTAATAGGAAGCCAACACGTTACAAATGTAAAAACAACAAAGTAGTAGGAATAGTATTCGTTGTAGTATTAGCATTTCCACTAAGATACTTTCCAGTATTCAGCATAGATACGAGTTCCCCGGCCTCTTAAAATCTAGGCTCATATATACTATTGAAGGCGGGACACTCATGTGGTGTAATGGTTAGCAAACCAGTATTAGCAGACCATTGTTAGTGAGTTCTATTCTCACTGGTACCCTTACTCCTGCCTTGTGCCACCTCAAAGCTACGTTTATTAAATAACTATATACTATTAAAGGCGGACACCTCATGTGGTGTAATGTTTAGCAAGCTAGATTAGCAGACCATTGTTAGTGAGTTCGATTCTCACTGGGTGCTCCTTACTTCTGGCCTTGTGTCACCTCTAAGCTACGTTTATCAAATAACTATATACTATTGGTGGCGGAGACCTCATGTGGTGTAATGTTTAGCAAGCTAGATTAGCAGACCATTGTTAGTGAGTTCGATTCTTACTGGTGCCCCTTATTTCTGGCCTTGCTCTGCATCTAAGCTACGCTTATTAAATAATTATATAGGGGGTAAGTTGTATATTTTAGTGACCCCATTACGTAATGGGGCAGTCCAATTCTACTCTATAGAAAGATGGGGATAAAAAAGGGAACTGAGGTATTTCGAATTATTTACTTATTAAGAGAAAGATGTAGAATGGAAATATTCCACAAGGAAAATTAGGAAACAAACCAACAAAAAACAAACCCACAAAAAAAACCCCAACAAACAAAGTGTACAAAATTATAATTATACTTTTATTTGAATAATTGACTTTTGGTATTATTAGCGTTATTCGGACTATTGTCCCCATCTTCATTGTTATTTGTACAACGTTTCGGCCGATATACCCTCCGGCCTTCTTCAGGCTTTTCTTGTCGGACTCGGGAACCTTCTCGGACTCGGGAACCTTGTTTTCGAACTCGGGAACTTTCTTGTCCTGAGTTCGAAAAGAAGGTTCCCGAGTTCGAAAAGAAGGTTCCCCGAGTCCGAGAAGGTTCCAGAGTCCGACAAGAAATGCCTGAAGAAGGCCGGAGTGTATATCGGCCGAAACGTTGGACAAATAACAATGAAGATGGGGACAATAGTCCGAATAACGCTAATAATACTAATCTTCAAGCCTCATCTCAAACATTCAGAGAAATAATTGACTTTTGGTCATGTTTTTTTTTTTTTTTTTTTTACTATCTACTTAGATATCTTGTCGAAATACTGATTGAGAAAGTTCAGGTCTTAAATCACAAATTTAATTTACCAGCTTTCTTTATTCGGAAGAAAAAAATATTACAAATCGATAAAAGGTTTCTATTTTGACTCTCCATTTGTCATTTTTGATTGATTGAGGGGAAAAAACATTTTTTTTTATTTTGATGAAACCTGTTACAAGATGAAATATTGGAACTATATTTTAGGGACGTGAGACCATGCACATGACTTGTTTGGTGCATAATTATTGCGGTTTTTGTTTCATAAAAATAATCGTCACAAAGAAGACGAAATCGGCAGCGGCTCGAAAGAGATTGGTCTCACTTTAATGGAGGAATTACTATTGGTTGTTTTATAAGAGTAATCAAATGCCAACAAAAAAGAGACCCAGTCTCTACTGTATATTTAAAAACAATACCCTTTGTTCTTTTTTTAAAAAAATTACTTATATCTGTTTAAAATGAAAACCTTAAAACAGAGGTGGTCACTACTAAAATATGTTTAGTCCTAATAAGTGATCATCCTCCACACATTAATCATTCTTTTTGTAATAAATAATTTCTTTTTTTCTTCTGTTGTCGGTGGTACATAATCTATGCATAGATTATTGTCAACCCCCTGTATTTGTGAAAGTCCCGCCCGTGATATGAAAAGGGGCCATCCTTTCCATTCCATTCCATGGAATATTACTGAAAGTCCGCGAAATACGTGAAGTCACGTGGGACCTGGTTGGTCTTCAATTTCAGCTTGGACGTCAGGCAGAGAAGATGTACTGCCTTAGCTGGAGCTCACTGCACACGCGCGCTATGTTAGTTAGATGAAAAATGTTTAGTTAAGTAAATAAAAGCTTACATAAATAATATGGTTTTGTGGTTGATGAATGTTGGCAACAAGACTGATTTAGAAGAAGAAATGAATTAAGTGCGACCGACCACCAAGACGAAGTCCAGACGCTAGAAGATGAACGTAAGATACCAAAGATGAGCAGAAGAATAATAGAAGTAAAGAAAGGGTATACAACACCTTCTCCACACATTAATCATTCTTTTTGTATTAAATGTTGGAAAATAAACATATTTCTTTCTTTCTTTCTTTCTTCTGTTGTTATCGGAAATCGTATCCACATTTGTCACATCAAACTGTATTACTTCGATAAAGGTTGGAATGCAGCACAGTCATTTCGTGATCTCATTGAACTTTTTAGTGAAGAAATAATCTGAAAAAGTTAAGTTGTAAGAATATAAGGGGAATGGTGGAAGGAGGATTGGCGGGAAATTATAGGCATTTGAGAACATGTTGACTAGTTTAAAAGTTTATCTTGTTTAAGATGGGTTTGTTTTGTTTGACATATAGGGATTCGATTAAGAAAAAACAAACAAACAAAAACTTCAAATAATCGAAGCCAGACAGTTAGAAAGGATCGAACAAAAACTCATCCCACAAGAATTGTCAGTAGAGCTTAACAAAACACACACACACACACACACATACATATACATATATATATATATATATATATATATATATATATATATAGGTAGTTCAAATCAGGTGATACAAACCCCGCAGATGAAGACAAGAAGTTGACCACCAAATTACAACGACCACGCACTTTTGGCAACCGTGGAAGAGGACGAAAGCTTGACAACTAGAATGATGGTCAAAGAGTTCAATGTGGACGATTCAACAATCGTTCGTCGTCTCAAAAAGCTCGGAAAAGTATGGAACTTGGCTGAGTGAGTCCCCCACGGACTCTCCAATAATTACAAAGACGAGCGTGTCCGAATTTTTACCGATTTGCCTCAATAAGAAAGTCGTCGTCAGGGTGGCCCATTGTCGGGATCAGCCAGATAGCGAGGGAGTCTATCTCTTTTTCTCTGGCGCTAGACCAAGGAGATTGATTTAGCTTCTGAGATGGAGGGCCATACCTACCATCAGCTTCTCACTTTACCGCACAGTTCACTGTGCTACTCATACGCTGAGTTGGCGAGCGGCGGTATTGAACCCGTAATCTTGTGATTTCTAGGCAGACGCTCTACAGACTGGGCTAAACCGACCCTTATAAGCCGCAATAATTATGCACCAACCCAGTATGTTTTAGGGATATGAGACCATGTGCATGTCCGATAGAAATGCACAATACTAATTAACATTGACAGAAGAGAACGAGTTCAATTTTGTTAAATGTGTGTTTTAGTGTGCATTTACACAACGATGCTGGCAAATTCCTATGATACTATGAATATCAAAAAGGTCTAATTATTTATTCATCTATGAGGTATAGAAATGGACAGATAATATTAAATATTATGCTAACAGAAGCCAGTTTCAACTTATGTAGTTTGTAAACTGTAATTCAATTGAAATCATTTTAAAATTAAAATGAAGACAATTATAAAAGACACTTTATAAACACTCAGAGCACATATTCTTATTGAATGAAAAAAAAGGGGAACATTTGACACGAGAGGTTCAAATAACGCTCACATTCTGGTCCGGAATGTCTTTTAAATAAAAAAAAAAGACTTTTTGGTTTTGAAATAATGTAAATTTTATTTTTAACCTAAAAGTTTCAAAAATCAATAATATTCATTCACTAATAATGTAAATTATGCCTAAATGGGCTCGAGTGTAATGGTTATCGTCGGAGGAAATCTACACGACAAACTGATGTCAAATTATGGACAAAGCTTCTTGTATTTAACATTGTGCTAATAACCCTGAAAAAAGTATGCGTCAAACTATTCTCTCTCCAGCTATGGGAAAATAAACTCCGCTTAAGAAACTGGCCGTGTGTCACATCCTGCTCGTGTGGAGGGGTTAGTAAATATATATGTGCGTGATGTTAACAACATTTGAAACCTTTCATATCATAAAGGTAGTCATATAGAGCACTTGAAATTTTGTAATCACTTCATAGTTTTCAAAAACCTGATATAAAAACCAGTCAAGAACATTTTTGTTGGTATACATTACGCGTACATGTAAGTATATATGTGGGCGTGCACTTATGTGTGCGTGATGATAGACTGATATAGATATATTAGTGCCGTTATAGTATGTGGTCTACCCGGTTTGAATGTGTCCTACCTCAGAGTGTATTTATAGATATAAGTAGTAGGCAATTTATTGAAACTAATTATTTTTCACATAAATTCTATTTCAAGAAATGCAATTCAGTCATAAGCTGTATATAGTAATTAAGAATAATTAAAAAAGAATTCATCCGTAATTTACATGAATCAGAGATCTATTTAATTCTAAAATTCTGAAATAGGGTTAGGGTTAGCAGTTATTATTATAACCTCATAATATGCTTTTTATGGTAGCACACATACTCCTTTTTTAACCTTGTCTAGGAAAAGGAAAACTCTGAATTCAAACCTATTAAACTTCTCTTAAAAACTCTACCTTGCATCACACCCTACTCGTGAGAAGGGGTTGGTAAATGTATATATATTTATTCTATTATCCCTTTATGTTTAGCGAAAACCCTGTTATTTCTTTATTTCCCTAATGGATTAGCTAAGGAAAAGGTTCCGTTTTTATTGCAAATTGCCACATGCCATGAAACGTGGTTAATTAACAGTTTGGGCCACAGAAGACCAAAGGAAATTAACTGGCACTATTTGTGCCAAACACTCGTATTTCTCCAATGGATTTAATACGTATGTAATGACATCGGGCGGGAATATATTAGTCGGGAATTCATCCAGAAAAATACATTATATACCGAGAAAGTGATGCTCTCAATTATTTCCAATAGATGTAGCCGTCTTCGTAAAGCCTCCAGAAAACGGTTAGATAAATGGGATAACCGGAGACCACACGAGGAGCGTATACATATATACCCAGCCCCTCCAAACGAGCAGGATGCAACACAAGGTCAATTTCTTTAGCGGAGTTCAACAGGTTTGAATTCAGAGTTTTCCTTCTCGTAGTCCGGTTGCCTAACAAAGGTTAAAGTGGCCAGTCTACCCTACTATCTCCCCATAGCTGGAGGGAAAGTAGTTGGATTCATACCTTTCAACAAGGGTATTAGTGCTATGTGAAATGCAAACAGCCTCGTCCTAGATTTGAACTTGCGTCAACGAGTTCATTGCCTACAACCCTAATATGGAAAGCGTATAGGTTCACGAGACAAAAAATAGATTCGACAAACCGAGTTCAAATTCAAGACACAGCTCTCTGCGTTTCCCTTCACGCTAAGGATATTAGTCTTACATAATTTATGAGCAGTTATAAATTATGTACGTACCTGTAGTTAGAATATTTAAATTAGAGTCTATTAATTTAAAATGACAGGGGTCCTATGGAAAGTTACTCGCCGGTTATGGACGGTTAGTGATCTTTTAATTTGACCCCTTGAAAACGTGCCATTACAGACGCGTGAGAATAAGTTTAGTTTGTCAGATTCGACCCGGCTTTCAAGGAGCGTAGACGTTGTCGTCAGTTCCCGCGATCTATCTCCCCCCACGGTGAATAAATATGGGCTGGGGAAATAAAACTATATTATAAGAAACAACCAAGTCTTGTTATATTAATTAAATATTAAAGACAATGACCAGACCAACCCAGTAAGAAGAATTAACAAAGAAAATAAACCTCCAGTAGGAACCCTGAATAGATGCCTGCCCAGAGAAAATGGCGGCTGACAAGTTAGACGAAGAGCCAGAAGAGTTAAAAAGTAAGAACTATCTTCTCTATTATCTCTACTCTGTCTCTGTCTCTGTCTGTCTGTCTGTCTGTCTGTCTCTCTGTTATATACCTCTTTTATTCTTCTGGCCGGATCTGCTTCTTCTATCTTCTAATGGTCTGGTATATCTTCTACAGGTCTCGTCTGGTCTTCTTGTATGGGGATTCCGTGTCTTGTTCTGCTGGGGACCATTTCTTATCAGAAGCCTTGTGTCATTGTTAGCTTTTAGTAATAACAACAAGACTTCGATTTACTTTGGATGTTAGTTTATTCTGGAACCCCAGAACCAGACAAAATGCGCGCGGAGAGTCACATCTTGCTAGCTTCAGTCCTAACTCTCAACTGACTAACTGCAACTCACTAACTGCAACTCTACTTACTGAGTTGCCCACCTTAAACCGGAAGGGGGGCTTTCTATCGGGGTTCCGTTCTCACGATTCTATCCCCAGAAAGCAAGGTGAGAGTGAGGTCAAGCATTGTCACTCACTCTCAAGGCCATCAGCTGTACTGATTGCCATAAGGATTTCTATACTACCTTAAAAAGTAATAGGGATCCAATTAATATGTAACATCTCTCTCTATTGTATACCCAATTTTTATAAGGGTTATAGAACATTACAGAGGATGTTTATACAAGATTAAAATAATTTTTGATATTAACCAAATGGTGTGGAGTTTACGTTTATGGAAAAAATTCTGAAAAAAAAGATTCCTTTCATTCATTGATATTCACTTTACCCGTTTCTCACGGATATGATGTATCCCTTTTTATAAGCTTTTAACAGACAAACAAAAAACATGTCATCTTTCATATCACGAGTTGTGAAGTGATATGAGCTGAAGGACATGGACCCAACTTGAAAAAAGAAAAGTCAATGGAAGAAAATAACAACAGAGGAAAATAAGAGGGTGTGTTGGGGGTGGGATTGAATTCTATTCTTTATAGCCATCAGGCAAGGCGTTCACGGCTTTGTTGTGGTAGAGACCGGGGTTACCATCAAAAGGGGAAGGGGCTTATTTCGAATATATAGATGGGCATATGGCTTGAACTCAGACCTTTCATTCTCATGGTCTCCAAACAAAGGGCAACACCGGGTAGATCCACCAAGAAAAAAAGTATTTTCCACATTCTGGTCCCATCTCCATGATCCCCAGCACTTGCGGAAGGTCCATGAGAAGCGAAACCACTACGGACCAGATTACTAAGACGTGATACCATGTAGTAACATTTGGGGGTCCCTCAACGTATTCTTGTGATATTAAAAACGGAAAATACATTTGATACATCTCAGTACAATAGATAAATTCAGTCTATTGTTAATTACACGTGGACTTAGAAATTGGAGTTGAATCAATATGATAGTACGCATGATTGGGTAGGATCAGTTAGTTAATGGGAATCGCGCAAGCGATTGTGTTTGCTCTTACAAATAAATAATATGAGATGAAACCATAAAATATCTGAGAGATATTAAGAAAAATTGGTACGATGTAAAATATAGTTGTACTTTGACATAAGACTTATGAAATTTCCAAGTTCCAAGTCATCACTAACTCGATTTTTTTCTTAGTGTTAAGAACTAAAATTTGAGTTACAAGCGAGCTTCTGATACGCTTATCTGAATAAGTCCACTTTAACATTTAAGCTTTTAAATTTATTTCGCCAAAGAAGAATACTATTTATAAAGATATAAACATTAAAAATATAACAGCATTTATCTTCTATTAATAATGGAGATTCCCTTCCGGTTTTTGTCTGTAACAAAAATTACGTCACTGCTTACGTCACATTACCCAAAATCGTCCTAACAGAAAAATACACTCAAAATTTGAACATACAACATTAGACAGTCCTCATTGTTTTTTAAAACAAGTTTTAATAAACACATGACTGGTATTATATATCTATATATAGTTTGTTTTATTTTAATACATATTTAAAGTTTACATTTCAAATTGTTTTATTTTTTAATCCTTTAATGAATTTGATGATTTTACTTACTTAGTGTACAAACTCGCTGACATTGAATTTTTTACTCCCACCCCTCAGGCAATATGTTTCAAAAATCTATTTTTACATCGCCCGGGGGGTGTTTTTTATTTTGTAATAGTATAATTAGTTACATTCGATGTTATTGTTCTTATACAATAAAGTGCTAATATTCTGATATAAAAAATGTAACAAAAAATAGGGTGTTTTGGGGTGGGGCTGGAACGGATTAAGTACATTTTAGTTTATTTAAGGGAAACTGATTTAATATACCAGGCAAATGAAAAAGAACTAAACTGGTAACTCAGGGTATTACATGATTTATAGGTAGCTTATGAATTATGTAGGCATTGTAGTTAGATAAATTTTAAATCATCGTTCGTTAGATTCAAACTAATTGGGGTTCAGAGGAAAATTACCCTAACCGTTAGGGTTATGATTGATTTGTAGTGACACTCCGTTTGACTTCTCAAAAAAAGCGACAGTGGAAGCGTGAGACATTAGCTTAAGTTTTAGAACAGTAGTGACCAGAAATTCAGATGGGGCGAATGTCGTTTGGCGATCTGTACGGGTCCTGAGCTGGGTTTGTTGTTTAATAAAGACTTAAGAAAAGCAATTAAGTCTTTTTAATTTATTAAGAGATGACCAGCCAAACAAGAAAGAATCAACCCAAAGAAACAACCCAGACAATCAGCCCTGAGGAAATGGTTGACGAATTAGCAGCAGAAACACAGTAGACAGAGAAAACAAGTAATGTTACATAATCTATGCGGTGGCATAAGATTATTGTCAATCCCCTGTAATTCTGAGGGGATGACCCTTTTCATACTTATGTAAGGTAGTATAGAGATATGGTGGCGATCAGTGCAGTTGATGGCCCTGAAAGTGGGTGACGGCGTTTGACCTCACTCTCACCTTGCTTTCCGGGGATAAATCGTGGGAACCGGAAGGCATAGAAAAACCTGTTCCGGTTTAAGAATAGTAAGGAGCTTTAGTTGAGTTTTGCAGTGGACGTCAGACAGAGCAGTCGGCCATGATACTCTGTCTAAACTGTAACTCTGCATACGCGCGCTATGTTATGTCTGGGTTGGGGATTTACTGAATAAAGTAACATTTAAAGAAAATCGAAGTCTTGTGTTTACTAAAAACTAACAATGACACAGGGCTTCTGATAAGGAGAAATCCCAAACAGAAACCAGACCCGAAGTCCCCAAGAAAGTCCAACCTCAGAAGGGACCAGACCAAGATGTTAGAAGATAGAACCAAAGCCGGCCAGAAGAAAAGACGACTAGAAGTAAGAAGTAAGAAAGGTATACAACATTATATCGATTTGGTACCGTGAAAACCTCAGTATGCAATAGTAAGAGCCCTCATCATCATCCCTACTCTGTCTCTCTCTCTGTCTCTCTCTCTCTCTCTCTCTCTCTCTATCTATCTCTCTCTCTCTGTCTCTCTCTCTCTCGACATTATATACCAGAGTAAAGGGGTATACAAGAAGGTTAATACTGTATAGCGTAAATGAAGTGTGCGTTGATACTGAGGAGAGTGCAGGGTTTATTACTTGCTTCGGCAAAGTTTTCAATGATTACCTCTTGGTTTTAAAATGCTGCTAAGCTAAGAGATATTAAGGGTTAATCAATATGAACAGAGAAATTAACGATGAAGTATTTTTTGATACACAGTAAAGGGTCGCTATTTCAGTTAGAATCGTACATAGAGGAGAATTAAAAACAGAAAATGAGCACCAGAGAATAAACACAAGGGATTCGGTAGACAGACAGAAAATAGTTCAATGGCGAAGAAATGAATCAAATCAAACATCTCTAAACAATTATGACAGAAGAAAAACAATCAATGACCCCCGAGGAACAATATGGGAAAAATGTCAAAATCGAAAAAGTTAAAATTTCTATTGCGAAAATATTGTGGAACAGACAAAATGAATAAAGTAAACCAGTCAATATATATATATATATATATATATATATATATATATATATAGTACACACATTACATATATACAGATGTATGTATTTATCAGTTAAAATCCTAGTCCTCTCTTTAGTGATTTAAAGATTCGCTGTATTTATACATACTGGATCATCAATATTAGTACAGTGGATCTTAGAAATCACATATAAAATCATCCCTTACTACCAAGTTTTGGATAAATCTCTTATATATATATATATATATATATATATATATATATAAAGGAAAAGTTGACTTACCGGTGAATTTGGTCACGATAGTTAGTAAGTGTAGAATTGAGAGGGGTAAGTCAGCGATATAACAAACAAAAAGTGCTCAATACTAATTAGAGCAAATTTATTATAAAATGGGTACAAGAGAAACTCGAGTAGGTCATCTCTTGTACCCATTTTATTATATATATATATATATATATATATATATATATATATTACATACATTACATATATATACAGGTGTATGTTTTTATCAGTTAGAATCGTAGTCGTGGGTTCGCAGGTACTGACGGCTGAGTGGTTAACAAGCCTGACTGATGATAAATCAATCGTGTTTCCATCCCGGCTGGAGATAGCTTGCGTATGTCTAGCCACATTCAAGATACGAAATACGTCGAAACATGGTTACTGTGGATGACTCTCTCTCTCTCTCTCTCTCTTTCCCCCCTCTCTCTCTCTTTATATATATATATATATATATATATATATATATATATATATATATATATATATATTATATTATTCAGAAATTGTTGTCGTTGTTTTTACTGATAATAATTTGTATTTGATTCACTTTCTAAAAGCAAATTTATTTGGCCGATCGTATCTAATTAGTCTCATTGTAAAGAGAGATAATCCGAGACACTAAATTCAGACAGATTTGTCAATCCATTTCTGTAGATGAGATCTTCTCGCCGTAAAAAGAGAGAAGATTTCGCCATCGTAAAATAAAGACCGGATAATCTGTGACGACATGGGGCCATTCCAATCGATCATGGATTAAAATAGATTAAAATTCATGAATTGACACCGAAAATGAGAGAAAAACTAAATAAATGCGCGGAGGGAATTGATGAATTATTAAAATAGAAATAAAATGAAGATTTAGCGTTGGTGTAAAAAGGTTGAATATAATTTTAAAAGAATATAATATTATGAATTATCTTATCTTTCATTTTCATTAAGAATGTTTTATATTTTATATGTATTACTTTTTGTTTTATTTACATTAAAATATGTTATACTTTATATTGCTTACGCGGAGTAATAGTTACAGATGTCATAAAGCGCTCGTTATTAAGATCGATAAACATTTTTTTTTGTAAATATACGCAAGGGAACTATTTTTAAAATCCAATAGAATTTTTTTTGTTGTGCTAATTGAGAAATATATATCTTTGAAACAAATTGCCTAATCAGATCAAAATAGCAGAGGTGTTAGACAATTTCAAGATCAAATTGGATGATTTCAGAAAAGAATTGTAAGAAGAAAAATTCAAGAGGGCATTTCGGGGAACGTTCGTGGAATTACTTAACAAAATTTGATATGTGGATAGATAATATATTAATAGTCTATATGCAAATACTCATTTTTTTGTATTTCTGTTTTTATTAAAGGTTGATATGATAAAGGAAATGTTATCAAGAAGGCACAACTAACTAACAAACCAATAGATAAATAGCAGAACGCAGTTGTTATTTAATATTTCTTGCAGGTAATGTAAACAATTTGGAGTATATGTTTAAACATATGCCCCAGATTACTAACAGTACCTGCTTTTGCTTTAAGTGTCCCCCCAGTATTGAACTGCCTTTATTTAATAATAATAATAATAATAATAATAATAATAATAATAATAATAATAATAATAGCAAACTAGCACAACGAGAATACAAAACTAGACACGACTGGGTTGGGAAAGTGATCCACTGGGAATTATGCAAGAAATTAAATTTTGACCACACAACAAAATGGTATATGCATAAACCAGAATCTGTTCTTGAGAACGAAACGCATAAAATTCTCTGGGACTTTGAAATATAAACGGATCACCTTATCCCGGCAAGAAGACCAGACCTAGTATTGATAAACAAAAAAGAAAGAACTTGTCAACTGGTGGATTTTGCAGTGCCAGCGGATCACAGGGTGAAGTTAAAGGAAAATGAAAAAATTTACAAATATCTGGACCTTGCCAGAGAACTGAAAAAGTTATGGAATATGAAAGTGAAAGTTATACCAATTGTAGTTGGTGCACTTGGAACAGTCCCAAAAGGATTAGAAAAGGGTTTGGAAAGTTTGGATATCAGAGGAAGGATTGAAACGATTCAGAACACTGCATTGCTGCAATCTGCCAGAATACTCAGAAGAGTCCTGGAGACCTGAGGAGACTTGCTGTCACTCAGACTCCAGTGAAAGACCATCAGCTAACACTGATGTGAAAACTCAAAAGGAGTAAATAATAATAATAATAATAAAAATAATAATAATAATAATAATAATAATAATAAGAAGAAGAAGAAGAAGAAGAAATCTGATCAAAGGAATTAATACCTGGGCTGTCCCCATTATAAGATACTCAGGACCATTCTTAAAATGGACAAAAGAAGAACTCAGACAGATAGACCAAAGAACAAGAAAATTAATGACCATGCACAAGGCTCTCCACCCTAGAGATAATAGAGATAGATTATATGTGTCAAGAAAGGAAGGGGGGAGAGGTCTTAACAACATAGAGGAATGCGTAGAAACTACTATCCAACAACTTGAGGATTACACAAGGAAGAGCAAAGAGAAATTACTTATGGCGGCCAACAATAGTAGAAGTGACAGATGGATAAACAGAAAAACAACAAAGACTAGAAAACAAAAATGGGAAGAAAAACAATTATATGGACACTTTAAACGACAAATAGAAGCGGTTGCACATGGAAAGACTTGGACATGGTTAAAAAAAAGGAAACCTCAAAAGAGAAACAGAATCATTAATAATTGCTGCACAAAATAATGCCATAAGGACAAACTATATAAAAGCGAAAATT
Organism: Doryteuthis pealeii; assembly: GCA_023376005.1. Lineage (NCBI taxonomy): Eukaryota > Metazoa > Mollusca > Cephalopoda > Myopsida > Loliginidae > Doryteuthis > Doryteuthis pealeii. Next base: position 42,864,893 of record CM042159.1, on the reverse strand, counting down.
GATAAGACCCAACAAAATAGTAAATGTAGACTTTGTGGTAATAGAGATGAGACTGTAAATCATATACTCTGCGAATGTAGCAAACTAGCACAACGAGAATACAAAACTAGACATGACTGGGTTGGGAAGATGATCCACTGGGAATTATGCAAAAAATTAAATTTTGACCACACAACAAAATGGTGTATGCATAAACCAGAATCTGTTCTTGAGAACGAAACGCATAAAATTCTCTGGGACTTTGAAATATAAACGGATCACCTTATCCCAGCAAGAAGACCAGACCTAGTATTGATAAACAAAAAAGAAAGAACTTGTCAACTGGTGGATTTTGCAGTGCCAGCAGATCACAGGGTGAAGCTGAAAGAAAATGAAAAAATGGTCAAATATCTGGACCTTGCCAGAGAACAGAAAAAGTTATGGAATATGAAAGTGAAACTTATACCAATTGTAGTTGGTGCACTTGGAACAGTCCCAAAAGGATTAGAAAAGGGTTTGGAAAGTTTGGGAATCAGAGGAAGGATTGAAACCATTCAGAATAAGGCACTTCTGTAATCTACCAGAATAATCAGAAGAGTCCTGTAGATCTGAGGAGACTTGTTGACACTCAGATTCTAGGAAATACCATCAGCTAATGCTGATGTGAAAACTAATAATAATAATCTTAATAATAATAATAGTAATAATAATAATCTTAGTTAGAAGACCAGACCTATTATTGCTTTACAAAAACAAGGGAACTTGTCATCTGGTAGATTCTGCAGTTCCAGCAGATCACAAGGTAAAGGGTGAAGGAAAACGAAAAGATTGTCAAATACCCGGACCTTGTCAGAGAATTGAAAAAGCTGATGAATATGAGGGCGAAAGTGATACCAATTGTAGTTGATGCACTAGGAACAGTCCCCAAATATTTGTATGTAAACTATATTCATATCTCCGTTTGAGTTCTCTATTTTGGTTGAATACTATCTCGGAAATATTTTATATTATCCACACACACACAAACACACACACACACACACACACACATACACACATACACACACACACACACACACACACACACATATATATATATATATGGTTGAGAATAGAGGAAAATGTGGATTTAACGACACACACAGTTAAATACAGTTGATATTTCGCCTCATCAATGAATTTAACTGCCCCTGTTGTTTTATCCACACTTTCCTCTATTCTCATCCACATTTTGTCGGATTTATTCAAATTCTTCACTCCTCATATATATATATATATATATATATATATATATATAATATATATATATATATATATATATATATATTATTTCTAAAAGTTTAGTAATTGACCTGAACTTAATGAAAATTATTCTAACCAGTTATTAAAACAAGATCAACTAAAAATATTTACAAGAACACTGTCCTCTTACAAATCGTTTATACAAAATAAATCAGAATTTGACATTAAATAACCCACAATGGTTGTTAGCTCATTAAACAAAATGATCAACCAACCTAATGCATCAAACTGTTCTTGAAAAAAAAGGAAACATGAAAAGTCGTCTGATTAAACCTGTACACTCGAAAACCTTAAATGCATTTTAACTGACCGCAAAAATACTGAAATTAAATGGGTTACACGCTTACGCACACATACACACGGATTAAACACAGATTTGGGATTTCTCAACCCGTATAAATATTTCTCCACCACTAACATGATTAGCACAGCACGAGGGACGATCGCACGATCTCCTACTATCACAGGAAAATCATCAAAACGGACAGTGGTGACAGTCAAGACAAATCTATAAGTATGCCGACATATAAAACACAGACAAGCACCTGCACAAAACAACAACAAAAAAAACGAGTTGTGGCAAAAAAGAAGCAAGGGGGTCACTAAGAGCGACCATCCCCGTACCACCCAACGAGGTCACAGAGATGATAACATCTTTCAAATGGTTATAGACCAATAACTTGTCTACCCATGAAAATTCTTGGCGTCTCCTGTACCGGAATTCAAAATTTGTCATTTTTGTTATCACAAAAAAGGTTTTCTTATGTGGCCATGTGAGAAGACTGAATTCTGGTGAATATTTTTTCTATTCGATTTTTCCTGTATTTTGTAAAATCTATCTGAAGAGACGACTTATTTTGAGTTTCTGGTCGAAATACATTCATCATAATCAAATGACGGTTTGGTAAGTTGTTCTTTCTTTGAAAGTTAAATATTGCTCTGTATATAACTGATTTATTGGTTATTATACACTGAGCTCTCTTAGGGATTTATAAAAATACCTGCATGAGTCTATAAGTTTGCACCAACAAGAGCATACATAATGGATATACAGTGAGATTTTGATGATCCCGAATAGAATAATCCCTTACTTACCAGCCAATTGGATTATGTGGCACACACACACATACGCGTATATATATATATATATATATATATATATAATATATATATATATATATATATATGGAAGCGCGTGGCATAGTGGTAGAGTCGTTGGAAATGGACTCGATTCGAGTTCAATTCCTAGACGAAGCTGTTGGCATTTCACATAGCGCTAATACCCTTGGGAAAGGTATGAATCCATATATTCTCCCTCCAGCTATAGTAGGGCAGACTGGGCCCTTCAGCCTTGGGTAGTTAACCAGTCTAGGAGAGGGATAACTCTGAATTCAAAATTCCTGAGGCCGGTCGTTGATTGGGTTTGTGGCAACCCTTGATGCACCAATTCTTTCCTATCGACTGTGTTAAAAAGTGTGGATGGTCCAACACAAGCCTTCACCACTATTAACAAATCACTGTGTGGGTGTTTATTGTGTGTGTGAACCCTCATGCGTCGAAAATCGACGAGAGTTCATAATATATATATATATATAAATTATAAAATTATTTCATATATATATATATATATATAATATATATATATATATATATATATATATACGTGTGTGCCCGTGTGTATGTATGTGTGTTAACATAGAAAGCACAGTCCTTAAAATGTATTTCTGAAAAATAAATAAATAACAAAACAGTCAATCTGTAGCCAGACACAAAAGTTATTTTCTCCCGACTTATACCGGCTCACCTTACTACCACCGTAGATTACAAAAGCAGACGACACAACAAAGTCCAATAAAAGGAAATTACGTTCATCTGGCTGAAGAGATATTTGTTTTAAACTTACAAAGACATTTCAGTCTTACGACAAATATCTCTTGAGATTTGCGAATCACTAGAAATCATATCAGGGGGAGATAACCAGGAGGGTTGGGGGATAAATCTCTGACAGTCACAGGATAAGTTGTGCGCCTTGCGTCAGATATAGTTGGAGACGCTTAAGATGGTTGAGCTGCCAAGAGATTGGACTAAAAGAAGACTTTCTGAAACTGGACACACATCAGAGACACGCTTATGATTCGTCAAAAAAGAGAAGGAAAGGAAGGAAGAAGAAGAAAAAAATGGAGCATCGATACTGATTGGTATTTTTGTATCTAATTATATAAAGGAGATGCACAAGAAAGTTTAAACAAAGATTTAGTTATTATTATAATTATTATAATTATTATTATTACTATTATCATCACATTATTATTATTATTATTATTATTAATAATATTATTATTATTATTATTATTATTATTATTATTATTATTATTAACTTCTTTTGGGTTTTCACATCAGTGTTAGCTGATGGTCTTTCACTGGAGTCTGAGTGACAGCAAGTCTCCTCAGGTCTCCAGGACTCTTCTGAGTATTCTGGCAGATTGCAGCAGTGCAGTGTTCTGAATGGTTTCAATCCTTCCTCTGATATCCAAACTTTCCAAACCCTTTTCTAATCCTTTTGGGACTGTTCCAAGTGCACCAACTACAATTGGTATCACCTTCACATTCATATTCCATAATATTATTATTATTATTATTATTATTATTATTATTTACTCCTTTTGAGTTTTCACACCAGCATTAGCTGGTGGTCTTTCACTGGGGTCTGAGTGACGGCAAGTCTCGTCAGGTCTCCAGGACTCTTGTGAGTATTCTGACAGATTACAGCAGTGCAGTGTTCTGAATGGTTTCAATTCTTCCTCTGATTTCCAAACTTTCCAAACCCTTTTCCAATCCTTTTGGGACTGTTCCAAGTGCACCAACTACAATTAGTATAACTTTCACTTTCATATTCCATAACTTTTTCAGTTCTCTGGCAAGATCCAGATATTTGTCCATTTTTTCATTTTCCTTCAGCTGGTACTGCAAAATCCACCAGTTGACAAGTTCTTTATTTTTTGTTTATCAACACTAGGTCTGGTCTTCTTGCTAGGATAAGGTGATCCGTTTTTATTTCAAAGTCCCAGAGAATTTTATGCGTTTCGTTTTCGTATTATAGCCGATCACAACTATGATGCTTATTATTTTTATTATTATTATTATTATGAGGTTTTCACACTTCCATAGCCGGTAGTTCACTGGAAATTGAGTCATTGCAAGTCTTCTCAAGTCCAAGAGTCCTGGTGTATTCTAGCCGATCTTAACAATGCTGTAGTTTGGATGGTCTCGATTCTTCCTCTGATTTCCAATTCAACCAAATTTTTTCCATACCTTTGGAAACTGTTCCAAGAGCAGCAATTACAACTGGTACGACCTTCACTTTCATGTTCCACAGTTTTTTCAGTTCTCTGGCAAGGTCCAAGTATTTGTTTATCTTTTCGCTTTCTCTCATTTTTACTCTGTGGTCGACCGGGACGGCAAAATCCAAATGACATGTTCCCTTCTTCTTGTCAATCAATACTAAATCCGGTCTCCTGGCCGGGATTAGGTGATCCGTCTGAACGTCAAAATCCCAGATAATTCTATATGCCTTATTTTCCAGGACAGGTTCATGGTTGTGCATATACGATTTAGTTGTATGGTTAAAATTTAATTTCTTGCACAATTCCCAGTGGATTACCTTTCCCACAGAGTCGTTCCTAATTATCAATATCATTTCACTCCTTGCGAGTTTTTCACACAAGCGTACGCTGGTGATTTAAAAAAAAAATTTTTACTCGTGTTTGAGTGATAAATTTCTTCAAGTCTCCATGACTCTTCTGAGTATTCTAGCTGATCGTAACAATGCTTTTGTTTGGATAGTGTCAATTCTCAAGACTTCATCTCAATCTTGTAGTGCCCCAAATTTTCCATTTCATATTTACTTTGATTCTGTTTCCAGTATTTTTTTTTCGTTTTCACTTCTGAGAAAATTCATTTCTCCCATTTTCATATTATGTTCGCATGTGCGTATGAAGGTGCTACGAATCTATTGGAGAGTCAAGGGAATACTAGCAAAAAAAAAGTTTGGCTACCACTGGTTTTGGAGATTAACTTTATGTAAACAGAGAGTGAGAGACAAACATACAGATATAGAGTGAAAGAAAAGGAAGACATAAAGCGAAAGGTTTGGTTTGGTTTGTTTTACGGCATATCAACCTCAGTGGATCATTTACTGCCGATAAATTTTTGAAATAAATTAATTCTTAATGGATAATCAATTTTGTTTATAAACTCATGTTTTTCTATTTAACCCATAGATGGGACCCTACCAGGTACTACCACTCCGGGTCAGAGTGAACCAGGAAGCAATGGTGATGAAGGGGTGCTCCACATTTACCAAACCTCCAAAACTGGAACTTCACCATCAGATAGATTTTAACGTCATCCCCACGACGTGTAGACCCTCAACCACCGCCTTCTATCACCTATATGATAAAAAGGGTTGGGGCTTACCATAAGGGCAATAGGGTTGGGGCAATCATATATGTGCTAGGGCTTGACGTGACCAGTCGATTGATCGGAGGGGGCCTCTCCGACCGCCCGTCTAGCCCAAGTAAAGACCAAAGTGGAGTATTGCAAGTCATGGACTGCTCATCCACCTGGGTTCTATCCTTAAGCATCACGGGTCGCCACCCACTACCAACAGGTCGCCCCATTGGGGTAGTCTTACCCCTCTGTAGAGGTGCATTCGGTGCATTCTAACGCCACAGCCGAGAGGACGGGCGAAAGGTTTGCCGATTGGATATCAATAGAAAAAGAGCAAAAGATGGAAAGGCAAAAAAGTCATAAAAATCAAAAAAATTGTGATACATTAAAATTCTTTACGAATCAATAAAAGAAAATAATTATCGAGGGAGAATATTCATTTGAAATTATTTCTGCACTTGTTTATTTTTACTTTGCATACGAAAATAAATATTCGTATAATATTTATATGAGAAACATGAATAGACACGATGGAGAATATAGAAGAGCGTAAATAATTAAATAACATTAATTACGAAACCTTTCAGCATTACTAGTAGCTGGCTGGTTGTTTAGATTTTATGGCATGTAAACCTTTTTTGGGTTATTTTATCCCGAAGACATTCTATTTTATTCCTGATGGGTATTCAAAAATTATTTAGAACTCAACTTCTTATTAAACACATTTTACAAATCATTTTTTCTGTTTAACCTAAAGATAGGATCTAAACAGTTACTACCACTTCGGGTCAGAGTGGATCTTAGAGTAATAGCGATGGAGGGGTACCTCACACTCCCCAGAGTTCCAAAATTGGAATATTTGATGCAGTTTAATGCCATACGCAGGACATGAGAAGATACAGGTAAAGAGAGCGTAAATAAGTAGATAGCATTCATTACCAAAATCTTCAGCATTAATAGATGTGTACTCGTGTATGGGTGATACATATATGTATATACACACACATACACATACACATACACAAACAAACACACACACACACACACACACACACACACACACATATATATATATATATATATATATATATATTCACATCTGATGATTGGGAACACTAGACATTTGGTCTATGCTTCAAAACTATTACAATAAAGCAGGAGTCACCAAACTACGGCCCGCGGGCCGGATCATGCCAGCAAAGGCATTTATCAGACCCGCATACGGTACTTGTATTTGTTTGTTAAAACGTACGGAATGCGAGACGTTCTAATAGCATTTAAATTTAAATATCATGTTAAACCTACTAAATACTTGACTACGGAATAAACCCATCGAACACTATTGGCTGATAAACATTTGAAAGCAATTCTCTTGATTGGATGTAGCAATTCCAAATCAAATATTGACGATATCTTGAATGGCAAACTTCAGTTTCAGAAATCTAACTAAACCTTTCTGCTAATGTTGCGTTCTTTGATAATATTTTGAAAATAAATATTTGTTAAATTTGTTTTTGTAGATCTTACGCCACTCGTCCATGAATATAACATGGAAAGATAAATTTTGTTTTACATCTTTTTCTCAGAGCTTTTGTTCTGGCTAGCAAGTATTGAACACAATAATAACGTGGCCCACGCTCCTTATTTTTTTCAATTATCCAGCCCAACGTAAAAAAAAAAGTTTGGTGATCCCTGCAATTAAGAAAATGTGACAACGTCAGTGAGGATGAACTGCCATTTGAGCCAACGTAGGCAACGTGTTAAAGAAAATAACCATCTTACTAATCAGACCTAAGATTGTATGGAAAAGTCGTGAGGTGAGAATGGAATAATACAGGTATATTTTTTATAAATCAGTTCATACTATTAATTTCAATCAGGTATAGAATCTTGTTCGTCACAGGAGTCCTGAGTTATCGTAACGCGTTGAGGCAGGTATGATGTATGATTAGTACATTTTAAGGGTGGCCAGTTTGTTTGAACGACACTGTGGTGAGTCCCTTTGAACTGAGGCCAGATATCGTTCCGCAAACAAGCGACACGCTCAGCAGGATTCAAATCTCGTAACCAATGGTAGCTTGTTCGCAAATCTAGCGCCTCACCTCCAGACATACTGTCCACTAGACGATCTCCACTACTGCGATACCGAATAAATAGGAATGTCTGACCTTTGACCTGCCGAATATCCATCATCTGGCAACATCTGAGGACAGAGGTGACCCTAAGTTGACAGGAACATATGTAGATGAGTTAATTCAAGCATGGAAGATAAAACTTTATATCAGCGTTTATCTGTTTAATTTCGTCTTTAAAAGATCTATGTTAATATCTAACACTGAGATCACTTGGACAGTGAAAGTAAATTAACTTGGCCTTTGCCTCGTCGAATCGGTTTTATGGTATAAAGAGAAGTGAGTCTGACTCACTTAAAAGAAGATTGCCGATGGCTCTGTTTATATTCATGAATTCGGTTCATCTGAACTAGACTGGTCCCCTCTCAAAATAAATAAATAAGATAAATCTCTAATAATGTAAGAATGTAAGTGGGTCACATTTTAAAACTGTAATCCCATAAAATGTAATCACATAATGTAAGAGTGTGTCAGTGTGTCAAATTTTTAAACTTTAAACCTAGAGGCTGAAACCAACATATCATACCATTTTGGAATCAGGTCGACTACGTGAGCAAACGAAAAACATTCCTGGCTGAATCAAGACCCGCAATTAGGAAATTTTGGATTCCCAAATTTTAATTACTTCGATTAATTTCGGCGATTTTTAAGAGATTTTTTCGCGACGAATTATTTTGTGCAATAGTAATTCTTATGAGCTGGAACTAAATGTATTAAGAATCAATTCCTTGCTGGTTGTTCATGTTGGAGTTTTTGGGATATAAGGTGTGCTCCAATTCCTACCTTGAATTTATAGACTAGCCAAGGTAACGTGGTTTACTCCTACGGCCAATCAGCAACCATAGGCGTGACTGATTCACTACTTGCCAAAGTTCACTTGCAATCGTTGAGGAGGAACTTACGACCATTGACGAAGGAACTGAGGACTCTTTACCAGAAGAACCAAAGTATTCATTACCAGAGGACTACCAAGGATCTAATTACACTGGATAAGCGATCTTGCTTAAGGCCTACAGGATGGCGTAAAAGATTGTAACAGTTCAAGGGTTAATAATGAACACAAACTATTTGTACTGTCACCTGAATGGGAAAACCAAAAATGTTGTGTAAATGAATCTTTTCAATATGTTCCAAATAGAAAAATTATATGAGTGTTATATTGAAAATTGTTTTGGTTTGGTTTTGTTTTGTTTTACGGCATATCAACCTCAGTGGGTCATTTAATGCTGATAAAGATTTGAGATAAAGTCATTCTTAATGGATATACAATTTTGTTTTTAAACTCATGTTTTCTATTTAAACCATAGATGGGTGAAAATTGTTGTTTGAACAATATTGCAGTCGGCGTATTATACTGCCCTAGGTGACAGGGCGGGAGCTATTAGTGTATAATCTTAAATCCCCGATCAAATTGATCTCTGACACATGATAATTTGACCAACATAACCTAATGTGATTCTCGTGCCAATAAGATCTTGTTTGACGCTGTCCGAGTAACAACTCATCGTCTCCTTTGGGGCCTAAACCTAAATATCTTCGTTAGGTGTGATGATCTACACGCAGCCTAATTAGTACATAATTAGGTGGGAGTAATAATTAATTATCTTGTCCTGAATGAATCACCTGGTAATACATTTCTCCTATAAATATCTTCATTAATGGTACACCTGTTGTTACCAGTTTCGGTAATTAGTGCCAAGAAGTTAGAAATATATTCATTAACTGTTGCCCCCCCCCCCCAGCGGGAGAATACACCGACTGCACTTCTGTAGAGGGGTACGACAACCCAAATAGGGCCACTTGTTTATCGTGAACCGTGAGGCTTAAGAATGGAATCTTCGTGGATGAGCAGCCTATGAAAGCAACACTGCTCTTTGGCCCTTATTTAGGCTAGACGGCCGGTCGGAGAGGCCCCATCCGATTAATCGACTGGTCACGTCAAGTCCTAGCACCTATATGGTTGTCACAGCGCTATTGCCCTTATGGCAAACCCCAACCCTTTTTACCATATGGATGCTAGAAGGCTGTGGCTGAGGGTCTTCATGTCCTGGGTATGACGTTAAACTCTAGCTGATGGTGAGTTTCTAGTTCTGGAGGTGTGGGTAATGAAGAGCACTCCTTTATAACCATTTCTCCTAGGTCCATACAGACCCGGAGTAGTGGTACCTGTTAGGGTAAGATCTATGGGTTAAATAGAACAAAAGGAGTTCTAAAAGAATTGTGTACCCATGAATAATGAATAAAAACAAACGTCTTCGGCATATATACATA
>CM042159.1:42822260-42849760 GCA_023376005.1 Doryteuthis pealeii | reverse complement strand
ATGGGTATATATTGGTGTACGTATATATATATTTTTGGGTAAGTGATATATATATATATATATATATATATATATATATATATATATGTATAAAGAATATTTCTATTGACTTCACTTTTGTTGAAATCCTAGATTGACTGGGGTCGTTGATTTTGAAAATTATTTGATATTGTTTCAAATTTAAAATATTCCCATCATCCTTTTTTATATCTTAGTATCCGGTTTGGAATTAGACAATTTCCTTTGACAACATAAGGATGTTTTGATAGAAATATAAAATAAAAGTCTCCTTGGCATTCGTTTTCATTCTTTCTAGCATTGATATCATAACGTGATGTTATTTCCATTGATGCTACGTATGGATACTTGATGCTGTGAAGACGACTTTAAAATTTCATGAGATTGCATGCAGTCAGTGTGACATGCTGCTGCTGCTGATGATGATGATGCAGATGATGATGATCATAATGCTGTTGCTGCTGCTGCTGCTGCTGCTACTGCTGCTGCTGCTGATGATGATAACGATGAGGATATATGCTTAATAATTACCGAATTCTTTGTTTTATGGAATTCGTTTTCTTTATTTTTCTTAAACAATTTCCTTTAATTTTTTTTAGGTGAGGCTTGATAATTTGTATTATTCTGATTATTCGGACTATTGTCCTCATCTTTATTGTTATCTTGGAATTAACTGGTAATTTTAGTCTTAAGCCTGGTGGAACTAGCTTGAGGTCCCGGCATATGTATAGGAATGTGAGTTGATTCGTCATTCAAGCCAGTTTTTTTTTTTACTTAGCTTTTCTAGGAGTTTCCATTGACGGATTATATCGAGTCTGTACCGATTATATACTATTTCTCTGAATTTCTGAGATGGGGTTTGATAATTTTATATCATTCGGAGTATTCGGACTATTGTCCCCATCTTTATTATTATTATCTAACAATAAAGACGAGGACAATAGTCCGAATAATCCGTATAATACAAACTTTCTTTAGCAGTTTGATATGTAACCAGTGTCATTCTTCTTTCTAGAATTGTGACATACAATAGTACCTTAACTAGCGCACCTCAACATACAAGTTTTCCGAGTTATGGGCTATCACTCAGTCTTTTTTTTTTTTTTTTTGCTTTTCGTTGTGAGCTAAAATTTGAGGTACGGTCATGCTTCAGATACGCTTATGTTAACATGTTCACTAAATACATTTATGTTTCCAAATTTATCACGTCAAAGAAAAATATTATTTATAAAAAGTAAACATTAAAACATATTCCAGCACATAATTCATTTTATATTATTATGTTTTTTTTATACGATACAGTGCTACTTTTTTTTTTTTTTAGGAAAAACGTAAAAAGATTGTTTTGAATAGGCTGGAACGGATTAATAGTATTTCAGTTTATTTTAATGGGGAAAATTTATTTGATATACGAAGAAATTCAAATACGAACGGAACGAATTAAACTTGTAAATCAATGTATCACTGTATTTATTTACCAACCACTCCGCACGCGTAGGATGTGGCACACGGTCAATTTCTGAAAGGGTGTTTAGTTGGTTTGAATTCAGAATTTTCCTTTTCCTAGACAGGTTGCCTAACCAAATTTAAGGAGCCTAGTCTGTCCTACTATTTAGCCATAGCGGGTGGGAGAATAGTTGTATGCATACACGTCCCAAGGATATTAATGTTATGTGAAATGCAAACAGCCTCGTCCAGAATTTGAACTCGGGTCGTCGTGTCTGTTTCCTACAACAATAACCGTTACACAACGCGGCACCAGCTTTCATATAAAGAACAAAAATGTCCCACGTTCTCAAACAATGGTATTGTAAAACCGAATAACAATATCAAAGAAATACAAATTTAAGGGAAAAAAGGAATGGTATCCTTTTAATTGCATATTTGTATTTTTTTAAACTTAATTTTGCGAACTAAGAATTTGAAGAAATAATATCGATCTGAGTCGAAGAAAAATACGTGATGAATCGCGAATTTATTGAACGGTCGTTAAGTACTCGCGTTAGATCATGAAATAACATGTAAGAAAACAATGAAACCATTCCTTCTGATGACAAGAGACATATTCCCAAAAAAGGTTTGATCACTCAAAGGCAGATGAAGAAGTTCCCGTGGATTTCTATACACGTGTACAACAGCTCCGTACAGATACTGGATGCTATCTAGAGCAGTGCTTCTCATAGCTAATCCACCGGACCGGTGCGAATCCGTGGAGTACTACCTGCCGGTCCGCAGTTGCCACACATGATTTTTAAAAATGGTATAGTTCTGAAGTACGGCAACCGTACATAAAAACTAAAACTATATTTCTAAAGAATATCAACTTTGTTCACTTCCTGCTCTTTGCCACGATGGCTATTTTACCATATTTTCATCTACGTTGTTTTATAGTAGTGTTTTGTCGGGTCTGAAATGCTGTGTAGTAGAGCAATTCCTAATTTAGTACAGGTGAAAAATCTGAACTACTCAGCAGCTGTTCCCTGAATCTTAAAAATTCAAAAAGCATTTTCCTTGTTCAATGAGCTCTTTTCAAAAAAACTAACTTTTATATGCATTAAATCAAATAAATTTAAAAAAAATTCATGTGTTCACAGTATGGCTTTTGTCATAGGCAGCAAATTTGGTAAAAAAAAAAGATGTTATTTGAAGAAAGATAAACAACTATTCTAAACTTTCAAACAGATCTAAGACATAATGCACATCAGATTATTTAAGCTAAATTCAAATATTCATTTTTACATTAACACCGGGCGTAATTTATATTTTCTTAAATTTTAGCACTACCAAAGAAAAGGGGAAGCTATTGAGTGCTAGTAATCACCAACCACTGAAAAAAACTAACATACGTAGCATTTTCTTCTATCGAGCCAATACTTGACAAATAAGAAGCAGTCTCTCTGTTCACATTGACTATACACTTGTTATGTACTGAGTTTTCACAGTACCAAATCCATATTATGTTGTATACCCTTTCTTACTTCTTTACTTCTTACTTGCTTCTATATCTTGGACATCTATTCTTCTGGCCGGCTTTGGTTTTTCTTCTATCATCTTAGCTTAGTCTGGTCTAGCGTCTGGTGTTGACTTGGGGATTCCGGTCTGGTCTTCTATGGGGATTTCTCGTTATCAGAAGCCCTGTGTCATTGCTAGCTTTTAGGTAATAAACACAAGACTTCGATTTACTTTTGATCTTATTTTATTGTTAAATCCCCAAACCAGACGTCTGCGCAGTGAGACTCACATCTTACAAGCTCGGCTTCTAACTTCTAACTGACCTAAACTTACTATATCCTTAAACTGGAAGACAGGGTCTTCTATGCCTTCCGGTTCTCACGATTTATCCCCGGAAGGCAAGGTGCGAGTGAGGTCAAACGCCGTCACTCACTCTCAAGGCCATCAGCTGCACTAATCACCATTATGTTTTTACATTATTGCCATAAATATTAGGCATCTAATAATTATGTAACACACTGGGTGTGTGTGTTTATATTGATGATAAATTTCTGTATTAGATAAAGTTAATTTTAACATGCCTGCATAAATTCTTTTTATTTAAAGTTTAACAAACCCTTTAATTTTAAACACTGGCCCGTGCATCGATCAAAAACTGTCAACCGGTCCGCAATTTCCAAAAGTTTGAGAAGCATTAGTCTAGTGGACAAAATTTTTGGTTTTACGGTATACCAGCCATCTTTCGGGTTATTCAATGAGGAAAATCTGAGCTCACTGATAAGTTAAAACGATAATTCTTCAAAGCCGTAGCTGTATCAGCGCTATTATTGTTATGGTTTAACGATTGTCGCATTTATTTTGGCGCGAAAAATTCGGAAGGTAACAAAGGACTTTAACAAACGGAAGAAGTTAAAAAGCGGAAGCGAGGACTTCCGGTCGGAGAGACAAAGGGGTTAAGATGCCGGAAATAGATTTAATCGTTGATAAAACATGAACATAGGAGGTGCGTAGGCGTTTGAGATATACAAAAGGCAAGACGGTTCGACCCGGAGAACAGGAGGAGGAGACGGCGAACGGAGTGACCGACGCTCACGGTCCATCGCTGCCAGCGGGCAGTGAGGTGCGCCAACCCCTTTCCACTTCCCGATCGCCAGCCTGCAACATTAGTAGTTCTCATTGTCAAGCTCACTACTCACACGCACCACGAGGGAATTAAAGAAATAAAAGTTCAATCTCCTACTAGATACAGATGTATTGTGCCTTCGTTAAGCGACCACTACATATATCGTCTAAGGGTTAGATACCCGCAGTATACCAGCAACGTATACGATTCAGAGTAGCAAAGAAGGCGCTACGCAACATTATAGGGTTGCATCACTTGGACTGTAACGAAGCGGCTAGAGAGAATAAGCAAGTTGGCAGTTTGACAAGAGTGCTGCGTGTGATCTTAAACAAATTTGGCAAACAGTACCCCACAATAAAGCAGCTGTATGGACACTTGCCCCCTATCACACAAACCATTCGAGTGAAACAAAAAAAGACATGCTGGATACTGTCGGAGAAGTAAGGACGAACTCATTTGACGTTCACCTAAATCGATAAGTAGTAACATACTGACCATCATTAAAAAAGAAAAATATCATTACATATGCAGTTTATTTTTAAAAGATTTAAAACCATTTGATTTGGTCAATTTCGACGCGATCCGCCATTCAGCCTCTTTTTCTATGGTTTTAAGTGCTTGTTTACAATTTTACTGTAACATTCACGATTGCAAAAAAATTTACAAAAATCAGGTAATTATCCGATTTTAATGAAATTTTCAGTATTGATTTAACAATTAATGAATTTTATAATGCATCAGTTATTTTATTTCAAAACTTTAATTTAGTATTTTTGCTATGAAAAATTAATATATAAAATTCATTTAAAATATGAAAATCCTGATGTTAAGTTTAAAATGTTATATTTTTAGATTCTAAAAATATAACATTGTGTCAGTGTGGTCCATCCAGCAAAGCTATATTAACCAGTTCTGGACGTGGTAATTGCATTTCACTTAGCGCTAATACCCTTGGGAAAGGTATGAATCATGCTCTCCCTCCAGCTATGGATAAATAGTAGGGCAGACTGGCCTCTTTAACCTTGGTTTAGGAGAAGGAAAACTATGAATTCAAACCTGTTGAACTCCGTTTAATAAATTGACCTTGTGTCACATCGTGCCCGTGCGGAGGGGTTGGTATATATATATGTTAACCCGTTCTGTACGGAAGTTGCATTGCAGACTTCCCAATGGCAATTAATGATAGGGACGGTTGGTGAGAGATTGACGCTAATTAATGACGAGTGGGTCAAGATCAGAAATATATAATATTGTATCCTAAACTTTTTTTGAATATGATTTTCATTTATAAAACATTTCCCTGTCTATATAAAAATGATTCTATTTATCAAAGAGAAAAATGAATATACAAGACAAAGCGAAAATCAATATTCATTGTTTGTGAGATCCAATCCATTTCACTATCACCAATATCAATTTGACTTATGGTCAAATCACACTGAAAGTACCAGTTTCCATCAGATCAAAGTTAAGCAATTATGAGCCTTTTCAATACTTAGATGGGTGATGGTTCGTATTCTTTGTTTAATGGTATATCAACTTTCATTAATATGTCAAAGCCACTCTTGTAAAAGAACAGTAATGGTACTATTTGATTTATTCCATAGCTGGAAGAATACAGGGTTCATACCTCTTCCAAGGATGTCCAATGTAAGAATGGGTATGGAGATTGTGCTTGCTCTGAATTACCTGATGTACACGTGTATAGAAATTCACGGGAACCTCTTCATCTGCCTCTGACCGATCAAACCTTTTTGGGAATATGCCTCTTGTCATCAGAAGGAATGGTTTCATTGTTTTCTTACATGTTGTTTCATGATCTAACCGCGAGTACTTAACGACCGTTCAATAAATTCGCGATTCATCACGTATTTTTCTTCGACTCAGATGGATATTATTTCTTCAAATTCTTAGTTCGCAAAATTAAGTTTAAAAAATACAAATATGCAATTAAAAAGGATACTATTCCTTTTTTCCCTTAAATTTTCATTTCTTTGATATTGTTATTTGTCTGTTTTTAAATATTTATTTATTATAAGCACCCCCCCCCATCAGTCACGAAACCCCCCCAAAAAGTAACCGAATACAGTGTCTGTACCAAGTATCAGAACGCAAACATGTGTCTAGCGTGACATGATGATGATAAATATCACATCAAATCCTTTTCATAATCAATGGACTCGGGTGCCTGATTGATTCGGCATCAAATGACTCGAAAAGGGTTAATATGCGGTAAAACAAAATAACTTAAGCTAAGCTGTATCCACTTTTTAAAACTAGATTTTTCGCTTCTTGTTTTTATCTATTTAATCCTTTCCCGTGCAATATAGCAGCCCAATTGAATGTCACACCTGATGCACCATATACCCATGGGACCCCACCCCTCAAACACCAAAATACCTCAGCTAGATCGATGTGTTAATTATAATAATCAGAGGAGATAACAATAATGCAAACATCAATTAATTAATTAATAGATTAATCATAAGAGATAATCTCGAAAGCAATTAGAGTTTTCTTAAAACGAAAGGATTATATTTAACATTAACAGAATCTGTCTTAAGATTATCGATCACATGGAAATCTGCTTTTTTCTGAGAATTCTTTCATACTGTAGCCGTGTCAGTGATACACTATAGCTGCATTACTAGAATTATATTGAATTGTAATTTTGTACTAATTTCTATGCAGACATTTGGACATGTTTATTTATACATTTATCTTATTATAATTGATTTTGTTGTCTATATAGATACAAGTGCATGTTATTAGTACGTAGAGGGGCCGGGTTAGCTCAGTCGTAGAGCGTTCGGCTAGAAACCACAAGGTTCCTAGTTCGATACCGGTCCTCGCCAACTCAGCGTATGAGTAGCACAGGGATCTGTGCGGTAAAGTAAGGAGCTGATGGTAGGTGTGGTGCCCCACCTCAGACGCCAAAAAAATCTCCTTGGCCTAGCGCTATTGAAAAGGGGATAGACTCCCTCGCTGACTGGCTGATACCGATGTAGGCCGCCCCGCCGACTTTTAGTGTGTAGATATGGTCAACAGTATTAATAATGTAAAACAATTTTTTAAATAATTGAGGTTTAAATAAAAATAAAATCTTAGAGAATGTGACGTAAATAACTAAGGTAGTTGTGACTTGAGTAGTGAAATATAATAAGATTTTTTAAACATTTTGATTTTTTTTTGGTTTTATTTTATTTATTTTTGTTTAATTTTATTTATTTTTTGTTTTATTATTTTATTTTAATTTTTTTTGTTTTATCTATTTTTATTTGGTTTTATTTTATTTTTCATTCGAAACAAACCTAACAGCAGGCACCGTATAAAATGCATATGAAAGAATCAATAACAACAAAGGATCTAAAGCAAAAGTAATACTATTTTAAAAATTGGTCGATCGGAGAGTAACGCGTTTGTCAAATTGCTTTATAATAAAGATACAGCGCCATTGTTCGGTGTTTGTATATTTAGTCTTTCTACAAAAATAAATGTTCTATTAACAATGAAGCCAAACTATTTAGCATATTGTCCATGTCGACTGGGAGAATATGAAATTCTGATTTACAGAGCCTTTTCTTTTTCTCTCTTTTTGTTGGTTTCTTTTTTCCTTTTTTTATTACCGTAGAAATAAATATATTCAGCTCTAATAACCACGTGACTTAAAGAATAAGAACCACTTTAGATGTAAGAAAAGCGTCCCAAGGATAAGTAAATGTAAAAAAGAAAAGAATGAATAACAATAGATAAGTTTAGATGTATGAATAAAAAGTAAATAAAAATAATCCATTGATGAATAGGACAAAAAAACTTGTGCAAAAAGAAATAGAAAAAAGATTTTAAGTCAATGATAGAGGAAACAAAACGCTCAAGGCAAAAACTTGATAAGAATCATAAAAGAATGCTACGTGTTGTTTTAACCAAATTTCGGAATCTATGATAATAAACTGTATCTGGTTGTGATATTTCAATTCTAAGCTGTGTAAAGAACTATGACCGAAGCCATTTTGGGCACCTTACATGGTGTAATGGTTACCAAGCTCAATTCATAGATCATTGTTAGTGAGTTCGATTCTCACTGGGCGCTCTATACTTTTGGCCTTGTACCACATCTAAGCTAAGCTTTATAAATAACTATAGCCGAACCCATTTTAGGCACATTACGTGGTGTAATGGTTATCAAGCTCAATACACAGATCATTGTTAGTGAGTTCGATTCTCACTGGGCGCTCTATACTTTTGGCCTTGTACCGCATCTAAGCTAAGCTTTATAAATAACTATAGCCGAACCCATTTTAGGCACATTACGTGGTGTAATGGTTACCAAGCTCAATTCACAGATCATTGTTAGTGAGTTCGATTCTCACTGGGCGCTCTATACTTTTGGCCTTGTACCACATCTAAGCTAAACGTTGTAAATAACTATAGCCGAACCCTTTTTGGGCACCTTACGTGGTGTAATGGTTACCAAGCTCAATTCACAGATCATTGTTAGTGAGTTCGATTCTCACTGGGCGCTCTATATTTTTGGCATTGTACCACATCTAAGCTAAGCTTTGTAAATAACTATAGCCGAACCCATTTTTGGTACCTTACGTGGTGTAATGGTTACAAGGCTCTATTCACAGATCATTGTTAGTGAGTTCGATTCTCACTGGGCGTTCTATACTTTTGGCCTTGTACCACATCTAAGCTAAGCTTTGTAAATAACTATAGCCGAAGCCATTTTTAGTACCTTACGTGGTGTAATGGTTACAAGGCTCGATTCACAGACCATTGTTAGTGAGTTAGATTCTCACTGGGCGCTCGATTCTTCTGGTCTTCTGTCACGTCTAATCTATACTTTGTAAATAACTATACCCAAGCCCATATCCTATGACGATAACCATTACACGACATACGCTGCCTTTGTTACATTAGAGCATAAATTTACTCACTTGAATAATCTGAGCAAGTGCCAAATAGAAATAAAATCTATATTCATATTTTCACTATTTGAAGCTGAAAAGTTACTTAAATTTAAGAATTTTTATTTCATGTTTATTGATTGTATGTTCTCTTGTACTAAATGAACTTGTCTCCGATTATTTGGGACTGGGTAAAAAATGGAGTCAAAACAAAATAAAAGTGTTATTTAAAGAATGCTTTTAATTTGTGTCAATTTTGTTTGTTTCTTAAATCAATAACAACCCTTGTGCAGTTTATTTGTTAAAAGGTCAAATAAATTGGCACGAACAACACAATCACTTCGATAAAAATGCTAAAAACAATTAGAATATCTCTTCGTGCTAAAAAGTGTTCAACAAATTCGAGGGTGTGTCAAAAAGTAATGCCATTTTGTTTAGGACAGGTATAATTACCAACACATGAACATGTATTATTTAGCAAAATGAAGCTGGTCCTCTGTGGAACATATCCCTACTTCTTCACATAGTTACCGTTTCTCACAATAGCAATGTTCCACCTTCGAATGAGAGTATGTATCCCTGCCTCGTAAAATTATGTTGCCTGTTCTTTGAGCCACTTCTTCCCTACAGATTTCACTTCCTCGTCACTGGGATAATGTTTGCCTCTCTTCGGTCCCATGAAAGAGAGTTTGAGAGGCAAACATTACTTCAGCGACGGGGAAAATAAATTTGTAGTCTTCTGTGGATGTGATCTACAGAGGACCAGCTTCGTTTTGATGTATGATACATGTTCGTGTGTTGGTAATTATGACTGTCCTAAAGAAAATTGCATTACTTTTTGACTCACCCTCGTACATTGCTAAATATTATTTGGAAAATCTCTAAGTATATGAAAATTCCGGACAAATACTATGTTAAATATTATTTGGAAAATCTCTTAGTATTAACAAATGATCTACAAATACAATACTAAATACTGATGGAAAATCTCTTAGTATTAAAAAATGATCTACAAATACAATACTAAATACTGATGGAAAATCTCTTAGTATTAACAATGATTACAAATGCAATACTAAATACTGATGGAAAATCTCTTAGTATTAAAAAATGATCTACAAATACAATACTAAATACTGATGGAAAATCTCTTAGTATTAAAAATGATCTACAAATACAATACTAAATACTGATGGAAAATGAAAAATCTTAGTATTAACAAATGATCTACAAATACAATACTAAATACTGATGGAAAATCTCTTAGTATTAACAAATGATCTACAAATACAATACTAAATACTGATGGAAAATCTCTTAGTATTAACAAATGATCTACAAATACAATACTAAATACTGATGGAAAATCTCTTAGTATTAACAAATGATCTACAAATACAATACTAAATACTGATGGAAAATCTCTTAGTATTAACAAATGATCTACAAATACTATTTGAAATACTATTTGGATAATCACTTACTATTAGAAAATTTCCTACAAATGCTATGCAAAATACTATTTGGAAAATCACACAGTATTAGAAAATCCCGTACCAATAGTATGAGAACTACTATTTGGTAAATCCTTTAGTATTAGAAAATAACATAAAAATACATTACAAAATACTATTTGGAAAATCTCGTAGTATCAGAAAAATCAGGAGCCTTCATGTCGTAATCCGGAGCCTACTTAACATACTTGTACCCAGAAAGAAAGGGAAGAAAAAAGACATGCTACATAGAAATATTATATAAAAGAAAGTAGGAGAAAAATAGAGGGGGTGAGCAAGCGGAAGCGATAATGCTAATCTGTTTCAATCGATCATAATGAAAAAATGAAAAGAAAGAAAAAAGAGTGAGAGAGAGTTAAATCAAGATTATTATACTGTTTCCATATTGAACTATTTTGCAATAGTTCTTAAGTAAACATGTCAAACATTGTAATAATTGAATTATCATACTGTGGTATATCCACAGGTCCTGCTAGTAGAAATAGAATATACTTTTTTGTTTTTACTCTCACAGATAAAGTTCCTCCTATCAGATCACTGCTTCTGTTTCTTGTCGGAGATAAGAAGATTACTGACAGGAATCGCAAGGTATTGGGTTCAATACTTGTACCCATTCAGGGTTAACGGAATGAAAACAAACATCTCCAATGGATTAAATAAAGGGTTTGATTCGATGTTCCAAGAAGGGTCCCGTTTAAAACATAAAGGCCCCCCGAATTTGACAAGAAGGTCCCCGAGTTCGACAAGAAACACCTGAAGAAATCCGGAGGGCTCATTAGTCGAAACTTTTATACATAACAGTAAAGATGAGGACAGCATTCCCAAAAATCTAAATTATACAACATCCCTGAACATTCCCTATCACATCAATGACGGCACATTATCATATATATATATATATATATATATATATATATATATATATATATATATAAAACTTAGATAACTTCTCCGGTGTCTTTTTTCTCTCTTTTGGCCTCTACATACAATTCTGATGATTATTATGAGGGCACATTAACCGAAACTTTTTGTATATAACAATAAAGATGAGGACAACATTCCGAAATATCTAAATTATTCAAAACACCAGAACATTCTCTATCCCCAGGTTTGATAGAATATACATTCTTGTATATACATATATATTCAGCAACACCTCCGCACGAGCAGGATGTGACACAAGGTCAATTTTTAAAGCGGGGTTTACCAGGTATGAATTCAGAGTTTTACTGTTAGAAGCATATATTTCCTAAGAGTATTAGTGCTATGTGAAATGCAAACAGCCTCGTTCAAGATTTGAACTCGGGTCGACGTTTCCACATCCTTCGACTCTAACCATTGCACAACACACCTCCAGCCATTATTTTATAGGTACAAAAATACTTAGCACTACACGGGGATTACAAAAGAACCCCCCCTAAAAAGTACCCCCCCCCCAAAGAAAAAGTTCTTCCTAATATTCTAGCTCATACTTTAAAGATCAGATTTCTTTTATCGACCAGTTCTTTAGCATTGCTTATTACCATACACCAGCGCCATGCTTCTTACCCCTCACAGGAGAATTCTTTCACACTTTCTCAACGCATTGCAATATTGGCTAATTACTTCTCAGAGAACACCCATACATCTTTTCTTGGGGTATAAAATGGCTTCGAGAATTTTGATAGTTTTTGTGATCGGTGTTCAGCAGAAAAAAGATTAAATGTTAAGAGAGAAACAAAAAATATTTGTAGGGATCGTTTTGGATGATAGATGAAAAGATGAAAAGAAACTACGAGCAAATAAAAGAGAGAAAAGAGAATTTTTGTAAACGACAAAAGGAAACATAAAAACAGAAGGCAATAAAACGACGGGAAAGACAAGAAGAAAAAGATGAAAACTGGAAAATATTTACTATCTAATATTTAAGGATATAAACAAAAATTAGCACGGATGGACGTCAGGAAGGATGTGGAAATATGGAGTAAATAAAAAAGATCAAAGAAAGAGGGTGGACATTTTTATGAAAAAAAAAAAAAAGAAAAAAGAGAAAGAAAGAAAAAGAAAGGGAAAAAAAGGAAAAAGAATATGAAAAGAGAAAAATAAATGCAGAAAAAATATCTAGTTCCGAAAGATTGAAAAAGTGAAAAAAGGAATTAAAAAAATCAATAGGACGATGGAGAGAAGAGAAACGGAAAAAGAATAGATAAAGAAAAAGAAAAAAAAAGAGTTCAAAATGAATGAAAAAAAAGAAAATGAAAGTGAAAAGAGACAAACATATACAGAAAATAAGCTTAGATAAAAAAAAACTAAAATAGATGAAAAAGAAATAAAGAATCCAGAGAGCAATGATAAGAAAAAAGAATGAAATAGAAAAAAGAATGAAATAGAAAAAAGAATGAAAGAGAAAAAAGAATGAAAGAGAAAAAAAGAAACAAAAAATAATGAAGAAAGAATCAAAAAGAATGAAAAAGAAAAAAAAATGAAAAAGAAAAAAAGAATGAAAAAGAGAAATGAAAAATAAAAAAGAAGGAAAAAGCATGAAAAAGAAAAGAGAATGAAAAAGAAAAAAAAAGGATGAAAAAGAAAAAAAGAATGAAAAAGAAATTGAAAAGAGAAAAGATATACAGAAAATGACTAAAATGAAAGAAAAAAATAGTAATAAAAAAGAATAAATAATCAATTGGGTGATGAAAAGAAGAAGAGCAAATATAAAAGAAAAAGAAAAAAAAACGAATGAAAAAGAATGTGTCAGAAAAATGAGAAAACGAAAGTGAAATGAGAAAAACATTAACAGAAAAAAAAGTCGAGTTTTTGTAACTCGACATTTTTTTTTTAATTCGACAAAAGGTGAAAAAAAGAGTAAAGAATTTTTTGACCATCTGAAGATTGCATACTATTCATGAAACAGCAGTTATGGAAAATTAACACCATAATATTTCATCTCTGATTTTGAACCTGCTCTGCTATTTCAGCATTAAGCACTTTCATATGCTAAATCTTTTCATATTCATTCTCCATTATATATATATATATATATATAATATATATATATATGTGTGTGTGTGTGTTTGTGTGTGTGTGTGTGTGTGTGTGTGTGTGTGTGTGTGTGACCACTTACTGAGTGAGATTAAAGTAACGTAAAAATTAAATAACCAAACGTTGCCAAAGACCTGAAAAAATTGTACAACATGAAGTGAACAGTGATACGAATCATAGTCTAAATCTTGGAATAATCCCAAAGGAACCTGAAAAATATACCCGGAAAACTAGAGATCCAGAAAAGGATTGGCACTTTTCCAAATCCTTTGCACTTTTAAGATTAGCATCCATACAGAGAAGAGCTCCGTATAACTGAGAAGACTTGCTCGACCTCGGACTTTTTTTCAAGGTCACCAGTTCCTTACTAGTGTGAAAAGACGCATAAAAACCAAAAAAAAAAAACCAAAAAAAAAAACAAACAAACAAACAAAACAAGACAATGAAGACAGGAAATGTTTCAGGCTTCGTAAGATTCCATATTTCCGGTGTTTTGCACAATAATTGAAAGAGGAAGTGGGTGGTGTTGATCAATACATAGCTAGAGGCCATGGTGTAATGGTTAGTGTCGTAGGAAATGGACTCGTCGACCCGAGTTCAAACCCTGGACGAAGCTAGAGTTCACATAGCGCTAATACTCTTGTGAAAGGTATGAATCCAACTACTTTCCCTCACGTTATTGGTAAATAGTAGGGCATACTGAGCTCTTTGACCTTGGTTAGGCAACCAGTCTAGGAGAAGGCAAACCTGTTAAACTCCGCTTGGGGTGGTTACTATTAGATTATGCTCAGTCCTCATTACTGATATATTTCACTCATTAAAAAAAAACATAACATAGAAAATGAAAAATACAAATTCAAATGAAGCAGAAAAATGAAGGAGAACGAATGAAAATAAAAACGGAAACAGATGTAGAACGAAAACAGATGTAGAATAAAGGTGAAGAAAGATGAAGAAAGATGAAAAACAAAAAGAAAACGAAGAAAAGACAAAGGAAATTTGATGGAAACGAAAAAGAGAGGAGGTTGAAAATAATGGTTGGTTGGATGTTATGTCAACCCTTGTTGGGTTATTTCTTGCCGAAAACGTTTTGTTTTATTCTTTCTTGATGGGTTTTCAAATTATTTTAAACTCAATCTATTAAACACACATTTTTGAAGAACCCATTGTTTTATTGAGAAAACCCTTTCAGTTAATATAATTCTGAGTCAGTGGTGTAATAATTAGTAATGGGAAATGGACTCGTCGCGCCGAGTTCCAATTCTGGATGTGGTAATTGCATTTCACTTAGCGCTAATCCCCTTGGGAAAGGTATGTATCCTACACTCCCTCCAGCTATAGATAAATAGTAGGGCAGACTGGGCTCTTTAAAACCTTGGTTAGGCAACCGGTATAGGAGAAGGAAAACTCTGAATTCAAACCTGTTGAACTCCGTTTAAGAAATTGACCTTGCGCCACATCCTGCTCGTGTGGAGGGATTGGTAAATATGTAATTCTGAGTCAGAGTGGATCTGGGAGTAATGGTGATGAAAGGGTACTCCACGTTCCCAGAGCTCCGGAATAGGAACTTTAGCATTTGATGTAGTTTAAATAACGAAAAGGAAAAGAGAAGCGTAATAGTTGTCGACCACTAAAAAGGAAGCGAAGAGTAGAAGGGAGAGGATTAAAGAGAGAAAGCACAAGAGAAATAAAGAAACAAAAAAAAAGGATAAAAAGTCGCTAAATAAGCAGAGGAAGGAGGAGGTGGAGAGGGTAGATGGTAGATTAAAAAGAAAAATTGAAAAATGAAAAACAGGAGATACAAAAAAAAAATACAAAAAGAAAAAAAGAACAAAAAAAGTCCCAACCAAAAAAGAAGGGACGGGTGTGGGAGAGGTGGGGGGTGAAATTGTAGAAACCCAGAAGAATAAAAGTCTGCCAAAAAGAAGAGAGAAAAAAGTTATGACCAAATGAAAAGAAAATGGATGAAGATAATGGCAAAGAGAAAAAAAAAGTGTGGGGGTGATTAAATAGAGAAAACACAACAGAAAAAACAAAAAACAAATAAAAAGTATTTTTTTAAATTAGAGGAAGGAGGAGGTAGAGGAGGGGGCAGCGGATGAATTATTTGTTTGTTTGTTTGCTTCCAGGTTTTGTTTTACGGCATATCAACCTCGGTGGGCCATTTAATTCCGACAAAGTTTTGAAATAAATTAATTCTTAATCGATACTCAATTTTTTTATAAACACATTTATCTATTGAACGCATAGATTGGACCATAACAGGTACTATCACTCCGGCTCAGAGTGGGTCTGGAAGCAATGGTGATGAAAAGGTGCTCTGCATTCCCCACACTTCCATAACTAGAACCTCGCTATCAGAGAGTTTAACGTCATTCCCCAGGACATAGGTTGAATTTGTGGTGAGCCGGAAGTTAACGCTTTGAAAGCAGAAATTAAAAATGAAGAAAGTAAGAAGTCTTCGCATAGTATCAGGTAGAAAGAAAAAATAGAAATATTAAAAATGATAATTTTCAACCAAGCATATGTGACATTATTATGAGTTTGTTATAATTACCAATATATATATATATATATATATATATATATATATATATATATATATATATATATATATATATCCGCTCATTACAACCACCATAAATTAAAAAGAGAAAGAAAAATTGAAGATGAAAAACAGGAAGATCCAAAAAAATAAAAAAATTAAAGAAAGAAAAAATAGAACAAAAAATCTCAAGCCAAAAAGAAGGGACGGATAGTGGTGATGGATAAAATTGTAGAAACCCAGAAGAATAAAAGTCTGCCAAAAAGAAGAGAAAAAAAAGTAAATACCGAATGAAAATAAAATGGAGGAAGATAATAGCAAAGCGTTGAATATAATGAAAAGAAAAACAAAAACAAAAATAAAGGTAAAGAGAAGAGGAGTATCAGTTGTAGAAAACTGAAAAAAGGGAAGAGAAGAACAAAATAGGGGGTGGGAGATGATTAAATAGAGAAAGTACAACAGAAATAAGCAAAAAAAAAACCAAATAAAAAGTATTTTTTAAAAATGTATTTAATTACAATTTTTCATAAAAAAAATTCCTCTAATTTCTCTGCCCACCTGGTTGCTTTATTTTCATTCCTACCTCGGTGTGATTTATTGGCCGTTCATTACCCAGTCCTTTTTCATCTCACATTTTCCAGGCCTTTATCATTATACTCTCTCTCTTCTGCACTCTCAATCCTCATTCCCCTTCTTATCCCCTTCTCCTCCCCTCACTCTCCCTCTTTCTCCTCTCTCTCCCCTCTTACGCTTATTTTCCCTCTCTCTCCCCTCACTCCCCTCTTTCTCCTCTCTTGCCAAACTCTCCCACCCCCTTTCCTCTTTAATCGGCTATCCAGCCTTTAAATCCAACGGCGGCCATTTTAAATTACGCCTTTTCTTCGGAGGCAGGTCATTATCAATAAACCAGACTACATTTATTTCCATTTAATAATTGATATCTATGACGATATCCGTAATTGAATTTATTGATCTAGATGTAATATATGTCAGCCAACTCAGAGACTCAGTGACGTCGTTTATTGGTTAGAATGACAAATAAAATTATATTTTCAGTATTTAATTTTTTTGTTTACATGTTTTACGTCTTATGTTGTCATTAATAATTTATATTAAGTTTGAACATTAATCAATAACTGGAAGCTGAATTTTAATAATCAAAGTTATCTTAGAAAACCAAATGTAATTAGCCATTTGTAAGACTTTTGGAATCCTAGACAGCTCACACCTCATCCAGAAAGAATACAAGAACGGCGAAAGGAAGGAACAGAGGACCTTCCTGGTTTGTAGATATTACGTTTGTCGTATCAAACATCGAACTAAAAACGAAAGAAATGAAGAATTGGAAGACAGGTCATTGTCTGGTAGATACAATATATTCTCACGCTGTGAAATTAGAATAGTGCTCTGATAATTCGAGGAAGATGCCATAATTGCAGACTTTATTGCATCCATTAAACTGAGCTCCAGGGCAGGGGTCCTCTGTGCAGCGTAGAGTTACCCTATTCCGTTGCCCATACTCCCACGGTCCCACGCTGACTGAGTCGTAGTATCTTGTAGGATGGATGTGGCACTAATTACGTCAAGTTTTCCGGACAAGGATATACACAGTGCAATTTGAACGTTTGTGAACGCCAGCACAGATTGACATTTTAAANTATATTTAAATCTAATTTAATTTAATCAAAAAATCCCTCTATTTCTCTTGCCCACTCTTGGTTGCTTTATCTTTCATTCCTACCTCGTGTGATTATTGCCGTTCTTCCAACAGTCTTTCTTCATCTCTCATTTTCCAGCCTTTATCATTATACTCTCTCTCACTCTCTCTCTCTCTCTCAATCTCTATCTTCCCTTCTTATTCCCCTCTCTCTCCCCTCACTCTCCTTCTTTCTCCCTCTCTCTCCCTTCACTCCCCTTCTTTCTCCCTCTCTCTCCAAGTCTCATATTTTTTGTAAAGTCGGTGAACTACTGCCGGTATCATCTGGACAACGAGGGAGTCTATCCCCTTTGTGCTAGCATTAGACAAGGGAGATTTTTTTGTTGAAGTGGAGAGGCACTGCTCGGTGAACTACTGTCGGTATCATCTGGACAACGAGGGAGTCTATCCCCTTTGTGCTAGCATTAGACAAGGGAGATTTTTTTGTTGAAGTGGTGAGGCACTGCTCGGTGAACTACTGTCGGTATCATGTGGACAGCGAGGGAGTCTATCTCCTTTGTGCTAGCATTAGACAAGGGAGATATTTTTGTTGAAGTGGAGAGGCACTGCTCGGTGAACTACTGTCGGTATCATCTGGACAACGAGGGAGTCTATCCCCTTTGTGCTAGCATTAGACAAGGGAGATTTTTTTGTTGAAGTGGAGAGGCACTGCTCGGTGAACTACTGTCGGTATCATCTGGACAACGAGGGAGTCTATCCCCTTTGTGCTAGCATAAGACAAGGGAGATTTTTTTTTGTTGAAGTGGAGAGGCACTGCTCGGTGAACTACTGTCGGTATCATCTGAACAACGAGGGAGTCTATCCCCTTTGTGCTAGCATAAGACAAGGGAGATTTTTTTGTTGAAGTGGAGAGGCACTGCTCGGTGAACTACTGTCGGTATCATCTGGACAACGAGGGAGTATGTCCCCTTTGTGCTAGCATTAGACAAAGGAGTTTTTTTGTTGAAGTGGAGAGGCACTGCCCGGTGAACTACTGTCGGTATCATCTGGACAACGAGGGAGTCTATCCCCTTTGTGCTAGCATAAGACAAGGGAGCTTTTTTTGTTGAAGTGGAAAGGCACTGCTCGGTGAACTACTGTCGGTATCATCTGGACAACGAGGGAGTCTATCCCCTTTGTGCTAGCATTAGACAAGGGAGATTTTTGTTGTTGAAGTGGAGAGGCACTGCTACCGTCAACCCCCAGATACTTTACCGCACAGATCAGATAACTCAAACTGTGTCACTCATGCGCTGAGTTGGCAATGTCCGATATCGAAACTGGAACCTTGTCATTCCAAAGAGGATGTACAACCGATTAAGCTAAACCGGCTCCATACTTAGTCATTTTCGTTGCGACCAAATTTGAAATAATGTTGCAAGATGGGTACATTATCTTGACTTTTGTGAGCTAGGACTACTAATGGAAGGGGGGGGGATAAATAAATAAATAAGAGATGATAAAGGTTTAAAAAATAGTGATGATCCAAAACAGGATGAACGATGATTTGACCGTAGCGTGACCCCTAACTAAGAATTGAGTGGCAACCGGAAGTCGGGTGTTGACCGGAAGTCACGTGGTGACGTGGAACGACGAAGAAAGGGACCAGCCTCTTTTTGCCTTCGGCCGTCGAGGGGTACGGATCGGGCCTCTAGTGGCTAGTGTGGGGTCACAATAATCAAGTAGTGTTCTCTCTCTCTCTCTTTCTCTCTGTCTTTCCTCCTCTCTGGTACGTGCCCACTATACGAGCACGATAATAAAGGAGCAGTTGTGACTACATATTTCTCGTGTTGTAATTTCTATCAACACCATTTTAGCACTGTGTATTTGGAGGTACGTGGACGAGACCTGCTATATAATATATACGCCGCCGCCACCTTACCGTTATCGTAGTAGCGCTCGAAAAAAAGGACAACGTTACTTATATCATTTTGGTACCGTGAAAATATACCACTACGGTACAATAATTAAAATTGTTTTATGTATTTGACAAACAGAAGATCTATATCCTTTCGGAATTAATTTTTATTTTCATCATTTTCCAATGAATGTTGCAAATTAATTCGCCAAATTTTTAGTTTTTCTACTTTCTTTCAATTTCCTCCAACAATTGACGCCATTTTTTAACTTGTTCATTTTTAAAACTCCTCAATTCGTCACACATATCGTGCATTTTCTCTCGCAATTCTTCTGAAATTTCCTCGTAATTCCGCTAAATGTCTTTGCATTTCGAATCACATCCCTTTTCTAATTATTCAGTAAAAGTCAGACATTTTTGGTTTATTTCTTTTAAATCAATTTCCAAATCAGAAATTTCTTTAAGGAGGGTGGGGCCTCGAGAATTTTGTTTCTATAATGGCACCTCCCTCACTGAAATTGGAAGAAATGGACACCGAGGTGAATGTGCATCCAAACATCAATTTGTAAAGTTGACTTTTCAATAATGAACACAAATAAAAATGGTTGAAAGCGCTTGAGTAAAAAAAAAGCATGGTGGATTTTTTTTCACCATCTGGATCCCTATCTACAAAAACCGACTAGCATTCTTGAACGTCTACAACTGAAGATCATAAAGAAGAAATATTACGTGGTCTTTTTGTAGATAGGGATTCATTTGATGAAGAAAATGCCCCATACATTTTACCCAAGCGCTTTCAACCATTTCGCTTATCGTCTTCAGTGGATTGTTATCTGTAGTGTTTGTTTAGTGAAAATTGTATATCTTTGGATTTTTTGTTTGTTTTTTCGATTAGAAAAGTCTTTTGTAGAAGGGTTGTTAAGGTTAGTGAGTTAGTTATTAAAATGTTTAGTATGTATATACTATATATATAAGATTTGTATAGATAAATATGGTTTTTCCATGCTTCTAATGCAATCCAAAATGTTTACCAACATCCATCATATATATATATATATATATACATATATATATATATATACATAGTCATTCATAGACACCGTGTTTCGATGTATCACGTCTTCTCAGTGTGGCTAAACATTGGCAGGCTACCTCCAGCCGGGATGGAAAGCCAATCGATTCATCAACAGTGAGGCTCCTTAACCACTCAGCCATCGTCACCTATAAACTGGGGGATTTTAACTAATACATACACACATCTGTGTAAATGTAAAAGCCTCCAGAGAGTGATCATATCTATATCTATCTATCTATCTATCTATTTATTTATCTATCTATCTATCTATCTTTCTATCTATCTATCTATCTATCTACCTATGTATATATATATATATATGCCTTTACAAGCAGGTCTTTTTCCCCGTTCTGTTTGGAAATAAGATGTCATAAAATGAAACACACGTTTCTGCAGTATAATCTCAGTACGTAACAAGGGCTTTGCTTATGTCTGGCCTAACCACCTTACCATGACGAGGTGGAGGCAGCCTTATATATTGCACACAACCAAATTTCACAAATTCCAACTTTTAAGTACTTTCAAAGGAATAATTTGTTTTCATTCTCTCTTCTGTTCTCTTTCTCCTATCAAGTATTTCGCAAATAAAGGGGTATTCAATATCAACACCCAGTTCATACAAGGTGTGTCAAAAAGTACAAAAATGTTCGATTATTTTTCTACACACCTTGTATATACATATATTTGTATTATTAAGATCTTTCGGAATATTGTCTCGTATTGCGACTGATGCGCCCGTCCTCCGATAGTCTTTAAGTGTTTCTTGTCGAACTCGGAAGCCTACATGTTGAAATCGGAAGCCTTCACGGAACTCCGAACCGGACCTCTTATTTCATACATTTGGGTATATTGTTTTCATTCCGTTAATCGAGTTCGAACAAGAAACTCTTGAAGAAGGCTGGAGAGCACATCAGCCGAAACTTTGGAACTCTAGGGAGTGTGGAGTATACCTTCATTACTATTACTCCCAGATCCACACCTTAACCAAGAGTTGTAGTACCTGCTAGGGTCTTATCTATGAGTTATCATCTCTCTCTCTCTCTCTCTCTCTCTCTCTCTCTCTCTCTCCACACACACACACACACACTCACCCCCATATATATATATATATATATATATAATACTTTTAAAAGCAGGATTTTTCCCGTTCCGTTTAGAAATAGGATTTCCTGAAATCAAAACCTCGTTTTTGCAGTATAATCTCGGTACATAACAAGGGCTGTGCTTGTGTCTGGCCTAACC
This sequence comes from Doryteuthis pealeii, assembly GCA_023376005.1. Classification (NCBI taxonomy): domain Eukaryota; kingdom Metazoa; phylum Mollusca; class Cephalopoda; order Myopsida; family Loliginidae; genus Doryteuthis; species Doryteuthis pealeii. The sequence goes on along the minus strand of CM042159.1, from coordinate 42,827,809 downwards.
ACCTTAACATGACAAATGTGTTTTAATTTAAAAAAAATACCCAACAAGAATGAATAAGCAAACATTTTTTCTTATAATAAGGACTTTTCAAAGGAATAAATTGCTTTCATAGTCTGTTCTGTTCCCTTTCTCTTTTCAACTATTTCGCAACTAAAGCTTGATTCAATATCAACACCCAGTTCATCTTTCTCATAATAAGGACTTTTCAAATGGACATAATTCAATATTAACTATCCATTCAAACTTTATCAAGGACTTTTCAACAATAGTAAATTTCCAAGAGACAATTAGGAAATTAATATTTGAATGGTAACAAGAAACTCCTAGCTTTCTTTAATTCTTCCTCCTCTCAAACCCATCTTAAAGCTTGCATCTACAATTATTATTTGTGGTCTAACGAACCTTCGGTCATATACAATTATTTTCATTGTTAAATTGTTAATTACTTGGCTTTATTCTAGTTAACCTGTTTGCAATTACAGAACTAATTATTGTATTTGGTTTCTCTCTCACACAACATAAATTCACTTTTATATTTTTATCTCACATCTCACATCGTAGTGTTATATATACACCTGTAATATAGCCCTTTAAACATCGGGTCTATAAGATATATATATATATATATATATATATATATATATATATATATATATATATATATATAAGTTAAAAGAAAGGAAATGAATCCGACAATATGAGTATGAAAAGGTGGAATGAAAACATCACACAATCAGCTATGATTATATTATAAATTGTTTTCTTCTTTAACAGCATTGTGTGATGTTTTTATTCCACCTTTTCATACTCATATATATATATATATATATATATATATATATATATATATATATATATACGTGTGTATGTGTGTGTGTGTGTGTGTGTTTAAGAATAGAGGGATAAGTGTGGACGAAACAACTCAAACAAGAAGATGTAGAGGAAATATTTTGTCTGCTTGTTGGAGTTGTTTTGCCCACACTTTTTCCATTATTCTTAACCACATTTTGGTGGATTTATTCAAATATTCCTATCCTCATAAACTGCCCATAAACACTCACATACATTCATAATACCGCCACATACGTACGCATAACATTTCATCCAATCATACACATCCTATGTTTATTGAATTTTCTGAGTATTTTTTTTTCAATTTATCGATTTTCCTTGCATTTATAACATCTTCACCTGACGATTGCTGTCGCATGAAACCAAAATTGTCGTGAATGTTCCTTTCTCACCAAATAAATAAATATGTAAAACACGCTCCCAATTTCGGTTGAGTACTCTATTTAGGAGGTATATAATTGCAAAATTCACCGTATTCGGCTCAGCCAAATCTCACTTTGTTTACAAAAGTTTGAGAACTCTAGGTGAAGGTCATTTCCGCTTAGAAATATAGCGATTAAATAGCCTGCTATACTTGGCGACTGACTGTGGATGTGTGGGTAAGAGGCTTGGCGAGCGTAAGTTCGTTCGGGTCTCGAACCCAGCCAGAGGCAGCTGCTAAAAATCGTATAACTATACTGATGAGAGTTGAAACCTCGAAACACGTGTCTATAGTTTACCCTATATATATATATAATATATATATATATATATATATATATATATAGAGAGAGAGGGAGAGAGAGAGAGGGAGAGAGAGGGAGTCATTGATTATAGAGGAGATGGTCTTACTTGATTCATTACTCTGCTGGTTACTGCTTACTCTGATTGGCGCTGAATCGTTGCTGCTAACTGGTTACTTGCTTCTACTGAATCTATTTCTTCGTCTAGGCTGCTTGTTGAATCTATCTCGTCGGACGCCATTTTCTTTGGACCTTTATATCGGTTGACTTTCTATTTAAAAGCTGGTTTTCTTCATCTGTTGTGAGCTGGACATTGCTTGTTTTTAATGATTAACTAACAAGACCTTGTTTTTACTTGATCAAGTTTTATTTTTTTTCTAGCCCATACTGATTGATTCCGCCGCAGGAGACCGACCCCGGAGCCGGCAACACGCCCACGATCTCTAAATTCTGGGTTGAATCTAACTCTAAAACTATTCTCACATGTCTCTCATAGCGCGTTTTCAAGGGATCAAAAGGTTTTAATAGTCACCGGTAAAATTCCATAGACTCCCTTGATTCCAAATTAACAGACACTAGTTCAAATATTCCTAACTACAGGTCTGTTCACAGTTCAGGAGATTTCACTAATTGTAACAGACCTACACTGCTGGATATATATATATGGATAGATTTTGTTTCTATTTTTTTGTATGAGAGGTATCCGTGGTTATGCCCTCATATTTTATCTTTACTTACTTTTTCTTTTGTTGACTGGTTTACTTCTGCTATAAGACCGGTTCTTCAAGATGCTGGTCTGTTGTTGACTGGACTGATTATGCCAAGGTTGTCATTATCTCTCATAAAGTCAACGCAATGCATCTATTTTTATGATCAGATTTTTATTAATTTCAGAACCGCGTGAGAGGCTGGAGCCGGTCCGTGCTTCCATTGCGACTCTCACGGCTTAACTGACTCCAAGCTAACTGAACCTTTTTTTCCCACTGTCTGCGTAAACTGAAAGAAGGTTATGCAAATATTATTTCGCGTCAATCACCTAACGTTTCATATCCTGAATTCAGCAACACGTAGATTCAAAATCTGTTTCTACACTAACTGTCTAAAAAACGACGGTAACCAACAATATACAACAGTATAAACTTAAGTTAAGATTGTTGATGAGTTGGAATACAATTAGAATATTTCAATTTAGACACTTCCGGTGTTGACCTTATAAAAGGTGTGTCAAAAAAGCATCAATGTTTTTTGTACTTTTGGACACACATTGTATTCTGAAAAAAAAGTTCCATTCATTCATTATTTCATTCCAGGTAAATACAGCTTTAACATGTACCTTTTTAACACACCTTGTATTCTGAAAAAAAGTTAACGTTTCATTCATATTTTTTCAGTATAAAAGGTGTGTTATAAAAGTATCGAGATTTTTTGTACTTTTGACACACCTTGTATTCTGAAAAAAAAAATAACGTTCCATTCATTCTTCATTTCTATTTTGGTAAATACAACTTTAAACTTGGTACTTTTTGAAACATTGTTTCTGAAAAAAAAAAAAATAACGTTCGATTTAATTTTTTTCAGAATACAAGGTGTGTCAAAAAGTACAAAAAAATCTCGATACTTTTTGACACACCTTGTACATAATGCAAGGGGGTGCGTAGTGTAATAATTATCGTTGTAGGAAATGGAATCGTCTACTTCGGTCATCTAGAGAGAACCGGTACTTCCAGCGTGACTTGAGCGTAATAAAACTTTCTTTGAAATTACATTTATTAAAATAGGGAAAATATTCTTATTGGCGTCAGTCTTCACCAAAGAACTATCAAGAATATAAATCAATGTCCTCTTGTATGTCAGAAAAATTCCAGTTCACAAAAATTTATTTCAAATCCAAACTACAAACTACAAGTGAACTCCTTCAAACTAATCCCCATGGAGTCTAATGCTCTTTCCCATCCTTTTCTGTCACACACTCCTAGAAGGATTATTCTGGGATTCTCCGTAGCTCTGTCGCGACGACCTTTTTGATTTCGTGCACATCCTCAAAACGGGTTCCCTTGAGCTTGGGGAAGAGGAAAAAATCACATAGGGCAAGGTCGGGTGAGTAGGGAGGTTGCTCCAGCACAGTGATGTTCTCCTGGGCCAGGAACTCTTGGATATTCAGCGCAGTGTGGGCTGGTGTGTTGTCATGGTGAAGCACTCACGAGTTGTCCTGCCACATCTCTCATCTCTTCACGCGCACTGAACGAAGCAAACGTCGCAGTATCTTAATAGACATGGTGGTTGATCGGCTGGCCCTGTGGCAAGAACTCGCAGTGGACGATGCCTCTCACATCGAAGTTTTCTAACATACTGGAACTTTACTGAAATACCTCGTATAATACTGATATAAATAACTGGCCGCCCTGTCGGCTGAAGCTGTAGATTATACTAACTGTACCTCTGCAGAAGGGTATAATCACTCCAATGGGCCACCAGTTCGCCGTAGGTGGCAATCCGTTATTCTTAAGGACGGAATCCTGAAGGCCGAACAGTCCATGACATACGACTCTCCACTTAGGCTCTTACTTAGGCTAGACCTTCGATCAATCAGCTGGTCACATCAAGCCCTAACACTTATATGTGTGTTTCAACTCTATTGCTCTTATGGCAACCCCCAACATTTAAATCATACTAGTACAAAATAAAAAACACCCTCCGGGCATTGTAAAAAAAGATTTTTTAAACATATTGCCTGAGATGTGGGAGTAAAAAATTCAATATCAGCGAGTTTGTACCTTAAGTAAGTAAAATCATCAAATTCATTAAAGGATTGAAAAATAAAACAATTTGAAATGTAAACTTTAAATATGTATCAAAATAAAACAAACTATATATAGATATATAATACCAGTCATGTATTTATTAAAACTTGTTTTAAAAAACAATGAGGACTGTCTAATGTTGCTTGTTCAAATTTTGAGTGTATTTATTCTATGTTATGACGATTTTGGATAATGTGACGTAAGCAGTGACGTAGTTTTTGTTACTGACAAAAACCGGAAGCGAATCTCCATTATTAATAGAGATTTGTGCTAGATGGTGGTGGCTGCGGGTCTTAGTATCCTGGGTATTATGGTAAACTGCATCTAATGGGGAGGTTTCAATTCTGGAATTCTGGGGAATAGGGAGTACTCCTTTATCGCCATTACTCCCAAGCCCACCCTGGTAGAGTTAGGGTCACATCTATCGATTAAATAGATAAAAAAGGTGTATTAAAATGTGTTTTAAAAGATTCTGTTTGAAAAAAATGAATACTCAACATGAATGAATTAAACAAAATGTTTTTGGTATAAAACAACCCAACAAGGTTTGACATGCCGTAAAACGCAACTAACTAACTGTTGTGGCCTGTTTAGGGGCTATAATAAAGACACAAGAGAAGAAATGATTTAAAAATATATTAATAAAGAACAATAGTACAAACATATACAAATGAAAAAGGTTACTCGCGAGACTGTCTTATCAGCTATCCGCTGAAACATTAGCTCTCGCTTAAGTGCAGAATCTGCTGCTATTTATAGTTGGAAGAGTTGGTGCGTGCGTGGTAAATTACCATAACACTAACCAACAAATTAAACGAAGCATAATAGAAATGTTCTACTTATACAAAGCTTAATTGATAACTGTCATCTATTGTTCACTGTTCTCTGGAAAATTACACACACACACACATACATACACACACACACACACAAACAGACACACACACAGACAGACAAACAGACAGACAGACAGACAGAGAAACAGACACACACACACACACACATAATATAATATATATATATATACATATATATATATACATATATATATATATATATATATATAATATATATGTGTAGATTTGGGCATTATTTTTTAATTTTGAACATGTTTTGTTAAACACAACGGACAATTCTTGTCGGACGAGATTTTGTTCGATCCTTTCTAACTGTC
>CM042159.1:42799760-42817260 GCA_023376005.1 Doryteuthis pealeii | reverse complement strand
TACTACACACTTCCTGTGAATGTGATTATGATGTTCCTTCTACATCCAACATGTAACACAGGTTAATATATTTGGATTAGGAGACAAGGTATTTACTACACACTTCCTGTATACCGAACACTTGACCATGTCCTTTCAGTTACTACAAAGAGTATATTCAGTTACGCTCTTTTTTTTTGTCTGGTGACTGGACGCTAGTCACAGCCTTCCTGTTCATTGGTTTGTGTTAATGTATTTGTGGAATGGTCAAGTCTATTTCCAGGATTTTGATTGGCTGGTGGTTTTAGTGTTATATTCTTATCCATATATACTGAACACTTGACCGTGTCCTCTCAGTTGCTACAGAGTGTATTCGGTTACTTTCTTTTTGTCTGGTGACTGGACGCTAGTCACATCCTTCCTATTAAGGTGATTATGATATTCATTCTACATCCAAAACATTAAAAGAGCGTTTATCAAAGGATTTATGAAAATTAATTATTCAATTTATGATAAATAATTCCAATAGACATTAGGTTCTCAGCATGGTTAAGGTACATAATACCCCAACACTTCGCATTAATTATCAGGTGCAAGCACTTTGACAGGTACATTTATCTTATTCAAACCATAATATTCCCTAGCAAACATTTTTTGACGGTACACATAAAGGTAACTCCGAAAAGTATTTCAGTAGAAAAATAAAAATTTGGGCTAACAAGCAAGAAACTCATAATGATAATTTTGATTTTTAATTACCATTAATTGTAGAGCAGATTATTTCTCTGTCCTGACAATGTTAGAACAAGAAAAGAAAAAATAATTTTAAAAAACTTAGAAAACGATATATTCTTTAGGAATACATAATTCATATTTGATACATTCGTACATTACACAGGTTAATATATTTGGATTAGGAGACAAGGTATTTATCAATCAATTTAACCAATCAAAAAAAAGTTAACAACAACAAGTATAAATCACTACTAAATCATTATTCAGGCTTTCTTCCCTCCGAAGATTGCAGGTGAGTAGATATTTTCATTTTTTCCAACACATTCCCGCATCCTCCCTTACTTATGATTACCTCCCCTTTGGAGAACTCTCAAGGGAATACTAGACTATATAAACTCTTAAATAAGTGTACTAATAATTCTAAGTAGAATAAAGCTTTCCAAAGTATATCGGTGTTATCGTTTGTCATTACACTCATTCTGTCCTCCATTTTAATTTGGTGGGTAATAAAAAATAAAATCTTAAGTGAGAGAGACACAAGTTCTTCTAAGTGCTCGCTATCACAAACTAGCACAAAGCAAGTGCGAGACTAGGCACGACTGAGAGGGAAAGGTGATCCATTGTGAATATTCCATTAAAACAGTGTTATCATTAATGCAAGTTCTTCAAAGTGCTCGCTATCACAAACTAGCACAAAGCAAGTGCGAGACTAGGCACGACTGAGAGAGAAAGGTGATCCATTGTGAACATTCCATGAAAACAGTGTTATCATTAATGCAAATTCAGAGACAGCATAGTATACAGTGTTACGATTTTATGGGCCATTCTTTAGGCTTCAAGGAAGAGCGCTTGTCCAGCGGAAATCCTTGGTAAAGAATCCTTTGGTTATTCCTTGGTGCTCCTCAGTATAGCAAGTCCTTCGTCAATGATTGCAAATGGACGTCGCTCAGTATCAGTGATTAAGTAGTCAACCCGCCACGCATTCGGGCTGTTGATTGGCTGAGGTTTAAACAATATGGCCTCGCTTAGTCTATAAATTTAAGTGATGTATTGTAGCACATTGACGTCGAAACACGGTGTCTGTGTATAACTGCTATATATATATATATATATATATATATATATAGACAACATCTGTTCATTCAACCAAATTTGGTTAAACATAATAGAATCCTTATTGTTTTCAAGTTTTGTTTCTTTTTACCTATCTATCTATCTGACTATATATATAAAATATATATAATATATATATATATATATATATATATATATATATAGCGAAAACTGCTGCTGAATCCCGGCTCACAAAATGTCTAGCCACTCTGAAGAGACTTGATAAGTCGAAACAAGTCTCTGTTTATGACTATATATATATATATATATATAATATATATATATATATATATATATATCAGTCATCCACAGACACATGTTTCGAAGGTTACTACTGATCAGTGCGGCTCGATTTTTTAACAGCTACCTCTAGCCGGGATCGAAACCCGACAGAATTTTCTCCGGCCGTCAGTCTAGGGTGAACAATTAATTGCTATATACTTTACGGCGGTATGTTTTTACAATCACCAGGGAACTTAAATCTGTAAAGAGAGGGGTAACGGCTAATGCAATACGGTGAAGTTACAATTAATGTCCCCCCACAGTGCTCAGCCATGGGAGTGGGAAGCATATATATATATATATATATATATATATATATATATATATATAATCCAAAAGTCCAGAGAAGAAATCTTCCTTACGACACAAGAGTTTTATTTTTAAAAAAAACTGTCGCTGTTTGAGAGCTCAATGTGTGCTCTTAATGTTAGAGTCACAGAGCAAATGATGAGTCGGGAGAGTTAGACACTTTGTTTAAGCTCCCTGAAATAGACTATAAAGCTAAATCTCTAAGTCTTTTGTCATTTCTTTACCTATATATATATATATATATATATATATATATATATATATATATATTTATATTCAGGGAATTTGAAACATAAACCGCAACACAAGATATATTTTCAAGAACCAGACATACTTACAAAATAACCCCAAAGAGATGATAGGAAGAAAAAAATGCACTAAATAAAAGAGTAATCCATAGGAAGACGAAAATAATCCCTATAATATTGCAAAACATGTGATATTAAGAACAACCTCTGTTGCAAACGCCTCAAATCAACCAACTAGTTGACAAGCTGTACAAATAGAAAAAAAATCTTTTAGAATTTACCACGATTCCAATTGCAGAAGCAAACATCTAATTTATTTCCTGTAGTTCACACGCTGCCAAACAATATTACATTGGAAAATCAGAAAAAATATTTCATTTAAACACAGTAATAATTGACACTCATTCATATCTATGAATTACAAAAAAATAATACTAGAACAACAACATTTCCGCTCAAACGTTCATGATTGTAATAGAGATGTAATGTTCATCTTCATAGAAAAGATTATAAAAAAACACCTGCAAAAACTAAATAAAGACATTAAGACTGTTGTATCGCGAGGTGGAAAGATACACAGAAGAATGTTGTGCTTAATATATTTATTAAGCACCAGCATCTGATGCCAAACGGATACATACAAACACAGAACAAATAAGTACAAACAATTAGCAAGACAAATTTTACACTAAATAGAGGAGGGTCAGTTCGCTATAGCCAACACAGTAAACTCAGTCTGAATCTTATTCAGCTAATTGGTCCACTTTAATCGTAGTCTATTGTATGGCCATGAGCCAGTTCATCTGGTAGAGTGTTGAAGGGGTGTTAGCTACTCTGAAGAAAGCCAATGATAATTTTAAAAATCGTAAAGATAAAGAGATAAAACAATTTGAAACATTGATAATAAATGTACTTAAAAGGCAACTTAATGGCCTTGCCTTAAAATTTGGGGTTTCCTGGTAGTGAGATCAGCGCCAAACACGAGCTGAGTATTTGAAAACTTATTTGAAGACTTAAGTATTTAATTCATAGTCAAAAGCTTTAATACATAGAAAAAAATCGTATCTGTTAACGATGTAGCTATGAAAATCGGAGTTAGATTTGCCTCAAAACAGCCTATGTTATTAGTGCGTTTAAAATCCTGAAAATTCTCTTAAATATCTCTAAGAAATAAAGATTTCCATAATATAAGGTGTGGTTAATTTCCATACTAGGTTTAAAAATTCGGGTTTAATAAATAAGTACTTGGTGATATTGATCTCTAATATCCTGGTTTTTTTTCCAGCGTATTCGAATCAATCCTATGAATGATTTTTAAACGAATTAATTAAAATTTGATTAAAATAAGAGTAATCATTTTATGTGAATTCTTATCTAATTCCGTTAGACTTTCTAATTTAACATATTTCATTACATAAAACTTAGATACTTACGCCCGGAGAGCGTATATTCTTGCTAGTATATATATATATATATATATATATATATATATATATATATATGAGAAGTAAACAAACAAACAATGTGTTTGATATGTTTTTTAGCCGATAATTTTTGGGAGAATATGTACTTAATTGAAGTCGTACGTAATTTTGAAAATTACTTAATTAATAATTAATGAATTAGGCGGGCATGCCTATTCAAAAGTAAGGCTAAACAAATCGAGAAAAATCAATCTCTGTATGTACATTTCAGCCTATTAGGCCTTATCAGCAAAGCTAGAGACAGGAAAACTGCTTTGTGTGTGATTCGAACCCTGACTGTCAAGCTGACAGGCGGGGACTCTAACTATTGCACCAGCTGGTTTTTCCATGCCATGGCCAGAAAATTAGAAAGGATCGAACAAAAACTCGTCCGACAAGAACCGTCAGTACAGTTTAACGAAACATGCTTAAAAGAAAAATTGCTGCCAAAATACACTTATATATATTATATATATATATATATATATATATATCAGTGTGGGCATATATGAGACAATTATATATATATATATATATAATATATATATATATTATATATATAGAGAGAGAGAGAGAGAGAGAGAAATATATATATATATATATATATATATATATATATATATATATATATTCCTATGTGCGCAGAATGACGTTTGATTGCATTTTATCACTTTCGCAATCATCTGGAGCGTGCACGCGCACGCACACACATATATATCTGTGTATAATCTACACCAGAATTGTCTTTTATTTGGTTGATATATAGTTATACATATTTTCATTTGTATATATCTAATATACATTTTATTCATCTGATGACAATCTCCCTTTTAACATACATACATACATACATACATATACCTATCAGTAATCAAGTGCCGATGACTTCATACCCACACTACTATAACACACACACACCACACACACACACACACCCCCCACACACGCACAACACACACACACACACACACATATATACATATATATATATATATATATATATTCAACTACATATATACAACTTTATATATGCGAGAGCTTATATATACACATAAATATATTAAGCATATATATATATATATATATATATATATATATATATGTGACCATCTCACACTACAGTATATATATATATATATATATAATATATATATATATACATATATACTGTAGTGTGTGTGTGTGTGTGCGTTTGTGTGTGTGCAAGTTATTATATAGGTATACCTATTTCTTTTCGGCATAGATCTAATTTATTTATATATATACATATACATCTATTTACATGCACACATTCATTTGTGTACATGTATTTATAATTAGATATATTCATCCCAAAACATATATGTGCTTATATATATATACATTTTTTTACACACACACACACACACACACACACACACACATATATATATATATATATATATATATATATATATATATATATATATATTATATATATATATATAAATATAATGTGATTGCATTTCTGAATAAAAAAACTATTAAGTTTTTAGTGGCGTGTTTTGGTTCGTTTCATGTAGAAGAAAAAAAAAAAGTAAATAACGGAAAAATAAAATAAATCTTGAAATATTCAAATACATTTTTCCAAAACTGATAATCACATCAAATTTATGGAATCTATAAAACTAAAAGGAAAATTTGATTTCCTCGAAAAAGGGGAAAAATGTTCAGGGGAGCGGGGGGGGGGGGTAGGGAGTATGAAGCTGGAAGAAGAAAAATGTGTATAGACATGAAATCGACACAAACTGATTCTATCAAAACCGAGATATCTAACATTGTCTGATGCAATATTTTAAGGCACCCTGCCACAGCGTTTTAATATCGGCGAGACTTGTGTCCGTTGTGCATCGAGGCAGCGGTTAAGGAAAACAGTTTATTATCTGATGTTATGTCTGTCGGCAAATCGATGGTGGTGGTTGTTGTGGCACTCCGGGGCGGTTTTGGGTAGAATGAGAACCCCGTAGTAGCTGGGGAGATAACGGAATATTTTGACATGTTAGGAAATAGATTATCTCTGATAACATCAGCACAAATAAATCTAAATCGTATCCAATCGCTAGTCCGACTAAGTTCACGTAATCGGGTGACCGTTTGATTAAGGCTATTATGTAATATTTAAACGAGTCTGTAGCGGAAGTTTGGCAATTAAATAGCCTCCGTTTTTAAATCCGGGGATGGCGGGTACGCCATATATATTCCAGGTGAAGTCTTCGCGTGTACCGGATCATGTGCTATGCCGTACATGGTTACGGCCCTACTTCACGCACAAATACAATTACCCGTCTTTCAAAAATCATCACCCTGGCGCAATATCATTAAGCCAAGAGGTCCAGAAGAAACTGACAACAACAAAGCACCGGCACATCAACATCTTCAGGGACAGCCTTCACAGACGACATCTGTGCTCGAGGGAAGTGGCATATTTTTATAATTGATTTTGTTAGATTTGGTTTTGTTTTACGGCATATCAACCTCAGTGGGTCATTTAATGCCGATAAAGTTTTGAAATAAATCAATTCTTAATGCATAATACAATTTTGTTATAAATACATTTTTCTATTTAACAATGGGACTTTTATAATTGAGTCGTTTTTATATCCATAAAGTCGACGGGGCGGCCTAAAGTCGATATCAGCCAGTCAGCGAGGGAGTCTATCCCCTTTTCAATAGCGCTAGACCAAGGAGATTGTTTTTTAGCATCTGAGGTGGAGCGCCACACCTACTATCAGCTCCTTACTTTACCGCACAGATCCCTGTGCTACTCATACGCTGAGTTGGCGAGGACCGGTATCGAACTAGGAACCTTGTGGTTTCTAGCCGAATGCTCTACCGACTGAGCTAATCCGGCCCATTATCCATAAGGATTTGAAATTTTCGTACACTAGTACAGAAAGGGTCAATACAATTGGCTATCAATCTTTAAATACATCGGCACCTTGACTTACGTCAAGAAAAGTATTATTTATAATAAAATGAAGCATTAAGTCAAGAGGTCGAGAAGAAAACAGCGACAACAAAGCATCGGCGCATCAACATCTTCAGGGACAGCCTTCACGTGCAACATCTGTGGTCGATAATTTTTTCGAACATCGGACTCCACAGTCACAGGAGACGCTGTAACTTCAGGGGCACAAGAACTATAAAGTCTTCCGAGACTGCAATGTCAATGACCACCCCTTAACTAAGTAAAGCCGTACAGCGAAGGAGTGTATCCCCTATTTCACTAGCTCTAAACCAGGGGGATTGTTTTGCGTCTCAAAATCTTATTATAATGGTGATTGTGTGCCTGTCTGTCTGTAACCAAAACTACGTAACCACTAACATCACAATTCCCTTAGTTATTTATGTTTTATTCCCAATTTTCATTAAATAATCATTATTTAATCTTAATTAGCATCTTATTTATCAACTATGTCTCTATTAAGGTCTAGCTGAATTAGACTTGCCTCAAAACAGCCCATATTATTAATGTGTTTAAAATCCCCCGATGTGTGTTACCTATCATTAGGAAATTCATGTTTACATTTTATATGGTGGGAAAAATTTGCCAACCGGTTTTAACCAAATCGTGTTTAATGAATAATTACTTGGTGTCATTGATTTCTAATATTATTGTTTTATTCTCAAACGTATTAAAGTAATCCCATGTAAACTTTAATATTAAAATCAATTAGAATAAAGTAAAAATAAGTGTAATTTGTGTTCATATTTAATTTCGTTAGTTTTTTCTAATTGAATATAATATTTATTTATATTAAAACTTAAATACTTGTACTCAGAGGTCGCATATTTTTGCTAGTACTGTTAAATGTTTCATGATATTTTTCTTTATGTTGCATAGCGCCTTCTTCACTGGCACTAAATAATTATAATGTTGCATACCTCTTTCTTTAATTTTATTTCTTGGCCGTCTTTAGTATTCTGATCGTCTTTGGTATATCTTCTTACATCTTGACTTGGTCTGGTCTAGCGTCTCGGATCTCCTAAGGTCTGGACTTTCTTGGGGATCTCGGGTCTGGTTTTCTGTTAGGAATTTCTCCTTGTCAGAAGCCCTGTGTCATTGTTAGTTTTTAGGTAATAAACACAAGACTTCGATTTACTTTTGATCTTATTTTATTGTTAAATCCCCACCAGACATCTGCTAACTAACGCGTATGCAGAGTGAGTCACAGTTCGGCAGTACATCTTCACTGCCTGACGTCCAACTGCAAACTGGGGACCGAACAGGTCCCACGTGACTTCACGTATTTTGGCGGGCTTCTGTAATTTTCCATGGAAGAACCCGGCTATGGTATGATAGGGGTCATCCCCTCAGAATTACAAGGGATTGACAATAATCTTATGCAACCGCATAGATTATGTAACATTTATTTTTTGAAGAATAGAAGAAATGTCCAATACAATGGGAAAGAAAAGGAGTTTAAGTGTCAGTTTCATGTTGTTAATGTTTTTACATTATTTGTACAAGAATTGATAGGGTGTGTCAGAAAAAAAAATAATATCGTTTTAAATCTAATAATGTGACCAATTCTCTTTTTCTCTGAATTCTTGAGAAGAGGCTTGATTATTAGTATTATAATAATAATATATAAGCAGCTTGAAAAATCACATAAAACACTTTAATCCTTCTTAATGGCCAAATATCACATATTCCAGAGGTGAAATTATAGATTAATGCTTTTTCAAAAATTACTGTTTTTAATTTTTTTTTGGTTTGTTTGGTTTGTTTTGTTTTACGGCATATCAACCTCAGTGGGTCATTTAATGCCGATAAAGTTTTGAAATAAATCAATTCTTAATAGATAATACAATTTTTTTATAAATACATTTTTCTATTTAACCCTTAGATGGGACCCTAACAGGTACTACCACCCCGCCGGGTCAGAGTGGACCAGGGAGCAATGGTGATGAAGCGGTGCTCCACATTCCCCAAACCTCCAAAACTGGAACCTCACCATCAGATAGAGTTTAACGTCATTCCCAGGACATGTAGACCCGCAGCCACCGCCTTCTAGCCGATTGATCGGAGGGGGCCACTCCGACCGCCCGTCTAGCCCAAGATAGGGCCAAAGTGGAGTATTGCATGTCATGAACTGCTCATCCACCTGGGCTCTATCCTTAAGCATCACGGGTCGCCACCCACGGCCAACAGGTGGCCCCATTGGGGGAGTCTTAGCCCTCTGCAGAGGTGCAGTCGGTGCATTCTAACGCCCCAGCCGACAGGGCGGTACTGTTTTTGATTTACTACCAATAGGAATAAAATACCTAATTTTTTAATGGACTAATAAGCAGCATGAAAATATTTCCTTTTGTATTATTTGGATTATTCGGACTATTGTCCCCATCTTTATTGTTATCTGTAGAACGTTTTGGCCGATGTTCCCTCCGGCCTTCTTCAAGTATTCCTTGTCGGACTCGGGAACTTTCTCGAACTCGGGAACCTTTTTGCCGTAATCGGGAGCCATCACGGAACTTTGAACCCAACGATTTATTCAATCCACGGGGGTATCCTGTTTTTGTTCCGCTAACCATAGCTGGGGTACAGATCTTAAGCTGTGTAAATTATGTTACATAATTATTGGATCCCTAATACTTATATAAGGTAGTGTAGAAACATAATGGCGATTAGTGCAGCTGATGGCCTTGAGAGTGAGTGACGGCGCTTGACCTCACTGTCACCTTGCTTTCCGCGGATAAATCGTGAGAACCGGAAGGCATAGAAGACCCTGTCTTCCGGTTTAAGGATAGTAAGTAAGTCTCAGTTAGCAAGTAGGAGCCGAGCTCGTAGGATGTGCACAGATGGTTTGGGGATTTACAAATAAAGTAACATCAAAGTAAATCGAAGTCTTGTGTTTATTACCTAAAAACTAATAATGACACAGGGCTTCTGATAAGGAGAAATCCCTAACAGAAACCAGACCCGAAGTCCCCAAGAAAGTCCAGACCTTAGAAGAGACCAGACCAAGATGTTAGAAGATAGAACCAAAGCCGGCCAGAAGAAAATACGACCAGAAGTAAGAAGTAAGAAAGGGTATACAACAATTATTCTTCTATGTTACTGCAGTCCCAGACCAGGATTGCACCTGCAGCCTAGAGATAACTGTCACTTAGAACTGTCTTAACCTAACGACAATATCCACTATGCTATGTTTCCAATTGGACAATTCAGTGTGATTTTTTAAAAAAGTTTATAAACCTAATGTCTTGTTTTACTTAGAATATCTACCTTTTTTCTTTTTTATTTATACTTATGCATGATTTTTTTTTTTACCTTGACTCATATTGCATTTTTTCTAATCTATTTTTTTCTTTTTAATCATAGGTTCCCGTATTATATTCATGTATTGACCAATTCTTGTTGTAAGTCTCCTACATTTCAACATCATGTGTAGAAACAATTCAAAATTATATGTTTAATATCTTACGGTTTTGTTTTGTTTTTTTACTTTTCAAATATAGAAGTCATTTCCTATTCAATTGAGAAAAAATAAAAGAGTTTGACTATTAAAGATAGAATTTTTCAATTGTTTCTGAACATGCTTTTAAAAATTTTTAGAACATTTGAACGATATTACATCGTGTTATAACATTGTGAAATTATATTTTTCTGAAAACACTTTGTACATCTAAAATGATATATCTTTTTTTAAAAATGAAACAAACCCGTTATTTTAGATTAGGCATTAAGATAAAGCATGCAAAGAAGTATTCGATATATAAATAAATAATATTCACGTAATAAATATACATCTCAATTTTGTATGAGAGTAGTAACTATTCTTTAAAATATATATATATTTATTTATATTTATATATTTATTTATATTTTTAATATATATAATATATATATATATATATATATATATATATATATATACATATATATAATATATTTAAAATATATTTATACATATATATATATATATTTAATATATATATATAACATATATATATATATTTAATATATATGTACATATATATATATATATAATATATGTATTGTGTGTGTGTGTGTGTGTGTGTGTTGTGTGTGTGTGTGCGTGTTACATGTGATTGAGGTTCAGCTATATGTCTTATCAGTTTCAGTTAGAGTTTATCCAAATACAGTGTGTTTAAAAAAATGATATCATTTAAGATGTTTAAAAAATATTGATATCATTTAAGATACACAGGGTCTTTCAATGTCCTGGTAAACTGAATCTAAGAGTAATGTTCCAATTCTGGATCTCTGGGGAGTTTAAGAGTACCACTTTCACCGCCATTACTCCCAGGTCCACTCTGAGCCAGAGTGGTAGTACCTGTTATAGTCCCATCTAAAACGCCTTTAACTTAATATAACTCAAGGGCTGATATGCTATAAAATCTAATCAACCAATCAGCCAACTAACCAGGATATTTCAGAAAAATTGTTATTATTTTGATTTTCTTATAGCTTCATTTTTCATTTGATTCAATTATTAAGTATACTAAATCGATTCATAGCAATAGGAATTAATTTGAAAATTATCTCACATTAAGAAAACTTACTTCCAAGTTATCAAATGAACACTCAATCCAAAACAGCTCCAGTAAGCAATAGAAAAGTATAATTCATATTAGTTTAAATAATAATCCATACAAATATAAAGGGCAGTTGTGTGTATATGTATATCCGGAGGAAACTTCAAAAATGAAATAATTGATGACAAAGTAAATATATATACACTTTAAATATCACCAGGGCTTGGTTTTTGAGCAAAAATAATAGAGATTTGATTTATATTCGTGAAGATAATAAAAAATAAAATCTAAATGATAACAGCATGGATTTTAGATAGTAGACATGAACATTTCTTTTCAGAGTAGCTGGATCAATGCAAGGTCTATTTTTTTTTTTTTACATAGGAATTTAAATGGGGCATCCCACGAGGATTCAACTCACGATTCAGTAATAATGGATCTGCGGGACTAACTTTTAAAAAATCCTCCTCTACCCAGGCGACGCCGGGTAGCCGCTGCTAGTCTTTTACAAGTGATGAATTTTTTATATACATTTTATCATGTGAAACATCATGGATCAGTCATTTATGGTCAGTAAATTTTTCATAAATTATGATTTAATCTCAATAAATAATGGTAATTCATGAGGAAGTGCGTCCCGATCTCCTGCCTCAAAAATTGCTACCCGGTGACTATCAAAATAACAACCCCAGCTCGTCGTAATTCTTGTTTATTTATCGTAATTTGTCGTAATTCTTGTTTAGATATGAAGATGGATATATAGTTTGGAATAGACTGAGATAGATATATAAACAAACAAAATAATATAGATAGATATGAACAAATGGAGATAGATATTTTCGACAAGTAAATGTATTTGGGGGGTGGGGGCGTCGTAATTCTTGTTTATTTAAACTAAAAACAAGACATTAAACAAACATGAATTTAAAAAAAATCTTAGTATTTAAAGTAATATAGATAAATATGAACAAATTGAGATAGATAGATATATAGATATGAAGATGGATAGTTTTGAATAGAGTGCGCTGGGTCGTTATTTTAATAGTCACCGGGTAGCAATTTTTGAGGCAGGAGACCGGGACGCACTTCCTCATAAATTACCTAAATAATGTATTCCTTTATTGCTATTTTGTTATCAAAACCAATCAGATGTGTGTGAATAGTATTTATTGTTTCACTTTCAATGAATGTAAAAGAACATTGAATAAATAGGAACTCAGTATTATCTGCGTTATTCGGACTATTGTCCTCATCTTCATTGTTATCTGTACAAAGTTTCGGCCTTCTTCATGTATTTCTTGTCGGTCACGGGAACCTTCTCGGACTCGGGAATCTTCTCTTTGGACTCGGGAACCTTCTTGTCGTAATCGGGAGCCATCACGGAACTTTGAATCTAACCCTTTATTCAGTCCACGGCGGTATCCTGTTGTCATTCCGCTAACCATAGCTGGGGTAGAGGTGTTAAGCTGTGTTAATTATTATTCTATGTTACTGCTGCTCTTTGCCAGGATTGAACCTGCAGTCCAGAGATAACCGTCACTTAGAACTGTCTTAATCTAACTCCTTTATCCATTAGGCCATATGTCCAATTGGACTAAACGTTGTACAGATAACAATGAAGATGAGGACAATAGTCCGAATAACGCAGATAATACTAATCATCAAGCGTCATCTCAAAGATTCAGAAAAATAGGGACTCCTTTTACAAGTTGTATTATTCTTGGTGAATAGATGTGTATTTCGTATTAGCAATTTCACTTCTTGAGAGTTTTTCATATCAGCGTAGTTGGAGTCTTGGTGAGTGAAAATAGATATCATTTCATAATTGGATAGCCAACAATTCTCGTTGAAATAATCTCAAAATTTATCTGCATATTTAGAAACTATTCAAAATTCTATGCTTAATTTTCTATGTCTTTTTTTCTTTTCGGGTATAGAAATGTTGTTGCATTATCATGCAACGGAAGAGGAAGCTTCCGGCAAAAAGACAAAGAGAAATATAAAAAATATAGATTTAAAAAAAGAGAGAACGGAAGAGAGGTCTTCCCGTTAAGAAGCAGGGAGAAGATGAAGAAATAGATAAAAGAAAAAATGAAAAATGGAATACAGCTCTTCCGGTGAAAAGGCGGAGATAAAGATAAAGAAATATATATGTCCATTATCAAATCAAACAATAAAAATGCGTGGGCATATTTATTGTATAAAAAGCCCAGCGGATGAGGGGTCAAGTCAATCCCCAGCGAGCAGTAGTGAGCATAACCTCGTCGTCTCCCGTATCAACCACCCTCGGAAGTTCTTTGTGAACACTGCGCTCTTCGCCAGCCACCCGGCATTTTCATTGTGAACACTCGTCGCCCATCACCACCCACACACCGAAGAAAATAAAGACGGGTCCTATTTTAATGTATACGTGTCTGTGGTTTTATTGAAGTACAGTAGTCGGCTATACAACAATCCCATTGACTGAAAAAAAGAAAAAGCATTTAAACATTTAACATTCTGAATTGTTTTACACATACTCTTAACATTTTTATTTGAACGAGAATTAGTCAAGTTATTAAATTACAAAATAAGTCCAATATTTCTGGTACACCGTGTATATCTCAAATGATACTACGTCTTTTTCAAACAACCTGGAATTGGTTCTAACAAAGACGAATAAGATTATCAAACCAAGTTTCAAAATGAGTCTAGCCTCTTCAGACAGAATTTACAAATCTGAATTTGTAAAATATGTCTGAAGAGGCTCGACTCATTTTGAGTTTCTGGTCGAAATAAATATTATAACAGATGACGATTTGTTTTCTTTGAAAGTTGAATATTGCTCTGTATATAATTGATTTATTGGTTATTATACATTGAGCTCTCTTGGGGATTTATAAAAATCTTTGTATGAATATATATGTTTGCACCTACAAGAGCATACATTGTGGTTGTACAGTGAAATTTCCATGATCCCAAATAGAATCATCCCTTACGTACCAGTCATTTGGATTATCTTACACACATATATATATGTAATATATATATATATATATATATATATATATATATATATATATATATGTGTGTGTGTGTGTGTGTGTGTGTGTGTGTGTAAGATATTGGGGTTGGGGCCCAATTTACGACTTAAATAGAAAAATGAGTTAAAAATAAGTTTCAAATTCAATTTGAAATATAATACCTCTCAAAAATGAATAAAACAAAACGTCTTCGGTATAAAACAACCCAACAAGGGTTGATATGCCGTAAAATCTAACCAACCTACTTACCAATTATCTTTTCGGCGTAAATTATGATATATTGCGAGGGAAGAGCAATATTTTTCGATTGAAATCAGGGGGTCGTTTTTATGTTCAGAATGATTTGAAGTTTTCGTGCGCTCCTACATAAAGGGGTCAATTGTTATCAATTATTAAATATATCGGCTCTTTGATTTACCAGTTTTCTTAATTACAGTTTATCCGAATTACGAGCTGTCATTCGGTCGATTTTTTGCTTTGTGTTGAGAGCTTAAATTTGAGGTACGAACGAGCTTTAGATACGCTTATGTTAATAAATTCACTAAAAACATTTAAATTTCTAAATTTATTACACCAAGGAAAAGTATTATTTATAAAAAAAGGGGGGTCGGTTTAGCTCAGTCGGTAGAGTGTCCGCCTAGGAATCACAAGGTTCCGGGTTCGATGCCAGCCCTCGCCAACTCAGCGTATGAGTAACACAGGTATCTGTGCAGTAAAGTGAGGAACTGATGGTAGGTGTGGCGCTCCACCTCAGACGCCAAACAATGTCCTTGATCTAGCGCTACTGAAAAGGGGATAGACCCCCTCGCTATATGGATGATAGCGACTTTAGACCACCCTGACGACTTTATAAAAAATGATAAGCATTAAAACAAATTGCAACACATAATTCTTTACTTATACATGTTATGTTTTGATACAATATAGAGCTCTTTTTCTTTGCCCCTTCCAGCTGGGAAAATTTGGCTCAGGACCGCCCTCGGTAGCGGCAGGCGCTCCGTAGAGCACTTTTCATGTCTGAAGTCACCCTGGCACAACAGCGTGAAGCCAAGAGGTCCAGAAGAAAACAGCGGCAACAAAGCATCGGCACATCAACATCTTTAGGGACAGCCTTCATATGCGACATCTGTAGTCGAGAATGTTTTTCAAACATCGGACTTCACAGTCACAGGAGCCGCTGTAACTTCAGAGGCACAATAACTATATTATAGTCTTCCAAGACTGAAATCTTATTATAATGGAGATTGTGTGTTTTTCTGTCTGTAACCGAAACTATATTACTAATCGAGTCACAATTAGCATAGTTATTTACATCACATTCTCCATGATTTTATTTATATTTAAACCTCAATTATTAATAAAATTTCTTCGCCTTTTTATTAGTGTTGTCCATATCTACATACGAATAACATGCAATTGTATTTATATATACAAAAAATAGCGGTTTGCAGTGTGAATGGGAAGGCTAATTTGCATATTGATATTAAAAATGTGATTTTATTAAATATGTGCTTAGTATTATTGATTTCTAACTGTTTTGGTTTTTTTTAATGAATATAAACAAAAATCTCTTCAATGAATCTTAAATGAAATCCATTAACAAGAAAGAATAACTGTCATTTTTATTCTTTATTTCCTAATTTAACTAAATTGTTAAATAAGTAAAATTCCGCAAATGAAAGACGGGAGTGATGGAAGAGTAAGTTTCATTTCTATTTTTTTCTATATACCCCACTCTGTTAGATATCTTTTTGTCTGCCTCTAATTTAATACGATATTTCATTACATTAAAACTTAAATACTTGCACCGGGAGGGTGCATATAGTTGCTAGTGCTAATAAAATTAATAAAAGTAACTACAAACATTAAGGTCTTTTAGGAACTGGAACGCATTAATGGTATTTTAGGATTTCGAGGAAATTGAGTTACGAGCGGAACTCAAGTTAACAGTGTATATATTTTATTTCTAAATGATCCATGTAGGAAATCAAATATACTAACAAGAAGCATATATATATATATATATATATATATATATATATATATATATTATATTATATAATATATGTGTGTGTGTGTGTATATATATATATATATATATATATATATATATATATATATTATTATGCCGAATAAACGTTATCATTAACTATCCACCTACATTTGGCTGAACCTGTATATTAAGAGATAAGCAAATTTCTCAATCATAGAAAGAATTGAAAAAGATATAGAAAAAATAAATAATTGAGAAAATAGAGGATAAATGGATAAAATGTCCCCGAGCATACATGCCATTATGATTTAATATAAAATTTAATTATCTTACATTGTAATAAAATTTTGGAGTCTCAAACATTTATATAAACAAATAAATCAGCCAGTGGTCACACAGGGCTAATTTGAAACGCAATATTACCAAATCTAATGAAAACTAATTAGCCAGGTGCCTTCACTACAGAAATGTACACACACACACACACACACACACACACACACCACAACACATCTATATATATAATATATATATAATATATTATATATATATATATAAGATTTTGGGATGTTTGTTTATTTTAGAAACGTTGCTGAATAAAGTATATATTAATTTTACTTGAAGGCACTTACAACGGCATGTATCGCATAAAATTCGATACTTTTTTCTCATAGAAAATGAGCTTGACAAGTGTAATCCAGCAAAGATGGCTCGATGTGTAGAATACCGTACAGACTGTTTCGACTTTATTAGTCTCATCAGCGGTATATACTAACGATAAAAGTGTTTCACTAGTGTTCACTGTGTCTGCTGAAGTCCCGGTTTCGAATTTCC
>CM042159.1:42764259-42799660 GCA_023376005.1 Doryteuthis pealeii | reverse complement strand
GAGGATTATAAACAAAAGGCAGTGTCTTCTTGTTTAACGATTTTATTGCGTGATCGTTAAACAGGAGGCCTGCTTTTTGTTTGATTCTACATGTATAAATAAAAGAATGCTGCCCAAATACACACACACACGCACAACGAGAGAGAGAGAGAGAGACAAGAGAGAAAGAGAGAGACAGAACACACACCACACCACACACACACACACACAAAGAGAGAGAGAGACACAACAACACAGATATATATATATATATATATAAATTATTATATATATAGATTATATATGTGTGTGTGTGTGTGTGTGTGTGTGTGTTGTGTGTGTCGTGGCGGGATAATAAATGGTGTTTGCGCAAGCCTTTCTGCGCTTGTTAATTAAGAGAATAAACGACTCATTTTCGTTTTAAACTAACATGTGGCAACAGAGAAAGACGGTACCTAAGCGGTCGATCGTAAAATACAGGTTGCACGATTATTCCAATCGTCGATCGGAATTCAATATTCCTTCGGGTGTAAACTGTATTTATTCATAAGAAGATAATCAACTTCAGGACACGTAGAGGCGATGAATAACCAGAAAATTGACAACTGAGACTAATATATTCACTTCAATAATGATTACAGATTTTATAGACCTTACACATCATCCTAAAAAGTGCAAACATTCTCCAGTTGGACATTTACTACGGACACATTTGAAGATTAAATTCATTGTAGCAGTGTTGCACTTTGGTTTTCGGTTTGATATTATTTTAACGTAGAATAGGAATGGTCAAAAGTTCGCGTGTTTATTCGAACACTCCATAAAGTAAGATTTAACAAAACTTGGAAAAACTAATACCAAATAATTTGCAACATTAAAAAAACTAATACCTGATAATTTGAAATATTGAAAAACTAATACATTATAATTTGCAACATTATAAAACTAATACCTGATAATTTGAAATATTCAAAAACTAATACATTATAATTTGCAACATTAAAATCTAATACATTATAATTTGCAACATTAAAAAACTAATACCTGATAATTTGCAACATTATAAAACTAATACCTGATAATTTGAAATATTGAAAAACTAATACCTGATAATTTGAAACATTGAAAAACTAATACCTGATAATTTGAAATATTGAAAAAGAAATACCTGATAATTTGAAATATTGAAAAACAAATACCTGATAATTTGCAACATTGAAAAACTAATACCTGATAATTTGAAATATTGAAAAAATAATACATTATAATTTGCAACATTGAAAAGCTAATACATTATGATTTGAAAAATTGAAAATTTTTATTAAATTTCGTACGCAAAAATCGAGTGAAAACACGTCAAAATCGTCCTGTTTTCACTATATTTATGGGTGTGTTAAAAAAAAGAAAAAAAACTTTAAAACTATAATAATAAACTAACGTTCCATCTGTTGTTTCTAGGAAGTTTCCATCGTGTTGCATTTCTTATAATAGTTGGCAAGTTCGAAACCTTGTGGAGATTTTTTTTTAAATGATTAATTTCATATTTTCAAGTGCAATCGCATTTATGTCTCTGTAAGTGCAATAATTAAAATAACACAAAAAACGCGTATTTTTTGCTGTATTATGAAGAGAAAGGACAAAACATCACATGTAAACATTGTTTGCTTTACAATCTTTAAAACAGAAGAATATTATGTTATGTTAAATAATTTTTAAAAAAGTCTTATTGCATTTTAAACTCGGTAATATTCTAATGTTGGTCTAACGATTAGGTATCGTTGGTATAACGTTAAACTTCATCAAGTGGTGTGGTTATAATTCTGGAACTCTGGGGAGTGTGGAGTAACCCTTTTCCGCCATTACTCCAGCATCCATCCTGATCCGGAGTAGTAGTATCTGTTAAGATCAGTTAGATTACCCAGAAGAGAACTGGAGACCCGAGGAGACGTGATTTCCGACTCCGGTGAAAAAACACCAGTTATGGCGAGGGTAAAAAAAAAATCGTATACATATTTCCCCCCCCCACACACACACACAGACACACATAAGCAGAATGTGTGACAATGTCAATTTCTTAATCAGACTTTAAAAGGTTTGAATTCAAAGTTTTCCTTCTCCTAGACTGGTTTCCTATCCAAGGTTAAAGAGCACAGGCTTTACCTATGTACCTATAGCTGGAGGGAGAATAGTTGGATTCATATCTCATATCTTTCCCAATCTTATTAACACTATGTGAAATGAGATGGCTGATTTGAACTCGGATTACCGGATCCATTTCCGATTGTAATAACCATTACACAAGGCGCCTCCTACAAAGACTCATAACATAGCGCCTAAACAGCATACAAAGTGTGTCAAAAAAAGTACCGAGATTTTTGTACTTTTTGACACACCTTGTATTCTGAAAAAAATTATGAATGGAACGTTAATTTTTTCAGAATACAAGGTTTGTCAAAAACGTACCAAGTTTAAAGCTGTATTTACCACGATAGAAATGAAGAAAGAATGGAACGTTATTTTTTTTTTCAAAATACAAGTTGTATCAAAAAGTACAAAAAAATCTCGATATTTTTGACACACCTTATATATTTGCAAAATAACTAACCTTGATCTAAAATGATACAACAAAAATTGACACACCAACCAACCAACCAACCATAAGAAAGACATTGAACTCAATGCACCAGGAATTAATATTACTTAAAAGCAGGTGCCCCGTTTATGCAAATTAATGTATTCGCTTTAATGAATTATCCATTTTTTTTTCTAACATAGACGAGAAAATTGACAAATTTATTTTAATTCAATTTTTATCTTTCCCGGTTTAATTTCATTTTTTCTAAAAAAGAAGGGTTATTGGTAATTTTAATAATCACCAGGTGTTCCCAAAATTATCCAGAAGATCTAATGGAAAGAATAAACTCAACGACAAGAGAATCATCATTGAAAATTTCTTCGTGAAATATTGGGCGAGGAAAAAACGAGCAAAAATAATTCAATAATTCCTATAATTCATATTACTCTCCTCACAATAGTGAGAAATTGTGGTTATATTCCAGGAATAAGTGACAACAAGGCTGCCCAAGTCTCTCCTCACTATGTGTGTTACAATTGTTGCGGTCATTTTTAGCCTTCAAGTGAGAGCACTTTACAGTGGAGATCCCTTGTGTTAAACAGAGCGCGATCTGTACTGAAGAAACCTTTGTTTGTTCCTTGGTGTCCCTTAATGTTGGGTATGATCCTTTGGTTGCAAATCCGTTTTCCAATGTCGAATAACGTGCAAATGAACGGCTGTCAATATCGGCGACTAAATAGTTAACTAACCATGAATCTGAACAGTTGAGTGGCTGAGTTTCATCCACGTGACCACGCAGAGTCTATAAATTTAAGTGGTGGATTCTAGCACATCTTATATCACCAAAATAATCCAACTGTCTTTTAAAAAGAAAGGATGCATCTCCACACTCGACGGTAAACCTCTAAAGCCAGTAGAACAATTCCCTTACTGTTGTGATGTTAGTCCCAACAGTAAAAAGAAGTCAAGTCGAGATGGGGTAAAATAAGACAAGTGTATTTACAATTAATGGTACATGTACGACTAGCTTGTCGTTAACGGGAACAGTCCTCCCTTTCCACTCGGTGTCTCACTATTTATAGTGAGAACCGGTGCACGTTCTCCACTGTAGGAACGGCCGGTACAACACTTACCTAGGTAGTAATATCTTATCCACAGAAAGCAATGTTAATGCACGAATAGGGAAGGCATGGTCTGCAAAAAACAGATTATCAGTCATATGGAAATCCGATCTCACTGACAAGTTAAAACGACAATTCTTCCAAGCTGTGGTTATATCAGTACTGCTGTATGGCTGCACCACTTGGACTCTAAAGAAACTCCTGGAGAATGAGCTAGGTGGAAGCTGCGCAAGAATGCTGTGTGCGATCTTGAACAAGTCGTGGAAACAACACCCGACAAGGGGGTAACTGTACGTCCACTTGACCCTATCATAAACCATCCGAGTGTGACAAACAAGACATGCTGGACACTGCTGGAAAAGCAAGGACGATATCATAAGTGACGGTCTCCTGTGGAAACCAGCACATGGACATGCCATTGTGGGCCGTCCAGCAAGGACCTACATTGACCGGCTCTGCTCGGATACTGGATGCTGCGCAGATGACCTCGCGGGGACAATGAGTGATAGAGAAGGTTGGCGAGAGATTGTCATGGATATCCGGACTAACTGCGTGACACGATGATGATGATGATGATGATGATGATGATGATTTAACTTCTTGTTCTGCTTATGATTTTGATCCTTGTCACTAATGTGTCGTGTAATGGCTAATGTGCTGGACAGAGAGATTCTAGTAATCGAGTTCGAATTACAGTCGTGCTATTACATTACAATTTAGGACTATTGTCCTTACGAATTGTAATGATCCCCTCATATCCCCAGCTCTGGGTTAAATAGTAACTCTACTGTTCTACTAGGATGGATTTGGCATTGAATAACCCACGAAGGTTGACATGCCATTAAAAGAATATTTTCATTATGGCAAGCATTTTTGTGATATTTCAACATGAGCACCATATTCTACAATTGTCGGTAGACCATCTGCTTTGGAATCAACAGGTTCTAATTTCGAGACCGGTCCCCGCCAACTCAGTGTATGAGTAGCACAGATTGGTTATTCTGATCTGTGCGGTAAAGGGTGGAGCTGGCGGTAGGTGTGGCGATACAGCTTGGAAAAAATCTCCCTGGTCTAGCGCTCTATTGAAAAGGGGATAGATACCCTCGCTGTCTGTTTAATACCGACAACAGGCCATTCCGCCAACTTAACTTTTTATTTTACTCTTTGTGAGTTTTTCACATCAGCATTAGCTGATTGCCTTTCACTGGAGTCTTAGTGACAACAAATCTCCTTGGTTCTCCAGGACTTTTCAGGATATTCTAGCCGATTTCAACAATGCTCTTGTCTGGATGGTCTCAGTTCTTCAGTATCCCTTCTCATTCTTAATCTGAGGGTGTTGTATGATAACAGTCGGGAGATTAAAGAACACCAGTATTATTATTATTATTACTAGCAAAATAAAAAATGGCCACTGGGCGACCTAAAATAAATATTGCCTGAGGGTATGGGAGTTGAAAATGTAATATCCGAGAGTTTGTATCATAAGTAAAGTAAAATCATCAAATGTATTAAAGGAGTAAAAAATTGAAAAAATTGAAACGGAAACTTAGTTCTGATAACTTTAAATATATATCAAAATAAAACAAACTATATATAGATAGATAATACCAGGTATGTATTTATTAAAACTTGTTTAAAAAACCAATGAGGACAGTCTAACATTGCATGCTCAAATTTTGAGTGTATTTATTCTATGTTGTGACGATTTTAGGTAGTGTGACATAAGCAGTGACTTAGTTTTTGTTACAGAAAAAAAACCGGAAGCGAATCTTCATTAATATTACTAGCAATATTATGCACCCTCCGGGTGCGAGTATTTAAGTTTTAATATAATAAAATATCATATTAAATTAGAAAGGCTAATGAAACTGAATAAGAATGTAGATAAAAAGATTTGGAACAGAGGGGGTATGATTGGAAAATAAAACAACTTTGAACTGACTCTTCCATCATTTTCCGTTACTCCCGTCTTTCATTGGTAAATTTTCCTAATTTAACTGTTTAGTTAAAATAGGAAGTAAAGAATAATATTACAGTCATTTCTTCTTGTTAATGAATTTCTTTTAAGATTTATCCCCGAGATTTTTGCTCATATTCATTAAGATGAAAGCAAACAATTAGAAATCAATAATACTAAGCATATATTTATTAAAATCAATTTTTAAGATCAATATGCAAATTAGCCTTCCCGTTCACACTGTAATCCGCTATTTTGTTTTATATATAAATACAATTACATGTTATTAGTATGTAGATATGGTCAACAGTCTTAATGATGTAAAACAATTTTACTAATAATTGAGGTTTGAATAAAAAATAAGATCATGGAGAATGTGATGTAAATAACTAAGGGAATTGTGACTTCTATAGTAATATAGTTTCGGTTACAGAAAGACAAAAACCCACAATCTCCATTATAATAAGATTATTAATAATAATAACGATGTGTTGGTGTTGGTGGGGGTTTGTTGATTTTGTTGTTCGTGTTATATTAATTGTTATTTAAGCAGTTCCCGAAAAATCTCGGTTTCCATCGTTGCAACGTCTAACTTTTGAGCGGGAATAACTTGTTCAGACGTAAACTTACGATTTGTGGCATGAATCACCGCTCAGTGGCGCTGTTGTCAGGGTATCACCGCTGAGAACAAAAAAAGATACGATCCGACCCGTCGAAAAGAAGAATGCCCGTTGGAATCTTGTTGCGTCTTTCTGCTTCTCATCACCACGCATTGCTGACAGCTTGGGTCATGCCAGCTTACTTGATATTCCACGGCTGAACTTGTGTTTCTTGCTTTCCAAGAAATCTTACCACTTTACTCCTTTTTGTTGGCTCTTCTTTTTATATTTTCTTTTTCTTTTTTTCTTCTTTAAGGGAGGGGGGCTATTATTCTTCTGGGTTTCTCCAATTTCTCCCCTACCCCTGTTCCAACCATCCTTTCTTTTATTTTTTTTTTTTGGTTTTTGACTTTTTTATAGTTTTTTTTGTTTGTTCTTTCTCTTTCTGTTTTTATATTCTGTTTGTTTTTTTTCTCTCCTTTTTTCTTTCTTCTTAATTTCACCTCTACCCTCTACCCCAGCCCCTTTCTCGGCTTGTTTGTGATTTTTTTTAGATTGAGAGAAGGAGAGATAGAGGGATAGATATGAACAAAATGAGATAGATAGATAGATATATATATATAGAATATAATAGATTGACAGATAGATGCGCACAAAGTGAAATAGATAGATATATTGATAGATAGATAGATAGATAGATAGATTGATTGATTGATTGATATGAACAAACTAAAACAGATAGATAAATAAGGATAAACTGAAATAGATATATAGATAGGGACATGAGCAAAATGAGATAGATCAAAACAAACTAGAATAGATAGATACTAAGAAACTGAAATAGATAGATAGATAGATAGATAGATATGAACAAACTATTCTTCTGGGTTTCTCCAATTTCTCTCCGACCCTGTCAACCATCCTTTTTTTTTTTTTTTTGGTTTTTGACTTTTTATATTTTTGTTTTGTTTGTTCTTTCTCTTTCTGTTTTTTTTTATATTCTGTTTTTTTTCTCTCCTTTTTTTCTTTCTTTTTAATTTCACCTCTACCCTCTACCCCAGCCCCCTTTCTCGGCTTGTTTGTGATTTTTTTTTAGATTGAGAGAAGGAGAGATAGATAGATATGAACAAAATGAGATATATATATATATATATATATATATATAGAATAAAATAGATTGACAGATAGATGCGCACAAAGTGAAATAGATAGATATATAGATAGATAGATAGATAGATATATTGATTGATTGATTGATTGATTGATATGAACAAACTAAAACAGATAGATAGATAAGGATAAACTGAAATAGATATATAGATAGGGACATGAGCAAAATGAGATAGATAAAAACAAACTAGAATAGATAGATACTAAGAAACTGAAATAGATACATAGATAGATAGATAGATAGATAGATAGATATGAACAAACTATTCTTCTGGGTTTCTCCAATTTCTCTCCCACCTCCCCTGTTCCAACCGTCCTTTTTTTTCTTTTTTCTTTTTTGGTTTTTGACTTTTTTATATTTTTCTTTTGTTTTTTCTTTCTTTCTGTTTTTTTATCTTCTGCTTTTTTTTTCTCTCCTTTTTTTCTTTCTTTTTAATTTCACCTCTACCCTCTACCCAAGCCCCCTTTCTCGGCTTGTTTGTGACTTTTTTTTAGATTGAGAGAAGGAGAGATAGAGAGATAGATATGAACAAAATGAGATAGATAGATAGATAGATAGATATAGAATAAAATAGATTGACAGATAGATGCGCACAAAGTGAAATAGATAGATAGATAGATAGATAGATAGATAGATATATATTGATTGATTGATTGCTTGATTGATATGAACAAACTAAAACAGATAGATAGATAAGGATAAACTTAAATAGATATATAGATATGGACATGAGCAAAATGAGATAGATCAAAACAAACTAGAATAGATAGATACTAAGAAACTGAAATAGATAGATAGATAGATAGATAGATATGAACAAACTAAATAAAAAAAAACAGATAGATAAATGAACTGATAGATTGATTCATATATTAATATGAACAAACTAAAAAGATAGATAAGAAAAAAGCTGAAATAAATATATAGATATACAGGCATGAGCGAACAGCTATATATATATATATATATATGTGTGTGTGTGTGTGTGTGTGTGTGTGTGTGTGTGTGTTTGTGTGTGTGTGTCAACCAGATTTCAATTCCTGGACGAAGCTGTTTGCATTTCACATGGTGCTAATACCCTTGGAAAGTTATGAATCCAATTCTCCCTCCAGCAATGGGTAAATAGCAGGACGGACTGGGCTCTTTAACCATGGCTAGGTAACCAGTCTAGGAGAAGAAAAAATCTGAATTCAAAACCTGTTAAACTCCGCTTAAGAAATTGACCTTGTCTTGCATCCTGCTCGTGCGGAGAGGTTGGTAAATATATATATATATATATATATATATATATATATATATATATATATATATAGAGAGAGAGAGAGAGAGAGAGAAGAGAGAGTGTGTGTGTGTGGTGTGTGTGTGTGTGGAGAGATAGATAGATAGATAGATAGATAGATAGATAGATATTAAAGTGATTTTCAATCTAACAATTGACTGAAATTTACTCTTATTAAGATGGATAGTGATTTTTAATCCGTTTTGTTTGTTTATTTTCGTTCTTTTTTTCTTGTGCTTGCTTCATTATGCCCCACCTCTTATTCTTTTCTTTCCTTTTTCTAGTGTTCAACGACTCCTACTCCTCTTCTCTGTACCTTTTTCTGTTGTTCTTTCCGTTATTTTTAATCCATCTCTAATCTTTTTTTTTTTCGTCATTGCCTTCCTCCATTTTCGTTTCATTCACTCTTTTCGTTCCTCTAATTTTTTGTGAGCGTATATAGACTCTCAATATACTGTAACAGTATTCTGTGTAGAATAAAACTTTCTTAAGCCTAACCGTGTGTGTTCGTTTATTATTACACAAACAGGTAAATAATTCAACCTCTGCCCCCTCCTCCAACTCCTCCTTCCTCTAATTTGTTGTGACTTTTTAAAAAATACTTTTTATTTGTTTTTTTTTTTCTTCTTTTTTCTGTTGCACTTTCTCTATTTAATTATCTCCCAACCCCCTTTTTGTTCTTCTCTTCCTTTTCTTGGTTTTCTACTACGCTCACTCCTCTTCTCTTTACCTTTCTTTTTGTTTTTGTTTTTCTTTTCATTATATTCAACGCTTTGCTATTATCTTCCTCCATTTTATTTTCATTCGGTCTTTACTTTTTTTTTCTCTTCTTTTTGGCAGACTTTTATTCTTCTGAGTTTCTACAATTTTACCCATCACCACTATCCGTCCCTTCTTTTTGGCTTGAGATGTTTTGTTCTATTTTTTCTTTCTTTTATTTTTTTATTTTTTTGGATCTTCCTGTTTTTCATCTTCAATTTTTTTCTCTTTTTAATTTATGGTGGTTGTAATGAGTGGATATATATATATATATATATATATATATATATATATATATATATATATATACTAGCAAATATATGCACCCTCCGGGTGCAAGTATTTTAAGTTTTAATATAATAAAATATCATATTAAATTAGAAAGGCTAATGAAACTGATTAAGAATACAGATAAACAGATTTGGAACAGAGGGGGTATGATTGAAAAATAGAACAATTTTGAGACTAACTCTTCCCTCATTTTCCGTTACTCCCGTCTTTCATTGGTAAATTTTCCTAATTAAACTGTTTAGTTAAAACAGGAAGTAAAGAATAATATTACAGTTATTTCTTCTTGTTAATGAATTTCTTTTAAGGTTTATCCCCGAGATTTTTGCTCATATTCAATAAGATAAAACCAAACAATTAGAAATCAATAATACTAAGCATATATTTATTAAAATCATTTTTTTAAGATCAATATGCAAATTAGCCTTCCCATTCATACTGTAAACCTCTATTTTGTTGTATATATAAATACAATTGCATGTTATTAATATCTAGATATGGTCAACAGTCTTAATGATGTATAAAAATTTTATTAATAATTGAGGTTTAAATAAAAAATAAAATCATGGAGAATGTGATGTAAATAACAAAGGGAATTGTGACTTGTATAGTAATATAGTTTCGGTTACAGACAGACAAACCCACCATCTCCATTATAATAAGATATATATATATATATATATATATATATATATATATATATATTGGTAATTATAACAAACTCATAATAATGTCACATATGCTTGGTTGAAAATTATCATTTTTAATATTTCTATTTTTTCTTTTTACCTGATACTATGCGAAGACTTCTTACTTTCTTCATTTTATTTCTGCTTTCAAAGCGTTAACTTCTGACTCACAACAAATTCAACCTATGTCCTGGGAATGACGTTAAACTCTCTGATAGCGAGTTCTAGTTATGGAAGTGTGGGGAATGCAGAGCCACCCTTCATCACCATTCTTCCAGTCCCACTCTGAGCCGGAGTGATAGTACCTGTTATGGTCCAATCTATGCGTTCAATAGATAAATGTGTTTATAAAAAAATTGAGTATCGATTAAGAATTAATTTATTTCAAAACTTTGTCGGCATTAAATGGCCCACCGAGGTTGATATGCCGTAAAACAAAACCTGGAAGCAAACAAACAAACAAATAATTCATCCGCTGCCCCCTTCTCTACCTCCTCCTTCCTCTAATTTAAAAAAATACTTTTTATTTATTTTTTGTTTTTTTCTGTTGTGTTTTCTCTATTTAACCACCCCCACCCCACTTTGTTTTTCTCTTTGCCATTATCTTCATCCATTTTCTTTTCATTTGGTCATTACTTTTTTCTCTCTTCTTTTTGGCAGACTTTTATTCTTCTGGGTTTCTACAATTTCACCCCCACCTCTCCCACACCCGTCCTTTCGTTTTTGGTTGGGACTTTTTTTGTTCTTTTTTTCTTTTTGTATCTCCTGTTTTTCATCTTCAATTTTTCTTTTTAATCTACCATCTACCCTCTTCACCTCCTCCTTCCTCTGCTTATTAGCGACTTTTTATCCTTTTTTTTGTTTCTTTATTTCTCTTGTGCTTTCTCTCTTTAATCCTCTCCCTTCTACTCTTCGCTTCCTTTTTAGTGGTCGACAACTGTTACGCTTCTCTTTTCCTTTTCGTTATTTAAACTACATCAAATGCTAAAGTTCCTATTCCGGAGCTCTGGGAGTGTGGAGTAACCTTTCATCACCATTACTCCCAGGTCCACTCTGACTCAGAATTATATATTTACCAACCCGTCCGCACAAGCAGGATATGACACAAGATCAATTTCTTAAACCGAGTTCAACAGGTTTGAATTCAGAGTTTTCCTTCTCCTAGACCGGTTGCCTAACCAAGGTTTTAAAGAGCCCAGTCTGCCCTACTATTTATCCATAGCTGGAGGGAGTGTAGGATCCATACCTTTCCCAAGGGGATTAGCGCTAAGTGAAATGCAATTACCACATCCAGAATTGGAACTCGGCGCGACGAGTCCATTTCCCATAACTAATTATTACACCACTGACTCAGAATTATATTAACTGAAAGGGTTTTCTCAATAAAACAATGGGTTCTTCAAAAATGTGTGTTTAATAGATTGAGTTTAAAATAATTTGAAAACCCATCAAGAAAGAATAAAACAAAACGTTTTCGGCAAGAAATAACCCAACAAGGGTTGACATAACATCCAACCAACCATTATTTTCAAACCTCCTCTCTTTTTCGTTTCCATCAAATTTCCTTTGTCTTTTCTTCGTTTTCTTTTTGTTTCATCTTTCTTCATCTTTCTTCACCTTTATTCTACATCTGTTTTCGTTCTACATCTGTTTCCGTTTTTTTTCATTCGTTCCCCTTCATTTTTCTGCTTCATTTGAATTTGAATTTTTCATTTTCTATGTTATGTTTTTTTTTAATGAGTGAAATATATCAGTAATGAGGACTGAGCATAATCTAATAGTGACCACCCCAAGCGGAGTTTAACAGGTTTGCCTTCTCCTAGACTGGTTGCCTAACCAAGGTCAAAGAGCTCAGTATGCCCTACTATTTACCAATAACGTGAGGGAAAGTAGTTGGATTCATACCTTTCACAAGAGTATTAGCGCTATGTGAACTCTAGCTTCGCCCAGGGCTTGAACTCGGGTCGACGAGTCTATTTCCTACGACACTAACCATTACACCATGGCCTCTAGCTATGTATTGATCAACACCACCCACTTCCTCTTTCAATATTGTGCAAACACCGGAAATATGCAATCTTACGAAGCCTGAAACATTTCCTGTCTTCATTGTCTTGTTTTGTTTGTTTGTTTTTTTTGTTTTTTTTTATGCGTCTTTTCACACTAGTAAGGAAACTGGTGACCTTGAAAAAAAGTCCGAGGTCGAGCAAGTCTTCTCAGTTATACGGAGCTCTTCTCTGTATGGATGCTAATCTTAAAAGTGCAAAGGATTTGGAAAAGTGCCAATCCTTATCTGGATCTCTAGTTTTCCGGGTATATTTTTCAGGTTCCTTTGGGATTATTCCAAGATTTAGACTATGATTCGTATCACTGTTCACTTCATGTTGTAACAATTTTTCAGGTCTTTGCAATGTTTGGTTATTTAATTTTACGTTACTTTAATCTCACTCAGTAAGAGGTCACACACACACACACACACACACACCACACACAACACACACACATATATATATATATATATATATATATATATATAATATATATATATAATGGAGAATGACTACGAAAAGATTTAGCATATGAAGGTGCTAAATGCTGAAATAGCAGAGCAGTTCCAAAATCAGAGATGAAATATTATGGTGTTAATTTTCCATAACTGCTGTTTCATGAATAGTATGCAATCTTCAGATGGTCAAAAAATTATTTACTCTTTTTTTCATCTTTTGTCGAATTAAAAAAAAGTTGAGTTACAAAGACTCGACTTTTTTTTCTGTCAATGTTATGTCATTTCACTTCGTTTTCTCATTTTTCTGACACATTCTTTTTCATTCGTTTTTTTCTTTTTTTTATATTTGCTCTTCTTCTTTTCATCACCCAATTGATTATTTATTCTTTTTTATACTCTTTTCTTTCAGTTTAGTCATTTCTGTATATCTTTTCTCTTTTCAATTTCTTTTCATTTCTTTTTTCTTTTTCATCCTTTTTTCCTTTTTTATTTCTCTTTTCTTTTTCATGCTTTTTCCTTCTTTTTTATTTCATTTCTCTTTTTCATTCTTTTTTTCTTTTTCATTTTTTTTTTTTTCATTCTTTTTGATTCTTTTTCATTATTTTTGTTTTTTTTTCTCTTCATTCTTTTTTCTCTTTCATTCTTCTTTTTCTATTTCATTCTTTTTCTATTTCATTCTATTTTTCTATTCATTGCCCTCTGGATCTTTATTTCTTTTTCATCTATTTTAGTTTTTTTTATCTAAGCTTATTTTCTGTATATGTTTTGTCTCTTTTCACTTTCATTTTCTTTTTTTTCATTCATTTTGAACTCTTTTTTTTTCTTTTTCTTTATCTATTCTTTTTCCGTTTCTCTTCTCTCCATCGTCCTATTGATTTTTTTAATTACTTTTTTCACTTTTCAATCTTCGGAACTAGATATTTTTCTGCATTTATTTTTCTCTTTTCATATTCTTTTTCCTTTTTCCCTTTCTTTTTTCTTTTTTTTTTTTTTTTTTTTCCAAAAATGTCCACCCTCTTCTTTGATCTTTTTTATTTACTCCATATTTCCACATCCTTCCTGACGTCCATCCGTGCTAATTTTTGTTTATATCCTTAAATATTAGATAGTAAATATTTTCCAGTTTTTCATCTTTTTTCTCTTGTCTTTCCCGTCGTTTTATTGCCTTCTGTTTTATGTTTCCTTTTGTCGTTTACAAAATTCTCTTTTCTCTCTTTTATTTGCTCGTAGTTTCTTTTCATCTTTTCATCTATCATCCAAAACGATCCCTACAAATATTTTTTGTTTCTCTCTTAACATTTAATCTTTTTTCTGCTGAACACCGATCACAAAAACTATCAAAATTCTCGAAGCCATTTTATACCCCAAGAAAAGATGTTATGGTGTTCTCTGAGAAGTATTAGCCAATATTAATGCGTTGAGAAAGTGTGAAAGAATTCTCCTGTGAGGGGTAAGAAGCATGGCGCTGGTGTATGGTTAATAAGCAATGCTAAAGAACTGTCGATAAAAGAAATCTGATCTTTAAAAGTATGAGCTAGAATATTAGGAAGAAACTTTTCTTTGGGGTAACTTTTTAGAGGGGGTTCTTTTTTAATCCCCGTGTAGTGCTAAGTATTTGTACCTATAAAATAATGGCCGGAGGTGTGTTGTGCAATGGTTAGAGTCGAAGGATGTGGGAAACGTCGACCCGAGTTCAAATCTTGAAACGAGGCTGTTTGCATTTCACATAGCGCTAATACTCTTAGGAAAATATGGCTTCTAACAGTAAAACTCTGAATTCAAACCTGGTAAAACCCCGCTTTAAAAATTGACCTTGTGTCAACATCCTGCTCGTGCAGAGGTGTTGGTGAATATATATGTATATACAAGAATGTATATTCTATCAAACCTGGGGATAGAGAATGTTCAGGTATTTTGTATAATTTGATATTTCGGGATGTTGTCCTCATCTTTATTGTTATATACAAAAAGTTTCACGGTTATGTGCCCTCATAATAATCATCAGAATTGTATGTAGAGGCCAAAGAGAGAAAAAAGACACCGGAGAAGTTATCTAAGTTTTATATATATATATATATATATATATATATATATATATATATATATATATATATATATATATATAATACGTTAAGTAAGAGCATAATTAGAAGGGTCTACATGAGTCAGACACTATCTACCTAGGTTCCCGAAGGTTCTTCAGTATAGGTAGATAGTCTGACTCATGTAAAGTCCTTATATATATATATATATATATATTATATATATATATATTATATATATATATATATGATAATTTGCCGTCATTGATGTGATAGGGAGTGTTCAGGATGTTGTATAATTAGATTTTTTGGAATGCTGTCCTCATCTTACTGTTATTATAAAAGTTTCACTAATGAGCCCTCCGGATTTCTTCAGGTGTTTCTGTCGAACTCGGGACTTCTTGTCAAATTCGGGGGGCCTTTATGTTTTAAACGGGACCCTTCTTGGAACATCGAATCAAACCCT
This sequence comes from Doryteuthis pealeii, assembly GCA_023376005.1. Taxonomy (NCBI): domain Eukaryota; kingdom Metazoa; phylum Mollusca; class Cephalopoda; order Myopsida; family Loliginidae; genus Doryteuthis; species Doryteuthis pealeii. The sequence goes on along the minus strand of CM042159.1, from coordinate 42,784,229 downwards.
TTATTTAATCCATTGGAGATGTTTGTTTTCATTCCGTTAACCCTGAATGGGACAAGTATTGAACCCAATACCTTGCGATTCCTGTCAGTAATCTTCTTATCTCCGACAAAAACAGAAGCAGTGATCTGATAGGGAGGAACTTTATCTGTGAGGAGTAAAAAACAAAAAAGTATATTCTATTTCTACTAGCAGGACCTGTGGATATACCACAGTAATGATAATTCAATTATTACAATGTTGACATGTTTACTTAAGAACTATTGCCAAAATAGTTCAATATGGAAACAGTATAATAATCTCTGATTTAACTCTCTCTCACTCTTTTTTCTTTCTTTTCATTTTTCATTATGATCGATTTGAAACAGATTAGCATTATCGCTCCGCTTGCTCACCCCTCTATTTTTCTCCTACTTTCTTTTATATAATATTTCTATGTAGCATGTCTTTTTCTTCCCTTTCTCTGGTACAAGTATGTTAAGTAGGCTCCGGATTACGACATGAAGGCTCCTGATTTTTCTGATACTACGAGATTTTCCAAATAGTATTTTGTGTAATGTATTTTATGTTATTTTCTAATACTAAAGATTTTACCAAATAGTAGTTCTCATACTATGGTACGCGGATTTCTAATACCTGTGTGATTTTCCAAATAGTATTTGCATAGCATTTGTAGGAAATTTTCTAATAGTAAGTGATTATCCAATAGTATTTCAAATTAGTATTTGTAGATCATTTGTTAATACTAAGAAGATTTCCATCAGTATTTAGTATGTATTTGTAGATCATTTTTAATACTTAAGAGATTTTTCCATCAGTATTTAGTATTGTATTTGTAGATCATTTGTTAATACTAAGAGATTTTCCATCAGTATTTAGTATTGTATTTTTTAATCATTTTAATACTAAGAGATTTTCCATCATATTTAGTATTGTATTTTGTAGATCATTTGTAAGAGATTTTCCATCAGTATTTAGTATTGTAATCATTTTTAATATAAGAGATTTTCCATCAGTATTAGTATTGTATTTGTAGATCATTTGTTAATACTAAGAGATTTTCCATCAGTATTTAGTATTGTATTTGTAATCATTTTTTAATACTAGAGATTTTCCATCATATTTAGTATTGCATTTGTAATCATTGTTAATACTAAGAGATTTTCCATCAGTATTTAGTATTGTATTTGTAGATCATTTTTAATACTAAGAGATTTCCATCAGTATTTAGATTGTATTTGTAGATCATTTGTTAATACTAAGAGATTTTCCAAATAATATTTAACATAGTATTTGTCCGGAATTTTCATATACTTAGAGATTTTCCAAATAATATTTAGCAATGTACGAGGGTGAGTCAAAAAGCTAATGCAATTTTCTTTAGGACAGTCATAATACCAACACACGAACATGTATCATACATCAAAACGAAGCTGGTCCTCTGTAGATCACATCCACAGAAGACTACAAATTATTTTCCCCGTCGCTGAAGTAATGTTTGCCTCTCAAACTCTCTTTCATGGGACGAAGAGAGGCAAACATTATCCAGTGACGAGGAAGTGAAATCTGTAGGGAAGAAGTGGCTCAAAGAACAGGCAAACATATTTACGAGGCAGGGATACATACTCTCATTCGAAGGTGGACACATTGCTATTGTGAGAAACGGAACTATGTGAAGAAGTAGGGATATGTTTCCACAGAGGACCAGCTTCATTTTGCTAAATAATACATGTTCATGTGTTGGTAATTATACCTGTCCTAAACAAAATGGCATTACTTTTGACACACCCTCGAATTGTGAACACTTTTTAGCACGAAGAGATATTCTAATTTTTTAGCATTTTTATCGAAGTGATTGTGTTGTTCGTGCCAATTTATTTGACCTTTTAACAAATAAACTGCACAAGGGTTGATATTGGATTTAAGAAACAAACAAATTGACACAAATTAAAAGCATTCTTTAATAACACTTTTATTTTGTTTTGACTCCATTTTTTACCCCAGTCCCAATAAATCGGAGACAAGTTCATTTAGTACAAGAGAACATACAATCAATAAACATGAAATAAAAATTCTTAAATTTAAGTAACTTTTCAGCTTCAAATTAGTGAAAATATGAATATAGATTTTATATTCTATTTGGCACTTGCTCAGATTATTCAAGTGAGTAAATTTATGCTCTAATGTAACAAAAAGGCAGCGTATGTCGTGTAATGGTTATCGTCATAGGATATGGGCTTGGTATAGTTATTTTACAAAGTATAGATTAGACGTACAAGAAGACCAGAAAGAATCGAGCGCCCAGTGAGAATCTAAAACTCACTAACCACATGGTCTGTGAATCGAGCCTTGTAACCATTACACCAACGTAAGGTACTAAAAAATGGCTTCGGCATAGTTATTTACCAAAGCTTAGCTTAGATGTGGTACAAGGCCAAAAGTATAGAACGCCAGTGAGAATCGAACTCACTAACAATGATCTGTGAATAGAGCCTTGTAACCATTACACCACGTAAGGTACCAAAAATGGGTTCGGCTATAGTATTTACAAAGCTTAGCTTAGATGTGGTACAATGCCAAAAATTATAGAGCGCCCAGTGAGAATCGAACTCACTAACAATGATCGTGTGAATTGAGCTTGGTAACCATTACACCACGTAAGGTGCCCAAAAAGGGTTCCGGCTATAGTATTAACAACGTTTAGCTTAGTTGGTACAAGGCCAAAGATAGAGCGCCCAGTGGAGAATCGAACTCACTAACAATGATTGTGATTGAGCTTGATAACCATTACACCACGTTAAGTGTGCCTAAAATGGGTCGGCTATAGCTGTAATTTATAAAAGCTAGCTTAGATGTTGGGTACAAGGCCAAAAAGTATAGAGCCGCCCAGTGACGATCGAACTCATAACAAGATCTATGAATTGAGCTGGTAACTCTATTACACATGTAAGTGCCCAAAATGGCTTCGGTCATAGTTCTTTACAAACAGCTTAGAATTGAAATATCCACAACCAGATACAGTTATTATCATAGATTCCGAAATTTGCGTAAAACAACACGTAGGCATTCTTTTATTTGATTTTATCAATTTTGCCTGAGCGTTTTGTTCCTCCATCATTGACTTAAACATCTTGCTTATTCTTTTGCACTGATATGTGTTGTCCTATTCTACATGAGGGATGTATTTTTATTACTTTTATTCATACATCTAACTTATCTATGTATCATCTTTCTTTTTTACATTTTACTTATCCTTCGGCGAACGCTTTTCTTACCATCTAAAGTGGTTCTTATTCTTTAAGTCCACGGGTTATTAGAGCTGAATACTATTTATTTCACGGCTAATAAAAAAAGGAAAAAAGAAACCAACAAAAGAGGAAGAAAAAGAAAAGGCTCTGTAAATCAGAATTTTCATTATTCCCAGTCGACATGGACAATATGCTAAAATAGTTGCTTCATTGTTAATAGAACATTTATTTTTTGTAAGAAAGACTAAATATACAAACTGCCGAACAATGGCGCTGTATCTTTATTTATAAAGCATTGACAAACGCCGTTACTCTCGATCGACCATTTTAAAATACGTATTACTTTTGTTTTTAGATCCTTTATGTTATTGATTCTTTCATATGATTTTACACGTGCCTGCTTTTGTTTAGGAAATTTTTTTGGGTTTTTTTTTCGGAAAAATTTGAAAAAAATAAAACCAATAAAAATAGCATAAATCCAAAAAATAATAATAATAAAACAAAAAAAAATAAATTAAAAAAAAAAAAGTAAAAAAAAAATTCTTATTTATAATAGAGATTGTGGGTTTTTTCGTCGCTAACCCCAAAAACTATTTCACTACTGATGTCCACAACTCCCTTAGTTATTACGTCACACTCTAAATATATTATTTTTATTTAAACTCAATATTTAAAAAATTGGTTTATACATTATAATACTGTTGACCCATATCTACACACTAGAAGTCGGCGGGCGGCCTACATCCGGTATCAGCCAGTCAGCGAGGGAGTCTATCCCCTTTTCAATAACGCTAGCGCCAAGCAGATTGTTTTGCGTCTGAGCGGGGACCACACCTACCATCAGCCTCTTACTTTACCGCACAGATCCCTGTGCTACTCATACGCTGAGTTGGCGAGGACGTATCGAACTAGGAACCTTGTGGTTTTCTACGCCGAACACTCTACAGACTGAGCCTAACCCGGCCCCTCTACTACTAATAGACATGAAAAAATCCATTTATTAATAAGATAAATGCTATTAAATAAAACAGGTTCAAAATCTGCATAGAAATTAGTGCAAAACATCAATTAATAATTAATATAATTAATCATAAGAGATAAAATCTCGAAAGCAATTAGAGTTTTCTTTTAAACGAAAGATTATATTTAACATTACAGAATCTGGTCTTAAGATTATCGCATCACATGGAAAATCTGTTCTTTTCTGAGAATTCTTTCATACTGAGCCGTGGCATTTTGAATACCACTAATAGCTGCATTACTTAGAATTATATTGAATTGTAATTTTTGCCACTAATTTCTATGCCAGATAATTTGGAACCAGTTTATTATACATTTATCTTATTATAATGGATTTTTCATGTTATAGTATGTAGAGGGGCCAGACCGGGTTAGCTCAGTCTGTAGAGTTGTTCGGCTAGAAACACCAAGGTTCCCTAGTTCGATACCGTCTCGCCAAACTCAGCCTATTATGAGTAGCACAGGGATCTGTGCGGCTAAAGGTAAGGAAGCTGATGGTGGTGTTGGTGCCCCGCCTCAGACGCCAAAACAATCTCGCTTGGCTAGCGTTATTGAAAATGGGATAGACTCCCTCGCTGATGGCTGATACCGATGTAGGCCGCCCCGCCGACTTCTAGTGTGTAATTATTGGTCAACAGTATTAATAATGAGTAAAACAATTTTTAAATTAATTGACGGTTTAAATAAAAATAATATATTAGAGAATGTGACCGTAAAATAACTAAGGGAAGTTTGACATCAGTAGTAAATAGTTTTGGTTACAGACAGAAAAAAACACACCAATCTCTATATAATAAAGATTTTTTTTTTACATTTTTTGTTTTTAATTTATTTTTTTTGTTGTTTATTATTATATTATTTTGTGGATTTTATCTATTTTATTTGGTTTTATTTTTATTTTTTCATTCGAAACAAAAATCTAACAGGCAGCACCGTGTTAAATGCATCATGAAGAATCAATAACAAAAAGATTCTAAAACAAAAAGTAATACTATTTTTAAAATTGGTCGATCGGAGAGTAAACGCGTTTGGTCAAATTGGCTTTTATAAAAAAGATTACATAGCGCCAATTGTTCGGCGTTTGGTATATGTAGTCTTTCTGACAAAAAATAATGTTCTATAACAATTTTGGAAGCCAAACTATTTAGCATATTGTCCATGTCACTGGAGAATATGGAAATTCTGATTACAGAGCCTTTTCTTTTTCTCTCTTTTTTTGGTTCTTTTTTCCTTTTTTTATTAACCGTAGAAATAAATATATTCAGCTCTAATAACACTGACTTAAAGATAAGGAAACCACTTTAAGATCGTTAAGAAAAGCGTCCCAAGGATAAGTAAATGTAAAAAAGAAAAGAATGAAAAACCAACTAGATAAGTTTAGATGTATGAATAAAAAGTAAATTAAAAATAATCCATTGATGTATTTTTTTTTTTTTTTTTTTTTTTTTTTTGGGACAAAAACTTGTGCAAAAAAGGAAATAAAAAAAGATTTTAAGTCAATGATAGAGGAAAACAAAACGCTAAGGCCCCAACTGATAAAGAATCATAACAAGAATGCTACGTGTTGTTTTAACCAAATTTCGGAATCTATGATAATAAACTTATCTGGTTGTGATATTTCATTCTAAGCTGTGTAAAGAACTATGACCCGAAGCCTTTTGGGCACTACATGGTATGTTAATGGTTACCAAAGCTCAATTCATAGATCATTGTTAGTGAGTCGATTCTCACGGGCCTCATTATTTTGGCCTTGTACCACATCTAAAGCTAAGCTTTATAAAGTAACTATAGCCGAACCCATTTAGCACCATTAACGTCAGTGTAATGGTTATCCAAGCTCAATACACAGATCATTGTTTAGTGAGTTCGATCTCACTGGGCGCCTATACTTTTGGCCTTGCTAACCTCCACATCTAAGCTAAACGTTGTGTAAATACACTTAGGCCGAACCCTTTTGGGGCACCTTACGTGGTGTAAATGGTTACCAAGGCTCAAATGCAACAGATCATTAGTTAGTGGGAGTTCCATTCTCACTGGGCGCTCTTATATTTTTGCATTGTACCACATCTAAGCTAAGCTTCTGAAATAACTGATAAGCCTAACCCCATTTTTGGTACCTTACGTGGTTATCGTAATGGTTACAAGCGCTCTATTCACAGATCATTGTTGTGAGTTCGGATTCTCACTGGGGCGTTCTATACTTTTGGCCTTGTACCACATCTAAGCTAAGCCTTTGAAATAACTATAGCGAAGCCCATTTAGTACCTTACGGTGGTGTAATGGTTACAAGGCTCGGATTCACAGGACCATTGTTAGTGAGTTGATCTCCCACTGGGGCCCGCTCGATTCTTCTGGTCTTTTGATTTTTCTTGTCCAACAGACGCAAACAACACGTCTAATCTATACTTTGTAATAACTATACCCAAGCCCATATCCTATGACGATAACCATTACACGGACATACGCTGCCTTTGTTACATTAGAGCATAAATTTACTCACTTGAATAATCTGAGCAGTGCCAATAGAAATAAATCTATATTCCATATCACTATTTGAAGCTGAAAGTTACTTAATTTAAGAATTTTTATTTCATGTTTATTGATTGATTGTTCTCTTTGTATCTAAATTGAACTTGTCTGCCGAATTATTGGGACTAGCTAAAAAATGGAGTTCAAAACAAAATAAAAGTGTATTTAAAGAATGCTTTTAATTTGTGTCAATTTTGTTTGTTTCTTAAATCCCCAATAACAAGCCCTGTGCATGTTTATTTGTTAAAAAGCCGTCAAATAAATTGGCACGAACAACCACAATCACTTCGATAAAATGCTTAAAAAAACAATTAGGAATATCTTCTTCGGCCTAAAAAGTGTTCAACAAATCGAGGGTGTTGTCAAAAAGTAATGCCTTTGTTAGGACAGGTATAATTACCAACACATGAACATGTATTATTAGCAAAATGAAGCTGTCCTCTGCTGACATATCCCTTACCTTCGTTCACATAGTTACCGTTTCTCACAATTAGCAATGTTCCACCTTCGAATAGAGTTATGTATCCCTGCCTCAGTTTAAAAATTTCATGCTTGCCTGTTCTTTGAGCCACTTCTTCCCTTACAGAATTTTCACTTCCTCGTCACGGGATAATGTTTGCCTCTCTCGGTCCCATGAAAAGAGTTGAGAGGCAAACATTACTTCAGCGACGGGAAAAATAAATTTGTAGTGCTTCTGGGATGTGATCTACAGAGACCAGCTTCGTTTGATGTATGATACATGTTCGTGTGTTGTAAATTATGACTGTCCTAAAGGAAAATTGCATTAACTTTTGACTCACCTTTCGTACATTGCTAATATGATTTGGGAAAATCTCTAAGTGTACTATGAAAATTCGGGACAATACTATGTTAAATATTGATTTGGAAAATCTCTTATATTAACAAATGATCTACCAAATACAATACTAAATACTGAGGAAAATTCTCTTAGTATTTAAAAATGAATCTACAAATTACATACTAAATACTGAATGGGAAAATCTCTTAGTATTAAACAATTGATTACAAATTGCAATACTAAATACTGATTGGAAAATCTCTTAGTATTAAAAATGATCTACAAATACAAATACTAAATACTGATGGAAAATCTCTTAGTTATTAACAATGATTCTACAAAACTACAAAGTTACTAAATACTGATGGGAAAATCTCTAGTATTTAAAAAATGATTACAAATACAATACTAAATTACTGATGGAAAATCTCTTAGTATTAACAAATGATCTCAAATACTATACTAAATACTGATGGAAAATCTCTTAGTATTACAAATGATCTACAAATACAATACAAAATACTGATGGAAAAATCTCTTAGTTATTAACAAATGATCTACAAAACAATTACTAAATACTGATGGAAAATCTCTTAGTATAACAAATGATTCTACAAATACAATACTAAATACTGATGGAAAATCTCTTAGTATAACAAATGATCTACAAAATACTATTTGAAATACTATTTGGATAATCACTTACTATTAGAAAATTTCCTACAAATGCTCATGCAAATTACTATTGGAAAATCACACAGTATAGAAAATCCCGTACCAATAGTATGAGAACTACTATTTGGTAAATCCTTTAGTATTAGAAAATAACATAAAAATACATTACAAAAATACTATTTGGAAAATCTCGTAGTATCAGAAATCAGGAGCCTTCATGTCGTAATCCGGAGCCTACTTAAACATACTTGTACCCAGAAAGAAAGGAAGAAAAAAGACATGCTACATTAGAAATATTATATAAAAAAGAAAGTAGGAGAAAAATAGAGGCGGTGAGCAAGCGGAAGCGATAATGCTAATCTGTTTCAATCGATCATTATGAAAAAATGAAAGAAAAGAAAAAAGAGTGAGAGAGAGTTAAAATCAAGTTATTATACTGTTTCCATATTGAACTATTTTGACAATAAGTTCTTAAGTAACATGTCAAACATTGTAATAATTGAATTATCACTTGTGGATATCCACAGTCCTGCTAGTTAGAAATAGAATATACTTTTTGTTTTTCCTCTCACAGATAAAAGTTCCTCCTATCAGATCACTGCCTTCTTGGTGCTCGGACATAAGAAGATTACTGACAAGGAATCGCAGATTGGGTTCAATACTTGACCCATTCAGGGGTTAAACGGAATGAAAACAAACATCTCCAATGGATTAAATAAAGGGTTTTGATTCGATGTTCCAGAAGGGTCCCGTTTAAAAAACATAAAGGCCCCCCCGAATTTGACAAGAAGGTCCCCGAGTTCGACAAGAAACACCTGAAGAAATCCGGTAGGCTCATTAGTCGAAACTTTATATACATAACAGTAAAGATGAGACAGCGATTCCTCAAAATCTAAAATGTATAAAAACATCCTGCTATCACATTCCATTATCACATAACAAAGGACGAGCTGGAACACGTTCGCACCCTTAATTATACTTCTATATATATATATATATAATATATATATATATATATATATATAATATATAAAACTTAGATAACTTCTCCGGTGTCTTTTTCTCTCTTTTGGCCTCTACATACAATTCTGATGATTATTATGAGGCACATTAACCGAACTTTTTTGTAGTATAACAATAAAAGATGAGGACAACTCCGAAATATCTAAATTATCACAACAATACCAGAACATTCTCTATCCCAGGTTTTGATAGGAATATACATTCTTGTATATACATATATATCACCAGACACCTCTGCACGAGCAGGATGTGACACAAGGTCAATTTTAAACGTTTACCAGGTATGAATTCAGAGTTTTACTGTTAGAAGCATATATTTCCTAAGAGTATTTAGCGCTATGTGAAATGCAAACGGCCTCGTTCAAGATTGAACTCGGGTCGACGTTTCCACTCCTTCGACTCTAACCATTGCACAACACACCTCCAGCCATTATTTATAGGTACAAAAATACCTAGCACTACACGGGGATTACAAAAGAACCCCCCTAAAAAGTACCCCCCCCCAAAGATAAAAAAGTTCTTCCTAATATTCTAGCTCATACTTTAAAGATCAGATTCTTTTTATATCGACCAGTTCTTTAGCATTGCTTATTACCATACACCACGCCATGCTTCTTACCCCCTCAAGGAAAGAATTCTTTCACACTTTCTCAACGCATTGCCAATATTGCTAATTACTTCTCAAGAACACCCATACATCTTTTCTTGGGGTATAAAAGCTTCGAGGAATTTTGATAGTTTTTGTGATCGGTGTTCAGCAGAAAAAAGATTAAATGTTAAAGAGAGAGAAACAAAAAATATTTGTAAGGATCGTTTTTGGATGATAGATGAAAAGATGAAAAGAAACTACGAGCAAATAAAAGAGAGAAAAGAGAATTTTGTAAACGACAAAAGGCGAAACATAAAAACAGAAGGCAATAAAACGGACGGGAAAGACAAGAGAAAAAAAAGATGAAAACTGGAAAATATTTACTATCTAATATTTAAGAAATAAACAAAAATTAGCCACGGACAGAATGGACGTCAGGGAAGGATGTGGAAATAGGAGTAAATAAAAAAAGATCAAAGAAGAGGGTGGACATTTTATGAAAAAAAAAAAAAAAAAAAAAAGAAAAAAGAAAGGAGAAAAAAAAGGAAAAAAAAGAATATGAAAGAGAAAAATAACATGCAGAAAAATATCTAGTTCCGAAAAAGATTGAAAAAGTAAAAAAAATTAAAAAAATCAATAGGACGATGGAGAGAAGAGAAACGGAAAAAGAATTAGATAAAGAAAAAAGAAAAAAAAGAGTTCAAATGAATGAAAAAAAAAAGAAAATGAAAGTGAAAAGAGACAAACATATACAGAAAATAAGCTTAGATAAAAAAAAACTTAAAAAATAGATGAAAAAGAAATAAAGAATCCAGAGCGCAATGAATAGAAAAAGAAATGAATAGAAAAAAGAATGAAAATAGAAAAAAGGAATGAAAGAAAAAGAATGAAAGAGAAAAAAAGACAAACATAATGAAGAAAGAATCAAAAAGAATGAAAAAGCGAAAAAAAAATGAAAAAGAAAAAAAGAATGAAAAAGAGAAATGAAAAATAAAAAAGAAGAAAAAGCAGAAAAAGAAAAGAGAATGAAAAAGAAAAAAAAAAAGGAATGAAAAAGAAAAAAAAGAATGAAAAAGAAATTGAAAGAGAAAAGATATACATAAAATGACTAAATGAAAGAAACACCAGTAATAAAAAAAGAATAAATAATCAATTGGTGATGAAAAGAGAGAGCAAATTAAAAAGAAAAGAAAAAAAAAAACGAATGAAAAAAGAAGTTGTCGTCAGAAAAATGAGAAAAACGAAAAAAATTAACAGAAAAAAAAATCGAGTCTTTGTAACTCGAACTTTTTTTTAATTCGACAAAAAGGTGAAAAAAAGAGTAAAATAATTTTTTGACCATCTGAAGATTGCCATACTATTCATGAACACGCAGTTATGCGAAAATTAACACCATAATACTTTCATCTCTGATTGGAACTGCTCTGCTATTTCAGCATTAAGCACCTTCATATGCTAAAATCTTTTCATAGTCCATTCTCATAGATACAATATATATATATATATATATATATATATATAGTATATATATGTTGTGGTGTGTGTGTGTGTGTGTGTGTGTGTGTGTGTGTGACCACTTACTGAGTGAGATTAAAGTAACGTTAAATTAATAACCAAACATTGCACAAGACTCGAAAAAAATTGACAACCAACATGAAAGTGAACAGTGATAACGGATCCATAGTCTTTAAAATCTGGAATAATCCAAAGGAAACCCCCTGAGCAAATTTTAAAAAACCCGGAAAACTAGAGATCCCCAGAAAGGGGATTGGGGCACCTTTTCCAAAAAAAATCCTTTTTTTGCACTTTTTAAGCATTAAGCATCCATACAGAGAAGAGCTCCGTATAACTGAGAAGACTTGCTCGACCTCGACTTTTTTCAAGGTCACCAGTTCCTTACTAGTGTGAAAAGACGCATAAAAAAAACAAAAAAAAAAAACAAACAAACAAAACAACAATGAAGACAGGAAAATGTTTCCAGGCTTCGTAAGATTGCATATTTCCGGTGTTTTGCACAATAATTGAAAGAGGAAGTGGGTGGTGTTGATCAATACATAGCTAGAGGCATGGTGTAATGGTTAGTGTCGTTAGGAAATGGACTCGTCGACCCGAGTTCAAACCCTGGACGAAGCTAGAGTTCACATAAAGCGCTATACTCCTGTGAAAGGTATGAATCCAACTACTTTCCCTCACGTTATGTAAATGTAGGGCATACTGAGCTCTTTGACCTTGTTAGGGCAACCAGTCTAGGAGAAAGGCAAACCTGTTAAACTCCGCTTGGGGATGGGTACTATTAGATTATGCTCCAGTCCTCATTACTGATATATTTCACTCATTACAAAAAAAAACATAACATAGAAAATGAAAAATACAAATTCAAATGAAGCAGAAAAATGAAGGAGAACGAATGAAAAAAAACGGAAACAGATGTAGAACGAAAACAATGTAGAATAAAGGTGAAGAAAGATGAAGAAAGATGAAAAACAAAAAGAAAACGAAGAAAAGACAAAGGAAATTTGATGGAAACGAAAAAGAGAGGAGGTTGAAAATAATGGTTGGTTGGATGTTATGTCAACCCTTGTTGGGTTATTTCTTGCCGAAAACGTTTTGTTTTATTCTTTCTTGAATGGGTTTCAAATTATTTTAAACTCAATCTATAACAACCACATTTTGAAGAACCCATTGTTTTATTGAGAAAACCCTATTCAGTTAATATAATTCTGAGTCAGTGGTTGTAATAATTAGTAATGGGAAATGGACTCGTCGCGCCGAGTTCCAATTCTTGGATGTGGTAATTGCATTTCACTTAGCGCTAATCCCCTTGGAATAGGTATGTAATCCTACACTCCCTCCAGCTATAGATAAATAGTAGGGAGACTGGGCTCTTTTAAAACCTTGGTTAGGCAACCGGTATAGGAGAAGGAAAACTCTGAATTCAAACCTGTTGAACTCCGTTTAAGAAATTGACCTTGCGCCCACATCCTGCTCGTGTGGAGGGATGGTAAATATGTAATTCCTGAGTCAGAGTGGATCTGGGAGTAATGGTGATGAAAAGGTACTCCAACGTTCCCAGAGCTCCGGAATAGGAACTTTAGCATTTGATGTAGTTTAAATAACGAAAAGGAAAAGAGAAGCGTAATAGTTGTCGACCACTAAAAAAGGAAGCGAAGAGTAGAAGGAGAGGATAAAAGAGAGAAAGCAAAGAGAAATAAAGAAACAAAAAAAAAGGATAAAAAGTCGCTAATAAGCAGAGGAAGGAGGAGGTGGAGAGGGTAGATGGTAGATTAAAAAGAAAAATTGAAAATGAAAAACAGGAGATACAAAAAAAAAATACAAAAAGAAAAAAAGAACAAAAAAGTCCCAACCAAAAAGAAGGGACGGTGTGGGAGAGGTGGGGGTGAAATTGTAGAAACCCAGAAGAAATAAAAAAAGTCTGCCAAAAAGAAAGAGAGAAAAAAGTTATGACCAAATGAAAAGAAAATGGATGAAGATAATGGCAAAGAGAAAAAAGTGTGGGGTGATTAATAGAGAAAACACAACAGAAAAAACAAAAAACAAATAAAAAGTATTTTTTTAAATTAGAGGAAGGAGGAGGTAGAGGAGGGGGCAGCGGATGAATTATTTTTTGTTTGTTTGCTTCCAGGTTTTGTTTACGGCATATCAACCTCGTGGGCCATTTAATTCCGACAAAGTTTGAAATATTAAATTCTTAATCGATACTCAATTTTTTTATAAACACATTTATCTATTGAACGCATAGATTGGACCATAACAGGTACTATCACTCCGGCTCAGAGTGGGGGTCTGGAAGCAATGGTGATGAAAAGGTGCTCTGCATTCCCACACTTCCATAACTAGAAACCTCGCTATCAGAGAGTTTAACGTCATTCCCAGGACATAGGTTGAATTTGTGGTGAGCGGAAGTTAACGCTTTGAAAGCAGAATTAAAATGAAGAAAGTAAGAAGTCTTCGCATAGTATCAGGTAGAAAGAAAAAATAGAAATATTAAAATGATAATTTTCAACCAAGCATCATGTGACATTATTAGAGTTTGTATAATTACCAATATATATATATATATATATATATATATATATATATTATTATATATATATATATATATATATCCGCTCATTACAACCACCATAAATTAAAGAGAAAGAAAAAATTGAAGATGAAAAACAGGAGATCCAAAAAATAAAAAAATTAAAGAAAGAAAAAAATAGAACAAAAAATCTCAAGCCAAAAAGAAGGGACGGATAGTGGTGATGGATAAAATTGTAGAAACCCAGAAGAATAAAAGTCTGCCAAAAAGAAGAGAAAAAAAAGTAATACCGAATGAAAATAAAATGGAGGAAGATAATAGCAAAGCGTTGAATTATATGAAAGAAAAACAAAACAAAATAAAAGGTAAAGAGAAGAGGAGTTATCAGTTGTAGAAAACTGAAAAAAGGGAAGAGAAGAACAAAATAGGGGGGTGGGAGATGATTAAATAGAGAAAGTACAACAGAAATAAGCAAAAAAAAAACCAAATAAAAAGTATTTTTTTAAAAGTCACAACAAATTAGAGAAGGAGGAGGTGGAGGAGGGGTCAGAGGTTGAAATTTATTTACTTGTTTGTGTAATAATAAACGACACACACGGTTAGGGTTTAAGAAAGTTTTATTCTACTTAGAAATACTGTTATAGTCTATTGAGAGTCTATAATACTCTCACAAAAAATTAGAGGAACGAAAGAGTGAATGAAACGAAAATGGGAGGAAGGCAATGACAAAAAAAAACGGATTAGAGATGGCTTGAAATAACGGAAAGAACAACAGAAAAAGGTACAGAGAAGAGGAGTAGGAGTCGTTGAAACACTAGAAAAAGGAAGAAAAGAACAGAGGGGGGGTTTTAATGAAGCAAGCACAAGAAAAAAAAAAAAAAACGAAAATAAACGAACAAAAAGGTTTAAAAAAAAAGTCACTATCCATCTAGAATAAGTGGTAAATTTCAGTCAATTGTTACATTGAAAATCAGTTAATATCTTCTATCATCTATCTATCTATCTATCCCCCACACACACAATCACACAAACACACACACACACTTTCTCCTCTCTCTCTTTCTCTCTGTCTCTGTGTCTGTTTCTCTCCCTCTCTCTCTCTCTCTCTCTCTCTCTCTCTAATATATATATATATATATATATATATATATATATATATTATTTTCCAACCTCCCCGCACGAGTAGGATGCGACACAAGGTCAAATTTCTTAAATGGAGTTTAACAGGTTTTGAATTCAGATTTTTCTTCTCCTAGACTGGTTACCAAGCCATAGTTAAAGAGTCCATTCCGTCCTGCTATTTACCCGTAGCTGGAGTGAGAATTGGATTCATAACTTTCCCAAGGTATTAGCGTTAATGTGAAATGCAAACAGCTTCGTCCAGGAATTGAACTCGGGTTGAACACACAACACACACCACACACACAAACACACACACCCAATATATATATATATATATATATATATATATATAGCTGTTCGATCATCTGTATATCTATATATTATTTCTTCCGTTTTTTTTTCTTATCTATCTTTTTAGTTGTTTCATATCAATAATATGAATCAATCTATCAATCTATTCATCAATCTGTTTTTTTTAGTTTGTTCATATCTATCTATCTATCTATCTATCTATCTATATATTTCACTTTCTTAGTATCTATCTATTCAAGTTTATTTTTATCTATCTCATTTTGCTCATATCCCTATTTATATATCTATTTCAGTTTATCCTTATCTATCTATCTGTTTTAGTTTGTTCATATCAATCAATCAATCAATCAATCAATCTATCTATCTATCTATCTATCTATCTATCTATTTCACTTTGTCCGCATCTATCTGTCAATCTATTTTATTTTATATATCTATCTATCTATCTCATTTTCTTCATATCTATCCCTCCTTCTCTCAATCTTAAAAAAAAGTCAAAAACAAGCCGAGAAAGGGGGCTGGGTAGAGGGTAGAGGTGAAATTAAGAAGAAAGAAAAAAGGAGAGAAAAAAAAACAGAAAGAGAAAGAACAAAACAAAACAAAAATATTTAAAAAAAGAAGAAAAAAGGACGGTTGGAACAGGGGAGGTGGGGGAGAAATTGGAGAAACCCAGAAGAATAGTTTGTTCATATCTATCTATCTATCTATCTATGTATCTATTTCAGTTTCTTAGTATCTATCTATTCTAGTTTGTTTTTATCTATCTCATTTTGCTCATATCCCTATTTATATATCTATTTCAGTTTATCCTTATCTATCTATCTGTTTTAGTTTGTTCATATCAATCAATCAATCAATCAATCAATCTATCTTTCTATCTATCTATCTATCTATTTCACTTTGTACGTATCTATCTGTCAATCTATTTTTTTTATATCTATCTATCTATCTCATTTTGTTCATATCTATCCCTCTATCTCTCCTTCTCTCAATCTAAAAAAAAGTCACAAACAAGCAGAGAAAGGGGGCTGGGGTAGAGGGTAGAGGTGAAATAAAAAAGAAAGACAAAAAAGAGAAAAAAAACAGAATATAAAAAAAAACAGAAAGAGAAAGAACAAAACAAAACAAAAATATAAAAAAAAGTCAAAAAAAAAAAAGAAAGAACGGTTGGAACAGGGGGTGGGGGAGAAATTGGAGAAACCCAGAAGAATAGTTTGTTCATATCTATCTATCTATCTATCTATGTATCTATTTCAGTTTCTTAGTATCTATCTATTCTAGTTTGTTTTTATCTATCTCATTTTGCTCATGTCCCTATCTATATATCTATTTCAGTTTATCCTTATATATCTATCCGTTTTAGTTTGTTCATATCAATCAATCAAGCAATCAATCAATATATCTATCTATCAATGTATCTATCTATTTCACTTTGTCCGCATCTATCTGTCAATCTATTTTATTCTCTCTCTCTCTCTCTCTCTCTATATATATATATATATATATATATATCATTTTGTTCATATCTATCTCTCTATCTCTCCTTCTCTCAATCTAAAAAAAATCACAAACAAGCAGAGGAAAGGGGCTGGGGTAGAGGGTAGAGGTGAAATTAAAAAGAAAGAAAAAAGGAGAGAAAAAAAAACAGAATATAAAAAAAAACAGAAAGAGAAAGAACAAAACAAAAGAAAAAATAAAAAGTCAAAAACCAAAAAAAAAAGAAAAAAAGAAGGATGGTTGGAACAGGGGTAGGGGGAGAATTGGAGAAACCCAGAAGAATAATAGCCCCCCCTCCCTTAAAGAAGAAAAAAAGAAAAAGAAAATATAAAAAGAAGAGCCAACAAAAAGGAGTAAAGTGGTAAGATTTCTTGGAAAGCAAGAAACACAAGTTCAGCCGTGGAATATCAAGTAAGCTGGCATGACCCAAGCTGTCAGCAATGCGTGGTGATGAGAAGCAGAAAGACGCAACAAGATTCCAACGGGCATTCTTCTTTTCGACGGGTCGGATCGTATCTTTTTTGGTTCTCAGCGGTGATACCCTGACAACAGCGCCACTGAGCGGTGATTCATGCCACAAATCGTAAGTTTACGTCTGAACAAGTTATTCCCGCTCAAAAGTTAGACGTTGCAACGATGGAAACCGAGATTTTTCGGTGAACTGCTTAAATAACAATTAATATAACACGAACAACAAAATCAACAAACCCCACAACACCAACACATCGTTATTAATAATCTTATTATTATAATTGATTGTGGGTTTTTTCTTTGTAACCGAAACTATATTACTTATAGAAGTCACAATTTCCCTTAGTTATTTACATCACATTCTCCATGATCTTATTTTTTATTCAAACCTCAATTATTAGTAAAAATTTGTTTTACATCATTAAGACTGTTGACCATATCTACATACTAATAACATGCAATTGTATTTATATATAAAAACAAAAATAGCGGATTACAGTGTGAAACGGGAAAGGCTAATTTGCATATTGATCTTAAAAATTGATTTTAAATAAATATATGCTTAGTATTATTGATTTTCTAATTGTTTGCTTTCATCTTAATGAATATGAGCAAAATCTCGGGGATAAATCTTAAAAGAGAAATTCATTAACAAGAAAAAATAACTGTAATATTATTCTTTACTTCCTATTTTAACTAAACAGTTAAATTAGGAAAATTTACCAATGAAAGACGGGAGTAACGGAAAATGATGGAAGAGTCAGTTCAAAGTTGTTTTATTTTCCAATCATACCCCCTCTGTTCCAAATCTTTTTATCTACATTCTTATTCAGTTTCATTAGCCTTTCTAATTTAATATGATATTTTATTATATTAAAACTTAAATACTCGCACCCGGAGGGTGCATATATTTGCTAGTAATATTAATGAAGATTCGCTTCCGGGTTTTTTTCTGTAACAAAAACTAAGTCACTGCTTATGTCACACTACCTAAAATCGTCATAACATAGAATAAATACACTCAAAATTTGAGCATGCAATGTTAGACTGTCCTCATTGGTTTTTTTTAAATAAATTTTAATAAATACATACCTGGTATTATCTATCTATATATAGTTTGTTTTATTTTAATATATATTTAAAGTTATCAGAACTAAGTTTCCGTTTCAATTTTTTCAATTTTTTAATCCTTTAATAAATGTATTTTATTTTTTACTCCTTTAATACATTTGATGATTTTACTTTACTTATGATACAAACTCTCTGATATTAAATTTTCAACTCCCATACCCTCAGGCAATATTTATTTTAGGTCGCCCAGTGGGCGTTTTTTATTTTGCTAGTAATAATAATAATAATAATACTGGTGTTCTTTAATCTCCCGACTGTTATCATACAACACCCTCAGATTAAGAATGAGAAGGAATACTGAAGAACTGAGACCATCCAGACAAGAGCATTGTTGAAATCGGCTAGAATATCCTGAAAAGTCCTGGAGAACCAAGGAGATTTGTTGTCACTCAGACTCCAGTGAAAGGTAATCAGCTAATGCTGATGTGAAAAACTCACAAAGAGTAAAATAAAAAGTTAAGTTGGCGGAATGGCCTGTTGTCGGTATTAAACAGACAGCGAGGGTATCTATCCCCTTTTCAATAGAGCGCTAGACCGGGAAGATTTTTTCCAAGCTGTATCGCCACACCTACCGCCAGCTCCACCCTTTACCGCACAGATCAGAATAACCAATCTGTGCTACTCATACACTGAGTTGGCGGGGACCGGTCTCGAAATTAGAACCTGTTGATTCCCAAGCAGATGGTCTACCGACAATTGTAGAATATGGTGCTCATCTTGAAATATCACAAAAATGCTTACCATAATGAAAATATTCTTTTAATGGCATGTCAACCTTCGTGGGTTATTCAATGCCAAATCCATCCTAGTAGAACAGTAGAGTTACTATTTAACCCAGAGCTGGGGATATGAGGGGATCATTACAATTCGTAAGGACAATAGTCCTAAATTGTAATGTAATAGCACGACTGTAATTCGAACTCGATTACTAGAATCTCTCTGTCCAGCACATTAGCCATTACACGACTTGGAATTCCCTCATAGTGATAAGGATCAAAATCATAAGCAGAACAAGAAGTTAAATCATCATCATCATCATCGTGTCACGCAGTTAGTCCGGATATCCATGACAATCTCTCGCCAACCTTCTCTATCACTCATTGTCCCCGCGAGGTCATCTGCGCAGCATCCAGTATCCGAGTAGAGCCGGTCAATGTAGTTCCTTGCTGGACGGCCCACAATGGCATGTCCATGTGCTGGTTTCCACAGGAGAACGTCACTTATGATATCGTCCTTGCTTTCCAGCAGTGTCCAGCATGTCTTGTTTGTCACACCGGATGGTTTTACGATAGGTCAAGTGGGCCGTACAGTTACCCCCTTGTCGGTGTTGTTTCCACGACTTGTTCAAGATCGCACACAGCATTCCACCTAGCTCATTCTCCAGGAGTTTCTTTAGAGTCCAAGTGGTGCAGCCATACAGCAGTACTGATATATAACCACAGCTTGGAAGAATTGTCGTTTTAACTTGTCAGTGAGATCGGATTTCCATATGACTGATAATCTGTTTATTGC
>CM042159.1:42719259-42759259 GCA_023376005.1 Doryteuthis pealeii | reverse complement strand
ATTTAATAATTATTAACTAATTAATTTTCAAAATTAGGTATGACTTCAGTTAAGCACATATCCTCTAATATATATATATATATATATATATATATATATTTATTTATTTTACAATGTTTTCATAGATCAATGTTCATTATCAACTTGTTGATAATGAACATTGATCTATGAAAACATTGTAAAATAAATAAATATTAGCTCTTACTGTGATTGAGCACTGTATTTCTTTGTTTCATCGCAAAAGAAATTTTGTTTTTACATATATATATATATATATATATATATAATATATATATTGTTTAGTAATCAAAGTAGGGAAAGCGTGTTTTTGGAAAAGACTTCGATCAAAATGAGCCAATCAGTATGGAACAATAACGACTTTCGTATCTCTGACCCCCAAGCCAAATACGGCTCTGACACTATCCCGTAATCCTTTCAATCTAAATCCTCCCCCGACGGACACTTCCAGGCCGACCTTAATAGATCTTATCCCGTGCTCATCATTTTGGGTCGGTCACATTTTGAGAAACAGTCGTCTAAGAAAACGAAAGTCGATAAGAAGGAAATCTGAGTTATGATCCAGAGAGCGTCTAAATTCGACCCCTCGTTATATTAGCTGGTAAGACAGATCGCAGAAAAGCTAAACCCCGAAATCTCTTCCATCGTTCGATTCTCTCTATTGCTTCAGTTCTTTATGTCTCTTTTTTGTTTCATCTTTTTTTTTCCTCAAATCTTATTTGTCATTTTCTACGATCACTTCTTCCGCTAAAGATTTTCTTTCTTTCATTAATTCTTTCTTTCTTTCTTTCTTTCTTTCTTTCTTTCATTCTTCATTCTTTCTTTCTTTCTTTCATTCATTCTTTCTTTCATTCTTTCTTTCATTCATTCTTTCATTCTTTCATTCATCCGTTCTTTCATTCTTTCATTCTTTCTTTCTGTCATT
The DNA here is from genome assembly GCA_023376005.1 of Doryteuthis pealeii. NCBI lineage: Eukaryota > Metazoa > Mollusca > Cephalopoda > Myopsida > Loliginidae > Doryteuthis > Doryteuthis pealeii. The sequence continues at coordinate 42,758,316 of CM042159.1, read as the reverse complement.
CTTCATTCATCATTCTTTCTTTCTTTCATTCTTTCTTTCTTTCTTTCTGTCATTCCTTCATTCGTTCATTCTTTCTTTCTTTCTTTCATTGATTCATTTTTTCATTCTTTCTTTCTTTGATTCATTCTTTCTTTCATTATTTCATTCATTCATCCATTCATTCTTTCTTTCTTTCCTTCTTTTTTTCTTTCATTCATTCTTTCATTCTTTCTTCATTCATTCATTCTTTCTTTCATTCTTTCTTACTTTCATTCATTCATTCTTTCTTTCATTCATTCTTTATTTCTTTCATTCATTCATCCATTCTTTCATTTAATTCTTTCATTCTTTCTTTCTTTCTTTCTTTCTAAATTGTCGAAACGCTTTACGGACTTTTCGCGAGGGACGCAGTAAGCGGAACTGATGTTTTAGCTGCTGTCCGGATCTCCTTCCAAGAAGATATGGACTAAGAAGTCGTTCGGAAGGTTTCGCTTTATATTGAGTACTTTGTGTTTTTCCAGACGAGGGGGTTGGAGGGTGTGATAGTAGCTTGTAACGTTTGCTATTCTGTGTGAGGATTTAGATCTTAATAACAATGGATGAGTAGACTCGAAGAATTTCGGTCGACAGACTGATAATATCTTGATGGAATCGAGGTAACCGAATTTTCTGTGCCATTTAAGTAGCTCTGACGTATTGGTAAAGTTAGAATACTTTAGAAAAATGATATACTAGTCATTAAAATGTCTGGAGACCATATATATATATATATATATATATATATATATATATATATATATATATATATTAATATTATTTTACAACTGAAAAAGTTGTTTAAAATATTCCAGTTGACGGTTTTTATCTTAAATTCAAATATAACTTAAGTTACATATAAACCAGAAATGAAATCGGCAACATTATCTACAATAAACAATTCGAATCATATCCCAAGAGAACTTCACAAAGGCAAGACATCTATTTAATTCTATTCAGTTTTTATTAAGTTTTAAATTTCGTATTATCTCCTCCAATATCTTCATATATATTAATAATATTAATTTTAGGCTTCAAAAGAGTATCTTTAAAAAATTATTTTTTTCCTTGAGAGAGATCCTTTGGAAATGATTTTTTATTTTTTTCATTAATTTTTAACTAAATAATTTAGAATCATATGCGAAGTCTTATAACACACACACACACACAACACACACACACACACACACACATATATATATATATATATATATATATATATATATATATATATATATATAAGTTGTAAACACGGTTTGTTTGGAATGGCTTTTTTGCCGACAATTTTTGGGAGAATAAGTGCTTAATTGGAGTCATACCAAATTTTGAAAATTAATTAATTAATAATGAATTAGGCGGGAATACATTTAAATAGGTATTCCCGCCTAATTCATTATTAATTAATTAATTTTCAAAATTAGGTACGACTCCAATTAAGCACTTATTCTCCAAATATATATATATATATATATATATATATATATATATATATATATATATATATATATCCTGTCCTCCTACCAGACCAAATTAACATAATGTCTTTTTTATGTGAGAAGCCAGGCACAAACCAAAGCTCAGTGCGGAAAATTGCATAGTCTCGTTGGCATTCTTTATAGGGCGTAAAAAGTAGGATGTGTTTGGTTGGTTGGTTGGATTTACGGCATGTCAACCCTTGTGTTATTTTATGCCGAAGCCATTTTGATTTATTCATTCTTATTGTGCATTCAAATTTTTTTCAAACTCAATTTTTAGACACATTTTAATACTCCTTTTTTAAATCTATTTAAACTACAGGTGAGACCCAACAGTATTACCACACCGGGCCAGTGTAGACCTGGGAGTAAAGGCAATAGAAGGGTACTCCACACTCCCCAGAGTTCCGAAATTAAAACTTTACAATGAGATGCAGTTTAACGTCATACCCAGGACACCAAGACCCTCAGCCACAGCCTTCTAGCTCATAAAAGATTAATAGGTTTGCCATAAATTAAACAGGGTTGGGACAATTATATAGGTGCTAGGACGACCTGACCGGCTAACTGATCGGAGGGTGTCTCTCCAACCCCGTGCAGCCTAAGTAAGAATTTCAGTCTGAAGTTTTGACTGCGCGAGCGATCTTGATCTGCCCAACGAGATTTCTAACGTTTTTTTTTATAAATCTTTAACTCAACAGGCCACACTTCTTGGATCGTCACACCTACGCAGTCTTCCTGTAGACACACCTCATTGCCCACACAGCTTGTTTTTATTGGTTATGAGTTACACCTACACATTTTTGGGCCTAGGCCTTGGCAATTGACACCTGTCATTCTGGATGTCGAATGTCAATACGTTCAAGGCAATATCCTGTGTTTGTTTTCAGGCCATCTTTGACACCCACCCGTGAGTCATGTGCACCTGATCCCCGGTTGCCAACTTTTCGTAATCAAGAGTTTGACAAAAATTGCAGCCAACAATGAAATATGATGGTTATTCTGTTATTGTATCGTAATTATTATGGTATACGGGGAATTTGGGGATTGAAAATGAAACAGTATTCAGATTTCTGGAGAAAGAGAGGAAAAAGAAATGAACAAAGATAGGGTAAAGTTTAGAATTCAATTGACCTACCAATGACCCCGGAACTAAAGTTAAAAATAAAATCGGATGTTCTACTTTCTGCGGGTACAAAAGTGACCCTCCAACCCCCGGGACGAAAGCTGAAGAAGAGGAAATCGGACATTTCGGGTTCCCCATAGTAGTACCGAAGATCTACGATAGAATAATTTGACCTTACCCTCTCTCTGTCTCTCTCTCTCTCCTTTTTTTTATCTATTTAACTCTCTGTCTCTGTCTCTGTCTCTGAAAAAGAACCCACGAGCCTAGAAAGGAATAAACGACCGCTCCGTGACTATACGACTTGCGTATGTTGTTTCTGAACTAACGACTACTACTACTACAACTAAACGACTACTACTTCAATTCGAATTTGGCTCTATGCAACATTATGGTATAGGGTGCTAACTGTGCTAATTTGGTCGTTAGGGGCTAGAGGAGTTACATTACTTATGCTGAATATGTTTCCATATTGCAGCAAGGGCTCCTTAAAATATTCTCAGTTGATTGAATAAGTCCTTATTTATGGCAAATGGGGCTCCTTGCCACACTTCAAAAATACACAATATCAGTTGCATCAAAATGGGATTAAAATAACTTCCATGGCCAAGTCAGTCGTTAGATATGAACCCAATCGAATAGATGGCGCCCTTTGCGAAACTTCTAAAAAACACACACTATATGATATGATATGATATGAATCCAACCGAATGAACCCAATCGAATACATCTGGGATATAATAAAGCGAAAGATTCGAAAGAAAAAATAATCAGAAACCAGAGCTTTTATGATTACTACGTAAAACATGGCAAGAACTCCCTCAAGATAATGTTGGTGAACTGATCGGCATCATGCCTAAAAGGGTCCTGGTATTAAAAAACGCAAAGGGAATGTCAACTAAGTATTATTAAATAAGTATTAGTACTTTATTATTTGGTTTGGTTTAGTTTGTTTTACGGCATATCAACCTCGGTGGGTCATTTAATGCCGACAAAATTGTGAAATAAATTCATACTTAATGCATAATACAATTTTGTTTATCAACTCATGTTTTTCTATTCAACCCATAGATGGGACTGTAACAGGTATTACCACTCCGGGTCAGAGTGGACCAGGTTGGTTGGTTGGTTATTAATTTTAACGGCATATAAACCCGTCCACGGTTATATCATGCCTAGCGGTTGGGGTGTTATACATATTGTGTATTCATATATATACTTTTAGTAATTGGTTTTAACAATGTGATAGCATTATTGGGAATCATATTGTATGGCATTGATTTGTTTCATGTCTATATTCTATGGTATAATTTTATTTCCCTAAAATAGGAGAAAATAAGGGAACAATGATGATAAAGGGGTGCTCAAAATTCCCCAAACCTCCAAAACTGGAACCTCACCATCAGATAGAGTTTAACGTCATTCCCAGGACATGTAGACCCACAGTCACCGCCTTCTAGCACCCATATGATAAAAAGGGGTAGGGTGTTGCCATGAGGGTTGGGGCAATCATATAGGTGCTAGGGCTTGAGTTGACCAGCCGATTTATCGAAGGGGGTCTCTCCGACCGCCCGTCTAGCCCGATAGGGCCAAAGTGGAGTATTGCATGTCATAAACTGCTCATCCACCTGGGTTCTATCCTTAAGCATCCCGGGTCGTCACCCACGGCCAACAGGTGGCCCCATTGGGGGAGTCTTACCCCTCTGCTGAGGTGCAGTCTAACGCCCCAGCCGACAGGGGGGAGTACTTTATTGTAATACTTTCTTTAAATAATTAATATAAAAAAAAACTCAGTTTATATGGGTGTCTATTTACTTCTGTCACATCTCTCTCTCTCTCTCTCTCTCTCTCTCTATATATATATATATATATATACATATCATATATATATATATATATATATATATATATATATATATATATATATATATATATAGTGATGCTGATAGGTTTTTGATTGACTGCTTCCTGGGACGCACAGATTTGTTTTGTATGTCCCCGGGAAAATTTAATTAATAAATTGTCGGGTTTTAATTTATCATCTGGGGAAACTAAAGACGTCTAACATCTACCTCGTAACCTATTCTAAGAAACTATTGAAAAGTATTTACAGTTAGCTTGAAAAAGTGAGGGAAGAAAAAGTAAGGGGCTCATGGTTACTGCGTCCTTTTAGATTTTTGTGCGTCAGGGACGCAGCACACGTACCTATCAACATATGTGTGTGTGTGTGTGTATGTGTGTGTGTGTGAATATGTATATACGTGAAAGAGAGATAAATAAAGTGATATACAGGGAGAGAGAGGGGGCTAAGGAAAGGGGGAGATTTAACGAGAAAAAATGGAGTAATAGGGACAAAATAGCGGAGGGGGGGGGTAATATTATACACTTACATTGATAATATTCGCAACTGATGTTAAGCTCAGGGAATTTTAATCGGCTCGCGAAAAACCATTACCGCAAAGCGTGACGCCCCCACTTTACGCTGCCCAGCCATTTGCTCAAATTATCAATTTTGATTGTTTTCTAATGAACGAGGATTTATTAAGTTTATTTGGGTTTGTTTTTTAGATTTTTTTTTTGTTGTTGTTTTGTTTGCTCACCAGACTCATAAACAGGCATATCATCGGTTTGCCAGTGCCTAAATAGTGAAGTCAGTAATTCGCTTGATTTAATTAGTTTTCTTCTATTTATTAAAAAAATTATATATATATATATATATATATATATATATATATATATATATATGTGTGTGTGTGTGGTGTGTGTGTGTGTGTGTGTAGCTCGCCTATTAAATTGTTTTGCAGCGTTTATTTGGTGTGTTAGTGATTTAGAAAAAAAATCTCTATTTATCTGTTTATGTATGACCCTCTACTTAAAAAGGAAAACAATTTAGCCGGCGTTATATTATTAACCTCAACTTGTTTTTTTTTTTTTCTTTCTTGCGAATGACGGAAATATAAACTAAATAATGTCAGATAAATGATAGCGTCGTTTTTATGCTTCATTTTTACGAGATTGTGGGAAGTGTTTTTTATGATCATAAAGCCGTTAGACTGTCGTTGGAGAAAACAAATGACAGTTTTATTGGCAATTAGAAGAAGAATTGCAAAACAAAGAAATAGAAGGATGAAAAAAGAAAATGAAAGAAAAAGCAAGAAAAAAGAAGAAAGAAGAAAGAAAGAAAGAAAGAAGAAAGAAAGAAAGGAAGAAAGAAAGAGAAGAAAGAAAGAAAGAAAGAAAGAAAGAAAGGAAGAAGTAAGAAGCAATTAAAAATAATATAATAGAGTCGAGCTAAAGAAATGAAAAAAAAAGAAGAAACAATAAACGAAATAAAGGATGAAAATAAAGAAAGAAAATGAATGAAAAAATGATTAAAAATAAATGACAGTTTTATTGGCAATTAGAAGAAGAATTGCAAAACAAAGAAAGAGAAGGATGGAAGAAGAAAATGAAAGAAAAAGCAAGAAAGAAAGAAAAAGAAAGAAAAAGAAGAAAGAAAGATAGTAAGGAAGGAAGGAAGGAAGAAAGGAAGAAAGAAAGAGAAAGAAAGGAAGAGAAGAAGTAATTAAAAAATAATAAAATAGAGTCGAGCTAAAGAAATGGAAAAAAAAGAAGAAAGACAATAATCGAAATAAAGGATGAAAATAAAAGAAAGCAAATGAATGAAAAAAAAATGAATAAAAATAAATGTTAGCTAATGAAAGAAAAAGAAAAAAGAAAGAATAAATGAAATTTAACCAACGAAATGAAAATAAAAGAAACATATTAAACGAAGGAAAAATGAAAATAAAAGAAAAGGGATTAAAGTGAAAAATGAATAAAAGAATCAATGAAAATAAGTGTTAGCTAATGAAAAAAAGAAAAAGAAAGAATAAAATTAAATTTAACTAATGAACGAAAAAAAAAGAAAAAAAAAAAGACTGTAAACAAAAGAAATAATGTAAATAAAAGAAAGCGAAAGAAAAAAGAGAGAGAGAAAAAGAATGAATAAAAACTAATGTAATTATGGAAAGAGAATTGAAAAGAACACAAACGAAAGGAAACGAAGGAAAGAAAAAAAACAAAAAATATGTAGATATGAAAGAAGAAAGAAAATAGAAAGAATACAAACAAAATAAAACGAGGAAAAGAGGAAGAAAGAGAAAAAATGTTGTTAATGAAAGATAAAGGGAAAAAGGAATACCAAAAGGAAGTGAAAGAAAAAAAGAATAAAAACAAAACTAGTTAATGAAAGAAAAAGGAAAAACAAACCATAGAATCAAAAGGAAAAAAGAAGGAATAAAAACAAAAAAATATATAAGAATACAAACAAAAGGAAACGAATGAAAGAAAAAAGAAAAAGAAAATGTAACTAATGTAAGAAAAACAAAAAAAAAAACAAAAGGAAGCGAAAGAAAGAAAAAGAATAAAAAAAGGAATAAAAACAAATAGTAGATAGAGAAAGTAAAACGAAAGTAAACCGAAAGAATACAAACAATATGAAGCGAATGAAAAAGAAATAATAAAAACAAAAAAGGGAACGAAACAAAAAAAGTTCAACAAAAGAGATAAAATAGACGAAAGAAACTGAAAGGAAGAAAAAAGGAAAAAAAAGAAGAGAAATAGAAGAAAAGGAATTAGGTGAAAGGAGAAGAAATGAAGAAAGAATATAAACAAAAGAAAGTGAATGAAAGAAAGAATAAAAATTAGAGAAAGAAAATTGACGAGTCATAGTTAGAATAATAAAGAAAATAATTTTAAAAACAATGAAAATAAAAGATTCAAACAAAGAAGAAAAACAATATCTATTAATAATGGAGATTCACTTCCGGTTTTTGTCCGCAAAAAAACTACGTCACTGCTTACATCACTATAACCGAAATCGTCATAACATAGAAAAAATACACTCAAAATTTGAGCATGCAACATTAGACAGTCCTCATTGTTTTTTAAAACAAGTTTTAATAAATACATCCCCACTATCATATATTTATATAATTTTTTTTATTCTAATAGATATTCAAAGTTAATAGAACTTAGTTTCGATTTCAAATTGTTTTTTTGTTTTTTTTACTGCTTTAAAAAATTTGATGATTTCATGATTTATCGTTCAAACTCTCACACATTTAATTTTTAACTTCCACCTCCTCAAGTAATATCTTTCAAAAATTCATTTTTAGTAAAATTAATTAAATAAAAGAACAAAGAAACTCACAGAAGAATCAAATGGAAGAAATCGAAAGAAAGAGAATAAAACTAAGTAATTTTAAAATAGAAAGAAATTGTGATTGTAAATGGAAAGAAATAATGAGAAAAATAAACCCATAGAACTTATCTATATCCATATATAAATAGCAGTTGGTGTGTATATATATGTATGTATGTATGTATGTCCGGATGAAACTACGAGAATAAAACAATTAACAACAACCTAAATATATATACACATTCACTATTATCAGATCTTGCTTTATGTGCAAAAATAATGAAGAGTTTATTTATATTTGTAAATAAATGAAAAAAAATTCGGACTTGAATAGCAAGAGAAAAAAATCAAGTGTTGCGTTCGGGATTGAAATATAAACAAATCAATTATGCAAGATCAACACAATTAATTGATCTGCAAGACTAACGTTTTTATTATCCCTTCTACCCAGGCAACGCCGGGTAGCCGTTTCTGGTTTAAATAAAAGAAGGAAACGGAAACAGAATGAAAGCAAAACAAAAAGTAAACGAAAGAATATGGAAAAGAAAAAAAAAGAGAAGAGACGAATGAAAGAATAAATAAAAAAAAAATAAATGAAAACAACACAACGAACTGATATAAGTAAACAAAACAAAAGCAGAAAACGAATGAAATAAGCAAAAAAAAAAAATGACAATAAAAGAAATTTAGAAACAAAGGAAAAAAAAAGGAAGACAGTATCTAAATGACATATAGGAAACAAAAGAAAGACAGTAAGTAAATGACGCATGGAAGGAAACAAAAGAAAGAAATTAAATAAATGACGTTTGAAATAAGACAAAAGTAAAACAGTGAATAAATGACCAATGAAAGAAAACAATAGAATTTAAATAAATGACGCATGAAAAGAAAAACAGCAAAAAAATGTCGAATGAAAGGAAACAAAAGAATGACAATTAGGAAATGACATATAATAGGAAACGAAAGAAAGACAGTAAATAAATGACACAGGGAAGGAAACAAACGAAAGAAATTAAACGAAAGAATTTAAAACGAAAAAAAAAAAAGAAAAAAAAAAAAACAGAACAAAAAAGAAAGTAAACGCAAAAATAAGGAAGCCAAAAAAAATAAAAAAAATAAAAATAAAACAAAAGTGTACATAAAAGAAAGAAAACAATGACAATTAGAGAAAGAGAACGAAAGAAAAATAACGGGAAGTAAGTAAATGTAAGCAAGAAAACAAAAAATAAAACAAAAAAATATGGTAACCGAATGAAAAACAGAAAAGAAAGTGAAAGTAGAAAAAAAAAAAAACTAACCGGAAATAATTTGTGAAAGTAAACGAAAGCAAGCAAAAAAGAAAACTGTTGAAAATGGACGAAATATACAAAGAAAGAAAAAAAGAACCTGGGAGTAATGTTAATGAACAGGTACTCCACACTCCCTAGAGCTCTAGAATTGGAATTTCACCATTAGATGCAGTTTAACATCATACCCATGACACTAAGAACCTCATCCACCGCCTTCTTGCACATATATAATAAAAAAGGTTAGGGGTTGCCATAAGGCCAATTAGGTCTGAACAATAGGTGTTAGACCTCTCCGACCAGCCGTCTAGCTTAAATAAGGGCCAAAGTGAAGTCGTGTCATGGACTACTCAGCCACCCGGATTCCGTCCTTAAGCCTCACAGGTCGCCACCCACGGCCAAGAGGTGTTCCGATTGAGGGGATTTTAACCTTCTGCAGAGGTGAAGTTGGTGAATGCTTCTGCTGTAGCCGACAGAGCAGCTTACAGTTATGTCGCGGAAGAAAATACTGAAAATACACACACAAAAATATATAAGAAATAAATAAAGTCGTCGGGGTGGCATAAAGTCGGTATCAGCCAGACAGCGAGGGAGTCTATCCCCTTTTTACTAGCGCTAAACCAAGGAAATTTTTTTAGCGTCTGAGGTGGTGCGCCACACCTACCACCCCTTTACCACACAGGCCCCTCATATGCTGAGTTGGTGATGGCCGGCATCTTACCAGGAATTCCCGATGAGTTACAACCAATATTGTGTATTATTTGATTTAGCAGACAAATTCTTTTTTCACTTTTTTTAGAGTTTTTTTGTTTTGTTTTTTTTAGCTAAGCACTTATCAGATATATTGCCGATCTATATTGGTTTGCTAAAAAAAAAAAAACAAAAAAAAAGCACAGTTACAACGTTAATTTATAAATTTTGAATGTACATAATTTTTTATAAACGCTAATAAAATAAAATCGGTGAAGTGGCCTATTGTCGGTATCCACCGGAGAGCGAGAGAGTCTGTTTTTGCGTCTGAGGTGGAGCAGCACACCTACTGTCAGTTTCATTAGAATTTCATCAGACACTCTGCTAATCATGCACTGAGTTAGCGAGAGCCGGTATCCAACCCTGAACCTTGAGGTTCCCAGCCAGACACTCTACCGAGCTAAACCAGCACAATAAATGAATAAAATACGAATAAAGAGGAAGCTGGATCGAAAGAATTATTAAATTGTACCAATTATCGTAGATTATTTACTGGTTATTGCCTTTGGAGAAATCAGGGACGGAAGTATTGCCACCATTATATCCTTTAAAATGGACGGCCTAACAGGAGACAAATATATGACCCAATCCACAAAAAATGAAACAAAAATGGTAATGAAAGATATAAATCAATGAGGAGATGAAAATGAAGAAAAAGGAAATACATTGCCAGAAAAGAAAGTGAAAAAAGCAAAGAAAATCTAATTGAAAATAATGGATGAAAGCGAAAATGAACGATAGTAAATAAATGAAAGAAAACAGTTGAAAGAAAACAAAATAAACAAAGAAAAAAATGAATAAAAGAGAGAAGGAAATGGAATAAAGAAGGAATGAAAAATAAGAAAAAGATAAGTGATGCAAACGAAAATAAAAATAAATAATAAAAACGGATAAAAATGAAGAAAAGAAAAATACATGAACGGAATAAAAGGAACTGCTTAAGAAAGAAGGAAACAAGAAAGAAAATAGAATGAAATTTAAATCTATGAGTGAATGAAAACGAGGAAGAAAAACGAATTTACTGAATAAAAGGAAGCAATTGAGAAAGAAGGAAAAAATAAATAAAATGGGAATTAAAATTTAAATCTACGATTGGATTAAAAAGAGCAAAACTAAATTCATCTTATTATGATGAAGAATCGTTGTTGTCTGTTGTAACCGAAACTACGTCACTGATTATGTCACAATGTCCTTAGGAATTGCGTAAATTCATCAATGAGTATTTAATTCATAGTCAAAATCATAAATACATAGAATAAATTTTATTTATCAACTCTATGAAAATCCGTGTTAGATTTGCTTCAAAACAGCCCATGTTATTAGTGCGTTTAAAATCCTGGAACGTGTTTTATATATCACTAAGAAATAAAGGTTTACATAATATATGATGTGGTTGATTTGCATACTGGTTTTAACAAAACTAGGTTTAATAAATAGTTACTTGGTGTTATTAATATCTAATATAATTATTTAATTCTCCAACCTATTAAAATTATATCCTATGAATGATTTTATATAGAAACAAATTAAAATATTATTTAAGAAGTGTAACCTTTTTGAATGCGTTCTTATTTAATTTCGTTAGTCTGTATAATCTAATATATTTAATTACATAAAACCTTGAATACTTTAAGCACGGAGGTTCGCATATTCTTGCTAGTTTATAGAATAAAAAGAAAGAATTTGAGAAAGAAGGAAAATAAATAAAAAAAATAGGAATGAATGATTTGAAAGAAGGAAAAAAGGAAAGAAAAATGGGGATGAATGATATAGATCTATGAGGGGATAAAAACTAAGAAAATAAAGATATATTTACAAAATAAAAGGAAAAGATTTGGGAAAAAGGGAAAAGAAGAAAAGAAAAATGGGAGTGAAATATACAAATCGATAAGTGGATAAAAAGGAAAAGAAAAATACATTTACAGGAAAAACGCGAGAAAGAAGAAAAGAAGATAATTGAAAGAACTATGGGAAGGAAAGAAACATACATTTAAAGACTAATAGAAGGAGCTTAAGTAGGAAGTAAAAAAGAATGAAAATTTGAATGAAGATATAAACGAAGGGCAAAAAGAAAAAAAATTAAATGAAAGTTATGAATATATGAGAGGATAAAAAGTCTAAAGTAAAGATGAAGAAAAGATTCTAGCCAGGGTTAACAGCTGACGAAGGGATCTTTATTCCGAAATATTAAGAGAATAAATCAAATGTAAACGAACAACATTATAGTTACCTTGCTTTTTTTTACTCTTGCATCGTTATAGCCTTCAAAAACCACCAAACCAAACTATATATATATATATATATATATATATATATATATATATATATATAGTATATTAAGAAAATTGAAAAAACACAGGTTTAAATAAGTTGGGTGGTAAGTTTATTGGCCGACGCTGCAGTGTTTCGATCTATTAATTAGATCATTTTTAGGGCATTTGTTGGTATATGGAAGGTGATATTTTTTTTATCACAGAATAACGAGAAAAGCAAGTGATAGTCCTTGTTTATCAGTCTGTTCAAAATTTGAAGTCTGAAGAAAGGACGCTGAAAAAAGTGGACGGTTTGAAATATGCCGTCAAATATTCACTTTTACGGTGTGAGTATGAAAAAAAAATTATCACCTTCCATATACCAACAAATGCACCGTGTGTATAGATGATATCAAGTGTTACTTTGATAGGATTCAACCAAAATTGAGATCTCAAATGTACAGATAAAGATTTGCGTATATATTTTTTACATATACTGAGTATTATGATTAAAGGGAAATAGATGAATAGACAAATAAATAAATAAATAACCAACTTCATTAATAAAATAAAATAAAATAAAATAAATCAGATATAATCTACAGTTTTGTATTTGTATATTTAGTGTGTTTTTAAGTTGAACATCTGCATTTCCCCGAAAATCAGACCTACCTACAAAATAAGACATAGCGTTATTCTTCAGAATCATTTTAGTATAAGCCCTCCCCTTAAATAAGCCCTATTTGAGAGCGGTAGACAGACGAAAAATAAGCAATCTTCACAATCCCATCTGAAGAATAATTAAAGTTCCAATTACCGTCGAACTGGGAAGACAAGGCAACAAACGATTGTAACTTAAATACAAACCCGAATAGTCACAAAGTCACTGCAGAATGACAGGATATATATAAGACTCCACAATGTCATTCAAATCAAGCAGTCAAGCAGCCAATCAGAACCCAAGGAATGGAATGCCTCAAATCACCGAAATTCATGAATGGGTCATTCTTGATTTCTATATATACCAACTGTCTTGAACACTGCTTAAATAGTACTTAGTTAGCTGATGTTATTCAAACCAACAGTAGATTTACTGACTTCAATACCATCATGCAAAGCAAACACTCAACATCCCCCGAAAATAAGCCCTAGTTTTATATTTCGGAGTGACAATTAGTATAAGCCCTGTCATATTTTTGGTTGAACTATATTTGTATATTTGTATATCATAAATAATGTATTTTCTTTTTAATGATATTTTTCTGAATGTTTAGAAAGATATAATTTTTCTGAATTTTTGAGATGAGGTTTGTTAATTTGCGTTATTTGGATTGTTCAGAGAAAGATAAGGACACAATTCAAAAAAATCCAAATAAAACATAAAATTCATAATTTACATTTCTAATGAAATTTTAATGATTAATTAATGTCAAGGCAAAATAAATAAATACATAAATAAATAACTTGATTAATGGAATAAATAAAATAAATCAAAGATAATCCGAAAAATAAATGTACACCATTGTTAATTGCTGGTTAGTCAACACCTCATACAATGATCATCGTGACCCGAGTTAAAATCCTGGACGAACCTGTTTGTGTTGCACACTGGACCCGTCAAAAAACACAAACACTTGTATTTAGGAAAATATAAGAGATGTTTATTTTCCCCGGTTGTGTACAGCTGAGAGTCGTGGTCAGGGTTACGCAATGTAGAGCCTTCGGGAGTTCTTTTCAATTGATCTCGAACCTGATCGTCGTCTGTCTAATCGATCTCTACGGGCTTCTTTTATTGTAGTCTGACCCCCGGTGTCACGCCTCTTTGTTCGTGACACATATGCAGTTTTTTCTGTAGACATGCCTCTTCACCCACGCAGGCTGGGCTATGGCTACGCATACAGATTTCTGCACCGAAATCATGTCAAACATCCACCTGCATTTCCAGGTGCAAAAGATCAGGTCGGGGCACATCCTGTTTTCGTTTCCAGGCTGCACCTGGCCCCCATGCACTCCTATTCAGCCCGGTCCTTGGGTGCACTGATCAGACAATATATTACATTTGCATTTCACAAATATTCTTGGAAAAGGTGTGTACCCAACTATCCATCTTTCAGCTATGGGTAAATCTTTTATCTTGGAATGGCAATTGGTCTAGAATGTAAATTCTGAATTTCAAATTGTAAAACTAACCTGTGAAAATTGACATTATGTCCCATCTTGTGTGTGAGGAGGGATTGATAAATACATACAAGAGAGATTGTCTTATTATGTCCAATCTGACAAATCGCTTTGTGTTGTAATGCTTAGTGTTGTGGGGTTTTAAGGGTACAAAATAAGACAAACGACTGGTAACAATGTATACAAATATATCGAACAAAAGGAGTAGAAATTTACAGCAAAGAAGGTGAAGATTGCGTTACGAGCTGACTCGCATTTGCTTCGACTCAAGCCACAATTGTTCCTATTACTTATAGTAGCCGTCGGCGCATTCCATTTATGTCCATAGGTTATATCACCTATAACACTTAGGAAGCTAGTCTTGCAGATTAATTACTACTGAATAGCGAGTTTTATCTTTGCTGGATTCCCCATACTTGGGACGTATTGTCCCATCCTATTCGCGACGAACACGTTGGGTAAATGTCTACTAAGGCCAATCTACTCTACTATTTACTCAGAGTTAGGAGAAAAATAACAATCATGCCTTTCGCAGGGGTATTGCTGGAACAAGTGAATAGCTTGTGGCGGCTATAATATCAAAACATTTAGTTTTGTAGCTGAAATATTGCTCTATTCAACGGCGTTAAGATAGATTCAGAAGCCCTCAGCCTCTGAACCGGGGAGGGATGTAAAGTAAACTTTGTACACTGAGGGTTCCATCTCTGAGTACTTCCCCACTCGACTAGAAGCAGCAGGGTCGGTTTTAATCACCAAAAGTGGAATTCCGATGGTCGCACGCAGTTTTTGCACTCGCCATTGCATAGGGTTCGGTTTGTCCGTGGCTTCCCACATAAAAATAATCCAGCCTAGTGGAAGTTCAGTAAAATGGCTTTTATGCCCTTCCTGTATCTTCTTTAGTTTCAGAAGAAATAGATAGGAGGCTTTATATTACTCATACATGATCTTATTAGATCTAAAAAGATATCATGACAGAAATAAGATAGATAAAAAGAGATGTAGACAGACATAAAGAATCCAGTAATAAAGAAAAAGTTATTACTGAAAACAAAAACAAAAAAATTAAGATAATTTATGAAACTAATAAAATAACGAAAAAAGAAAAGAGAAAAGAAAATAATAAATATAAATATAAATAAATAATTCTAGATTTGAGATAAATAAAAAACAAAAATAGAAAATAAAACATGTCTCTTTTTTTTTTTCATTGATCCCACAAATCCAAAACTTTCTTTGTTCCCCCATCAATAAAGTAATAAATTTTCTCGTATCGACCAATCAAATGAAGATAGGTCACAGATTATTATTTTTTCTTTTCCCTTTTTTGTCCAATCACAATTAGCTAGGTCAGAGACTTATAACTTTTTCTTCCAATAAACTTGCCCAGTTTCCATTAAATGTGCCTCAATGGGAAACAACTGGTTACCAGGTTATCTTTTTACACTCAAATAAACTCATTTTCACACCCATAAATTCCCCTTATATATATATATATATATATATATATATATAATGTATATATTATTTACTTTTATCTCTGAACTGATTTATTTTCGTTCGAGAGTGCGGACAAAGGCACTTAAAGAAGGAACATTGTCTGATGGATTTTTGTCTGTATTGATACATAGACGTTGGGGGTGATAGGCTTAATTTGAAGATTTGAAACAACGTATCATGCACTCAATGAAAAAATAGTGATTGTTATATGAGACTTCACGAAATCTTTTACTGTTATATATACTAGCAAATATATGCACCCTCCGGGTGCAAGTATTTAAGTTTTAATGTAATAAAATATCGTATTAAATTAGAAAGGCTAATGAAACTAAATGGGAAATGCAGATAAAAAGATTTGAGACAGAGGGAGTATAATCGAAAAATAGATCAACTGAAACTTACTCTTCCATCACTCTCGTCTTTCGTTGTTATTTTTTCTAATTTAAGTTTTTACTTAAAAGAGGAAATAAATAATAAAATTACAGTTATTTTTTCTTGTTAATGGATTTCATTTAAGATTCATTGAAGAGATTTTTGCTTATATTCATTAAAATAAAACCAAACAATTAGAAATTAATAATACTAAACACATATTTAATAGAATCACATTTTTAATATCAATATGCAAATTAGCTTTCCCGTTTACACTGTAAACCGTTATTTTGTTGTATATATAAATATAATTGCATGTTGTTAGTATGTAGATGTGGTTAACAGTAAAACAATTTTATTAATAATTGAGGTTAAAATAAAAATAAAATCATTGAGAATGTGATGTAAATAACTAAGGGAATTGTAACTTGAGTAATAATATAGTTTCGGTTACAGACAGAAAAACACACAATCTCCATTATATATATATATATATATATATATATATCACTAATGGAGATTCAGTTTCTATTTATCTGTAATGGAAATTATGCTACTGCTTACGTCACATTTACTAAAAAAATTTTTTAAAAGTTTTTTATCTGTAACTACGTGAGTGGCTGAACAGAACAATTTTTGAATGGCAATCTCTGGTGCAGTGACTGCAAACAAACAGTGATGCTTGCTGGAGTTGCTGTTGTCGCTTCTTCCTTTTGGCTCTCTTTTCTGCGTTGGCTACTTTCTTTTTTACTTCTTTTCGTTCCTTGTTTGACGAGGAGGCGCCAGGTCGCACGGTTTTCTTCACAAGCCTCCCATGTGTTGGTATTGATGTGACATGTCTTCCTGTCCCTCATGCAGACATCTTTAAAGCGCAGGCTTGGTCTCCCTACCGGTCGGGTGCCTTCTACTAATTCACTATACAGTAGGTCTTTGTGGATGCGGCCTTTGTCCATCCTCCTGATGTGACCAAGCCAAAGCAGGCGTCTCTCACAGATGATGGCGCATGCTGTCTATGTTTACTCGTTCCAGCACATCTGTGTTGGGCACTTTGCCCTGCCAGCGTATGCGTAGAATGCGGTCTATGCATCTGAGCTGGAAAAAAGTTTCCTCTCGTGGCATGAGTGTGTGATTCACTACTGTAGAGAAGAATACTGAGAACGCATGCTTTGTAGACGCGCAGTTTGGTTCTCTTAGTAAGACTGACATTTTTCCCAGACTCTCTGGCTCAGTTTAGTCATAACTATCGCCGCTCTCGCGATTCTGCTGTGGACTGTACTGTCAATGGAGAATGCATTGGCAATGGTGGACCCAAGGTACTTGAAGCTCTCCACGGTTTCCAGGCTGTACCCGTTGATTACAATGTTCAAAATTTCGTAAAAATTTTTTTTTAATTGGATAGAATTAAGCATATAGTTGATTTTAAGTGTGTAGAATCGAAATATATCAAATCCTTATTCGGTATATTCTGAATATTGCTCTTTATATAATCTAAAAAGGTTTATTATACATTGAGCTCTCTTTAGTGATTTAAAGATTCACTGTATCATACTGGATCATACAATAATAATACAGCATATCTTAGCAATCACATATAGAATCATCCCTTACTACCAAGTTTTGGATACCTCTCATCTATATATATATATATATATATATATATATATATATATATAGATAGATAGATAGATAGATGAGTATCCAAAACTTGGTAGTAGAATATATATATATATATATATATGTGTGTGTGTGTGTGTGTGTGTGTACTTGTAATACTAAAATTAGATATATATTAGATCTTAATTCGCTAAAATCATTACTTGATAGAATTTAATTGGATGAATTTAGTTCATTATACATTTCATATGGGTAGATTTCGGATATTAAAAAAGAAATAAGTGTAGTCGTCGGGGTGGCCTAAAGTTGGTATCTGCGAATCTGCGAGTGAGTCTATCCCCTTTTCACTTGTGCTAGACGAAGGAGATTATTTTAGCATCTTAGGTAGAGTGTCACACCTACCATCAGCTCCTTAATTCACAGCACAGTTGCTTGTGCTACTAATACGCTGAGTTGGCGAGGGCCGGTATCGAACTAGGAACCTTGTGGTTTCTAGCCGAATGCTCTGCCGACTGAGCTAACCATTTTAATTGGATAAATTTCGTATATAAAGTAAGTAAAGTCGTCGGGGTGGCCTAACTTCGTATCAGCCAATCATTGAGGGAGTCTATCCCCTTTTCACAAGCGCTAGACCAAGGAGATTGTTTTTGCGTCAGAGGTGGAGCGCCACACCTACCAATAGCTCCTTACTTTACCGCACAAATTCCCTGTGCTACTCATACGCTGAGTTGGCGAGGGCCGGTATCGAACTAGGAACCTTGTGGTTTCTAACCTAACGCTCTACCGACTGAGCTAACCCGGCCCTTGATTTCGGATATACTAGGTTTTAATTGGGTATTTTCGGTACATACGACATTTTAATTTGGTACACACTAGATTTTAAACTTTAGATTAAGTATATGCCAGATGTTACCTTGTTTTATTTGGTATATCATCATCATCATCATCATCATCATCATCATGTTGACAGCACGGATTTCCACGACTTTATCTATCTGTGCCTATCCGTATGGATACTGCATGTCATGCGGAAGACCTGCAAAAAAGCGATGACCGATGGGGACCGGTGGTGAGAGAGAGTAATGAGAATACGCGCTGTCCGCATAACCTGATGATAATGATGATATATATAAGAATTAAATATTTATAGTTCTCTATGCACTAAAAATGCTGAGAAATATCACATCATATCATTTTCGACTATAAAGTAGAATAATAAAGATAGGACAAGTGTCAAAACTCTGAATTTCCCATATATATATATATATATATATATATATATATATATATGTGTGTGTGTGTGTGTGTGTATGTATGTAGTATAAATACATATGTATATGTGTATACATATATATAATATACAGATATATATATATTATATATATATATATATATATATTATATACTAGCAAATATATGCACCCTCCGGGTGCAAGTATTTAAGTTTTAATGTAATGAAATATCGTATTAAATTAGAAAGTCTAATAAGAAGGCAGATAAAAAGATATGTAACAGAGTGGGGGTATAATAGAAAAATAGAAATGAAACTTAATCTTCCATCACTCCCGTCTTTCATTGCTGATTTTTACTTATTTAACTATTTAGTTAAATTAGGAAATAAAGAATAAAATGACAGTTATTTTTTCTTGTTAATGGATTTCATTTAAGATTCATTGAAGAGATTTTTGCTTATATTCATGAAAATAAAACCAAACAATTAAAAATCAATAATACTAAGCACATATTTAATAAAATCACATTTTTAATATCAATATGCAAATTAGCCTTCCCATTCACACTGTAAACCGCTATTTTTGTATATATAAATACAATTGCATGTTATTTGCATGTAGATATGGACAACACTAATAAAAAGGTGAAGCAATTTTATTAATAATTGAGGTTTAAATATAAATAAAATCATGGAGAATGGGATGTAAATAATGAAGGGAATTGTGACTTGAGTAGTAATATAGTTTCGGTTACAGACAGAAAAACACACAATCTCCATTATAATAAGATTATTGGGGGATTTGTGTGAAACATGGGTATGTTATTTCCCACCCTGGCTTCACAGAAAATTAAAAAAACATACATATTATAGACACACACACACACACATATATATATATATAATTTCAGAAATAATATATATATATATAAAATTTCAAAAATAAAATTTCACTCTGATGAAGGTCGAATTTTCTCTGTGTACGGAATATTTTTACATTTTTCTATTATCACTATTTCATTTCATTTGTTTATTTAATAATAATAATAGTTTGAATTGTGTACACAAAGATAAAGTGAATGAAACACATGTGTAAGTGATATTGATTAATTTCATCTTTTAGTATCCATTCTGTACTTTCTTTTCTTTATTCATTCTTCCTCATATTATATATATATATATATATATATATATATATATATATAATATATATATATATATATATATCATCCATTTCTCCATTTCTTGTAAATTTATATGCATTTTTCTAAAGCTTTCTCTGAAACATTTTCGTTTCTGATCATACTAACACTCAGATTGACCATTTTAATGTATTTAAATCTAATTATTTCAATAAAAAAAATCCCTCTATTTCTCTTGCCCACTCTTGGTTGCTTTATCTTTCATTCCTACCTCGTGTGATTATTGCCGTTCATCCAACAGTCTTTCTTCATCTCACATTTTCCAGCCTTTATCATTATACTCTCTCTCTCTCACTCTCAATCTCTATCTCCCCTTCTTATTCCCCTCTCTCTCCCCTCACTCTCCCTCTTTCTCCCTCTCTCTCCCCTCATTACCCCTCTCCCTCCTCTCCCCTCTCTCCCCTCTTTCTCCCTCTCTCTCCAACTCTCCCACCCCCTTTCCCTCTTATCGGCTATCCAGCTTTAAATCCAACCGCCATTTTAAATTACGCCTTTTCTTCGAGCAGTCATTATCAATAAACCAGACTATCCATTTATTTCCATTCTAATAATTGATATCTATGACGATATCCGTATTGATTTATTGATCTAGATGTAAATATAAGATCAGGCCAACTCCAGAGACTCAGTGACGTCGTTATTGGTTTAGAATGAAACAAATAAAATTATATTTCAGTATTTAATTTTTTTTGTTTAATGTTTACGTCTTATCGTTGTCATAATAATTTATATTAACGTTTGAAAACAATTAAATCAATAACTGGAAGCTGAATTTTAAATAATCAAACGTTATCTTAGAAAACCAAATGTAATTAGCCATTGTAAGACTTTTGGAATCTAGACAGCTCACCCCACCTCATCCAAGAAAGAATACAAGACGCGAAGGAAGGAACAGAGGACCTGTCTGGTTGTAGATATACGTTTGTCGTATCAAACATCGAACTAAAAACGAAAGAAATGAAGAACTTGGAATGATACCAGGTCATTGTCTGGTAGATACAAATATATCTCTCACGCTGTGAATTAGAATAGTGCTCAGATAAATTCGAGGAAGATGTCCAGAATATGAGACTTTATTACATCCATTACTGAGGCTCCAGTGCAGGGGTCTCTGTGCAGCGTAGAGTTACCCTATTCGTTGCCATTACTCCCAGGTCCACGCTGACCTTGAGTCGTAGTAACTTGTAGGATGGGTGTGGCATTATTACGTCAAGTTTTCCGGACAAGATATACACAGCGCAATTTGATCGTTTGTCAACGCCCACACTCAGATTGACCATCTTAATATATTTAAATCTAATTTATTTCAATCAAAAAATCCCTTTATTTCTCTTGCCCACTCTTGGTTGCTTTATCTTTCATTCCTACCTCGTGTGATTATTGCCGTTCTTCCAACAGTCTTTCTTCATCTCTCATTTTCCAGCCTTTATCATTATACTCTCTCTCTCACACTCTCTCTCTCTCAATCTCTATCTTCCCTTCTTATTCCCCTTTCTCTCCCCTCACTCCCCTTCTTTCTCCCTCTCTCTCCAAGTCTCATATTTTTTGTAAAGTCGGTGAACTACTGTCGGTATCATCTGGACAACGAGGGAGTCTATCCCCTTTGTGCTAGCATTAGACAAGGGAGATTTTTTTGTTGAAGTGGAGAGGCACTGCTCGGTGAACTACAGTCGGTATCATCTGGACAACGAGAGAGTCTATCCCCTTTGTGCTAGCATTAGACAAGGGAGAGTTTTTTGTTGAAGTGGAGAGGCACTGCTGGGTGAACTACTGTCGGTATCATCTGGACAACGAGAGAGTCTATCCCCTTTGTGCTAGCATTAGACAAGGGAGATTTTTTTTGTTGAAGTGGAGAGGCACTGCTCGGTGAACTACTGTCGGTATCATCTGGACAACGAGGGAGTCTATCTCCTTTGTGCTAGCATTGGACAAGGGAGATTTTTTTGTTGAAGTGGAGAGGCACTGCTCGGTGAACTACTGTCGGTATCATCTGGACAACGAGGGAGTCTATCCCCTTTATGCTAGCATTAGACAAGGGAGATTTTTTTGTTGAAGTGGAGAGGCACTGCTCGGTGAACTACTGTCGGTATCATCTGGACAACGAGGGAGTCTGTCCCCTTTGTGCTACCATTAGACAAGGGAGATTTTATTTTTGTTGAAGTGGAGAGGCACTGCTACCGTCAACCCCCAGATACTTTACCGCGCAGATCAGATAACTCAAACTGTGTCACTCATGCGCTGAGTTGACAATGACCGATATCGAAACTGGAACCTTGTAATTGCAAAGAGGATGTCCAACCGATTAAGCTAAACCGGCCCCATACTTGGTCATTTTCGTTGCGACCAAATTTGAAATAATTAAAATTATTTTATGTATTTGACAAACAGAAGATCTATATCCTTTCGGAATTAATTTTTATTTTCATCATTTTCCAATGAATGTTGCAAATTAATTTGCCAAATTTTTAGTTTTTTCTACTTTCTTTCAATTTCCTCCAAAAATTGACGCCATTTTTTAACTTGTTCATTTTTAAAACTCCTCAATTCGTCGCACATATCGTGCATTTTCTCTCTCAATTCTTCTGAAATTTCCTCGCAATTCCGCCAAATGTCTTTGCATTTCGAATCACATCCCTTTTCTAATTCTTCAGTAAAAGTCAGACATTTTTGGTTTATTTCTTTTAAATCAATTTCCAAATCAGAAATTTCTTTAAGGAGGGTGGGGCCTTGAGAATTTTGTTTCTATAATGGCACCTTCCTCACTGAAATTGGAAGAAATGGACACCGAGGTGAATGTGCATCCAAACATCAATTTGTAAAGTTGACTTTTCAATAATGAACACAAATAAAAATGGTTGAAAGCGCTTGGGTAAAAAAAAAACATGGAGGATTTTTTTTCACCATCTGGATCCCTATCTACAAAAAACGACTAGCATTCTTGAACGTCTACAACTGAAGATCATAAAGAAGAAATATTACGTGGTCTTTTTGTAGATAGGGATTCATTTGATGAAGAAAATGCCCCTTACATTTTACCCAAGCGCTTTCAACCATTTCGCTTATCGTCTTCAGTGGATTGTTATCTGTAGTGTTTGTTTAGTGAAAATTGTATATCTTTGGATTTTTTGTTTGTTTTTTTCGATTAGAAAAGTCTTTTGTAGAAAGGTTGTTAAGGTTAGTGAGTTAGTTATTAAAATGTTTAGTATGTATATACTATATATATAAGATTTGTATAGATAAATATGGTTTTTCCATGCTTCTAATGCAATCCAAAATGTTTACCAACATCCATCATATATATATATATATATACATATATATATATATATATATATATATATATATATATATATAGTCATTCATAGACACCGTGTTTCGATGTATCACGTCTTCTCAGTGTGGCTAAACATTGGCAGGCTACCTCCAGCCGGGATGGAAAGCCAATCGATTCATCAACAGTGAGGCTCCTTAACCACTCAGCCATCGTCACCTATAAACTGGGGGATTTTAACTAATACATACACACATCTGTGTAAATGTAAAAGCCTCCAGAGAGTGATCATATCTATATCTATCTATCTATCTATCTATTTATTTATCTATCTATATATCTATCTTTCTATCTATCTATCTATCTATCTATCTACCTATGTATATATATATATATATGCCTTTACAAGCAGGTCTTTTTCCCCGTTCTGTTTGGAAATAAGATGTCATAAAATGAAACACACGTTTCTGCAGTATAATCTCGGTACGTAACAAGGGCTTTGCTTATGTCTGGCCTAACCACCTTACCATGACGAGGTGGAGGCAGCCTTATATATTGCACACAACCAAATTTCACAAATTCCAACTTTTAAGTACTTTCAAAGGATTAATTTGTTTTCATTTTCTCTTCTCTTCTCTTTCTCCTATAAAGTATTTCGCAACTAAAGGGGTATTCAATATCAACACCCAGTTCATACAAGGTGTGTCAAAAAGTACAAAAATGTTCGATTATTTTTCTACACACCTTGTATATACATATATTTGTATTATTAAGATCTTTCGGAATATTGTCTCGTATTGCGACTGATGTGCCCGTCCTCCGATAGTCTTCAAGTGTTTCTTGTTGAACTTGGGAGCCTTCATGTCGAAATCGGGAGCCTTCACGGAACTCCGAATCGGACCTCTTATTTCATACATTTGGGTATATTGTTTTCATTCCGTTAATCGAGTTCGAACAAGAAACTCTTGAAGAAGGCTGGAGAGCACATCAGCCGAAACTTTGGAACTCTAGGGAGTGTGGAGTATACCTTCATTTCTATTACTCCCAGATCCATCTTAACCCAGAGTTGTAGTACCTGTTACGGTCTTATCTATGAGTAATCATCTCTCTCTCTCTCTCTCTCTCTCTCTCTCTCTCTCTCTCGTTATTATATATATATATATATATATATATATATATATATATATATGCCTTTACAAGCAGGATTTTCCCCGTTCTGTTTAGAAATAGAATTTCATGAAATCAAAACACTCGTTTTTGCAGTATAATCTCGGTACATAACAAGGGCTGTGCTTGTGCCTGGCCTAACCACCTTACCATGACAAATATGTTTTAATTAAAAAAGAAATACCCAACAAGAATGAATAAGCAAACATTTTTCTTATAATAAGGACTTTTCAATGGAATAAATTGCTTTCATAGTCTCTTCTGTTCCCTTTCCCTTTTGCAACTAAAGCTTGATTCAATATCAACACCCAGTTCATCTTTCTCATAATAAGGACTTTTCAAATGGACATAATTCAATATTAACTATCCATTCAAACTTTATCAAGGACTTTTCAACAATAGAAAATTTCCAAGAGACAATTAGGAAATTAATATTTGAATGGTAACAAGAAACTTCTAGCTTTCTTTAATTCTTCCTCCTCTCAAACCCATCTTAAAGCTTGCATCTACAATTATTAGTGGTTTAACGAACCTTCGGTCACATACAATTATTTTCATTGTTAAATTGTTAATTACTTGGCTTTATTCTAGTTAACTTGTTTGCAATTACAGAACTAATTATTGTATTTGGTTTCTCTCTCACACAACATAAATTCACTTTTATATTTTTATCTCACATCTCACATCGTATTGTTATATATACACCTGTAATATAGCCCTTTAAACATCGGGTCTATATATATATATATATATATATATATTATATATATATATATATATATATATATATATATATATATATAAGTTAAAAGAAAGGAAATGAATCCGAAAATATGAGTATGAAAAGGTGGAATGAAAACATCACACAATCAGCTATGATTATATTATAAATTGTTTTCTTCTTTAACAGCATTGTGCGATGTTTTCATTCCACCTTTTCATACTCATATATATATATATATATATATATATATATACATATATACGTGTGTGTGTGTGTGTGTGTGTGTGTGTGTGTGTGTGTGTGTGTGTGTGTGTGTGTGTGTTTAGGAATAGAGGGATAAGTGTGGACGAAATAACTCAAACAAGAAGATGTAGAGGAAATATTTCGTCTGCTTGTTTAAGTTGTTTTGTCCACACTTTTCCGTCTATTCTTAACCACATTTTGTTGGATTTGTTCAAATATTCCTATCCTCATAAACCGCCCATAAACACTCACATACATTCATAATACCGCCACATACGTACGCATAACATTTCATCCAATCATACACATCCTATGTTTATTGAATTTTCTGAATTTTTTTTTTCAATTTATCGATTTTCCTTGCATTTATAACATCTTCACCTGACGATTGCTGTCCGCATGAAAACCAAAATTGTCGTGAATGTTCCTTTCTCACCAAATAAATAAAATATGTAAAACACGCTCCCAATTTCGGTTGAGTACTCCTATTTAGGAGGTATATAATTGCAAAATTCACCGTATTCGGCTCAGCCAAATCTTACTTTGTTTTAACAAAAGTTTGAGAACTCTAGGTGAAGGTCATTTCCCATACTGATTGATTCCGCCGCAGGAGACCGACCCCAGAGCTGGCAACACGCCCACGATCTCTAAAATCTGGGTTGAATCTGACTCTAAAAACTATTCTCACATGTCTGTCATAGCGCATTTTCAAGGGATCAAAAGGTTTTAACCGTCACCGGTAAATTTCCATAGACTCCCTTGATTCCAAATCAACAGACCCTAATTCAAATATTCCTAGCTACAGGTCTGTTCACAGTTCATGAGATTTCACGAATTGTAAAATACCTACTCTGCTGGATTATATATATATATATATATATATATATATAGTGAGAGAGATTTTGTTTCTATTTTTCTTATGAGAGGCATCCGTGGTTATGCCTTCATATTTTATTTTTACTTACTTTT
The DNA here is from genome assembly GCA_023376005.1 of Doryteuthis pealeii. Lineage (NCBI taxonomy): Eukaryota > Metazoa > Mollusca > Cephalopoda > Myopsida > Loliginidae > Doryteuthis > Doryteuthis pealeii. The sequence goes on along the minus strand of CM042159.1, from coordinate 42,731,762 downwards.
TCTTTTGTTGACTGGTCTACTTCTGCTATAAGACCGGTTCTTCAAGATGCTGGTCTGTTGTTGACTGGTCTGATTATGCCAAGGTTGTCATTATCTCGTAAAGACAACACAAGGCATCTATTTTTATGATCAAATTTTTATTAATTTCAGAACCAGAACTCTTTCAATCGCGTAAGGGGGGTGGGGGTGGAGCCGGTCCGTGCTTCCATTTCGACTCTCACGGCTTAACTGACTCCAAGCTAACTGAACCTTTTGTTCCCACTGTCTGCGTAAACTGAAAGAAGGTTATGCAAATATTATTTCGCGTCAATCACGTAACGTTTCATATCCTGAATTCAATAACACGTAGATACAAAATCTGTTTCTACACTAACTGTCTAAAAAACGACGGTTACCAACAATATACAACAGTATAAACTTAAGTTAAGATTGTTAATGAGTTGGAATACAATTAGAATATTTCAATTTAGACACTTCCGGTTTTGACCTTATAAAAGGTGTGTCACAAAAGCATCAAAGTTTTTTGTACTTTTGGACACACGTTGTATACTGAAAAAAAAGTTCCATTCATTCATTATTTCTATCTAGGTAAATACAGTTTTAACATGTACCTTTTTAACACATCTTGTATTCTGAAAAACTATACAAGGTGTGTTATAAAAGTATCGAGATTTTTTGTACTTTTGATACACCTTGTATTCTGAAGAGAACATAACGTTCCATTCATTCTTCATTTCTATCTTGGTAAATACAACTTTAAACTTGGTACTTTTTGAAACACATTGTTTCTGAAAAAAAAAAAATAACGTTCCATTCAATTTTTTTCAGAATACAAGGTGTGTCAAAAAGTACAAAAAATCTCGATACTTTTTGACACACCTTGTATATAATGCAAGGGGGTGCGTAGTATAATAATTATCGTTATAGGAAATGGAATCGTCTACTTCGGTCATCTAGCGAGAACCGGTACTTCCAGCGTGACTTGAGCGTAATAAAACTTTCGTTGAAATTACATTTATTCAAATAGGGAAAACATATTCTAATTGGCATCAGTCTTCACCAAAGAACTATTAAGAATATAAATCAATGTGCTGTTACGAGGTATGTTAGAAAAATTCCAGTTCACAAAAATTTATTTCAAATTCAAACTACAAACTACAAGTTATCTCCTTCAAAGTAATCCCCATGGAGTCTAATGTACTTTCCCATCCTTTTCTGTCACACACTCCTAGAAGGATTATTCTGGGATTCTCCGTAGCTCTGTTGCGACGGCCTTTTCGATGTCGTGCACATCCTCGAAACGGGTTCCCTTAATGACCACCTTAAGCTTGGGGAAGAGGAAAAAATTACATGAAACCAGGTCGGGCGAGAAGGGAGGTTGCTCCAGTACAGTGATGTTCTTCTGGGCCAGGAACTCTCGGATATTCAGCGCAGTGTGGACAGGGGCGTTGTCATGGTGAAGCACTCACGAGTTGTCCTGCCACATCTCTCATCTCTTCACGCGCACTGCACGAAGCAAACGTCGCAGTATCTTAGTAGACATGGTGGTTGATCGGCTGGCCCTGTGGCAAGAACTCGCAGTGGACGATGCCTATCACATCAAAGTTTTCTAACATACTGGAACTTTACTGAAATACCTCGTATAATACTGATACAAATAACTGCGCGCCATGTCGGCTGAAGCTGTAGATTATACCAACTGCACCTCTGCAGAAGGGTATAATCACTCCAATGGGCTACCAGTACGCTGTGGGTGGCAACCCGTTATTCTTAAGGACGGAATCCTGGAGGCTGAACAGTCCCTGACATACGACTCTCCACTTAGGCTCTTACTTAGGCTAGACCTTCGATCAATCAGCTGGTCACGTCAAGCCCTAACACCTATATGTTTGTTTCAACTCTGTTGCTCTTATGGCAACCCCCAACATTTAAATCATACTAGTACAAAATAAAAAAACACCCTCCGGGCGATGTACAAATAGATTTTTGAAACATATTGCCAGAGGGGTGGGAGTAAAATATCCAATGTCAGCGAGTTTGTACCCTAAGCAAGTAAAATCATCAAATTCATTAAAGGATTGAAAAATAAAACAATTTTAAATGTAAACTTTAAATATGTATTAGAATAAAACAAACTATATATAGATATATAATACCAGTCATTTATTTATTAAAACTTGTTTAAAAAAAACAATGAGGACTGTCTAATGTTGCTTGTTCAAATTTTGAGTGTATTTATTCTATGTTATGACGATTTTGGGTAATGTGACCTAAGCAGTGACGTAGTTTTTGTTACTGACAAAAACCGGAAGCGAATCTCTATTATTAATAGAGATTTGTGCTAGATGGTGGTGGCTGCGGGTCTTGGTATCCTGGGTATTATGGTAAACTGCATCTAATGGGGAGGTTTCAATTCTGGAATTCTGGGGAATAGGGAGTACTCCTTTATCGCCATTACTCCCAAGTCCACCCTGGTACAGTTAGGGTCACATCTATGGATCAAATAGATAAAAAAAGGTGTATTAAAATAAGTTTTAAAAGATTCCATTTGAAAAAATGAATACTCAACATGAATGAATTAAACAAAATGTTTTTGGCATAAAACAACCCAACAAGGTTTGACATGCCGTAAAACGCAACTAACTGATCTGGCCTGGTTAGAGGTCATAATAAAGACACAAGAGAAGAAATGAGATAAAAATATATTAATAAAGAACAATAGTACAAACATATACAAATGAAAAGGTTACTCGCGAGGCTGTCTTATCAGCTATCCGCTGAAATATTAACTCTCGCTCAAGTGCAGAATCTGCTGCTATTTATAGTTGGAAGAGTTGGTGCGTGCGTGGTAAATTACCATAACACTAACCAACAAATTAAACGAAGCATGATAGAAATGTTCTAACTTATACAAAGCTTCATTGATAACTGTCATCTATTGTTCACTGTTCTCTGGAGAATTACCACACACACACACACACACACACACACACACACACACACAAACAAACAAACAGACAGACAGACACACACACACACACACACACCACACAACACATATATATATATTTATTTATTTATAAGTAGATTTTTGCAGTATTTTTTTATTTTATTTTTTTAAACATGTTTTGTTAAACACAACGGACATTTCTTGTCGGACGAGATTTTCGTTCTCTGTTGCCTGTTCTGAATGCCAACCCTTTATTGAAATATGAGATTGTATATTCATTTCCTCTTATCTTAATCCCCGATAGGACTTCTTCAGAGGGTCTATAGTAAAAGTAAAGTCGACGGGGCAGCCTAAAGTCGGTATCAGCCAGTCAGCGAGGGAATCTATCCCCTTTTCAATAGCGCTAGACCAAGGAGATTGTTTTTTAGCATCTGAGGTGGAGCGCCACACCTACCATCAGCTCCTTACTTTACCTCACAGATCCCTGTGCTACTCATACGCTGAGTTGGTGGGGACCGGTATCGAACTAGGAACCTTGTGGTTTCTAGCCGAACGCTCTACCGACTGAGCTAACCCGAGTACCAATCCATAATAGAGCCTCCTGAAGCCGTGTATGGCGACTCGAAATACCTGAGCACAAAGTTTACGGTAGCTAAGCTAACTGGTCTCGTAATATACAACATTCTACTTCTTTTCGTACTCGGGCTAAACGGGCGATCGGAAAGGCCTTCCCCGACCAATCGGCGGGTTCTGTCAAGCCCTAGCACCTCTATGACTATCCTAGTCGTATTCTTCAAATTGTTCTAAGGGCATAACCCCGACCTTTTCTAAACGTGCATTGGTTTTATATACATAGGTGAAATGTGTGCGACAAATTCAAAATTGGATAAAAGTATCTGGGTGCGGCTTAAAACTTTTTGAACGCCCCTCATATCTATCTATCTATCTATCTATCTATCTATCTATCTATTTATCTGTCTATCAATCTGTATCAGTTCATATCAATCTATCTCACTAAATTCATATCTCTCTCTATCTCTCTATCTCTTTCTCTAACTCTCTCTCTCTCTCTCTCTCTCTCTATCTATCTATCTATCTATCTATCTACCTCTCACCGTTTTGATATCGAAATCTATTCATATCTCTCTCTATCTATCTATCTATCTAACTCAGATCATATCAATCTATCTCACTAAGTTCACACACACACACACACACAACACACACACATACACATATATATATATATATATTATTCTCTCTCTCTCTCTCTCTCTCTCTCTCTCTCTCTATCTATCTATCTATCTAACTCAGATCATATCAATCTATCTCACTAAATTCATATCTCTCTCTACCTGTCTATCTCTTTTTCTAATTCTCTCTCTCTTTCTCTCTCTCTCTCTCTCACTCTCTCTTCTCTCTCTCTCTCCATCTATCTATCTATCTATCTATCTATCTATCTCACCGTTTTGATATCTAAATCTATTCATATCTCTCTCTCTCTATCTAATCTATCTAACTCAGATCATATCAATCTATCTCACTAAGTTCACACAACACACAACACACACACACACAGACAACACACAGAACACACACACACACATATATATATATATATTTTCTCTCTCTCTCTCTCTCTCTTCTCTCTCTCTCTCTTCCTCTCTATCCATTCATCCATTTATCTATCTATCTCACCGTTTTGATATCTAAATCTATTTATATCTATCTATCTATATCCGTTCATATCAATCTAAGTTCATCTCTCTCTCTCTCTCTCTCTCTCTCTCTCTCTCTCTCTCTCTCTCTCTCTCTCTCTCTCTCTATCTATCTATATATATATATATATATATATATATATATTTATCTATTTATCTCACCCTTTTTAATATCTACATCTATTCATATCTATCTACCTATCATTGATCGATTGATTTTTAACACAGTGTTGCCTATTTGAAAAATAAAAAAATGTTTATCCATCCATCTCAGTTGATATCTATCTATCTATTTATCTATATTTGATTAGTTTGTTTTCCATAAGGGTTGCTAACCCGAAAAGATAAATACATAATTTTCATTTTTTAATGGATCTCTTGTATAATACAGGCTCGAGTTTTCTGGGTTTGTACTTGGTTTAAAATAACGGACTTCAGAGGTGTCTGTGAGATTTCTTGTCCCCTCTTCTCCCCTCTTCCCTTTATATATATATTATATTAATATATATATATATATATATATATAATATATATATATATATATATAGTCTCTCACAGTTTATTTTACTTTTTGATGAGGGTATGCAAGATTCAGATTTTACAGGAATGATAACTCCTAAATTTTGATAAAAAGAACAAGAAAAACTCGGTTTCACACTATCTATTTCTCTCTCTCCCTTTATATATATAGATATATGCACACACACACACACACACCCCCACACATATATATATATATATATATATATATATATATATACATATAGACATATTTGTATATATGTATACATATATATAGTCTCTACAGCTTATTTGTTCCGTCGATGAAGGTATGCAAGGATACAGATTTCACAGGGGAGAAAACTCGTATATTTTGAAATAATAAAAAAACCAAAAAAAGCAAACAAAAAAACCTAAATCCCAAATTGACGCCCGTGCTTATTTATTGAAACAAAAACGTAAACTAAAAACAAACAAACACGTTGGGAGTTATCTGAAAATCACCGAAGCGGAGAAAAGCAATGCAATAAATAAGACACAGGGTTTGAAAATGACAAATAAATTCCACAATGTCATCACTGGAAGATTCTGGAAATTTACTAGCAAATATTGATCAAAAAAGGGAATCACGGGAAGGAAAAAAGATATGAAAACATTCTCCCAAGTGCATTCGACTTCTTTGGATACTGTTTTTTTTATTCTCGAATATATATATATACATATATTATATATATATATATATATATATATTCTTCTCTTCGTTGTAATTCCCTGTCCGGTAGTAAAAGCTGCTTGGTAGCACTAAGAGTGGCAGTACTGCCTTGAACTACCGAAACTGTTATAACTCTTGGTTGGCGGTTGATGAGGACAGGGTATCACGTGCTATCACACGTTGCATGATGAATATATATATATATATATATATATATATGTATATGTATATATATATATATATATATATTAGGGTAGTGAAGATATAAAATTAACACACTTGTCAGTTTCTGGCCTGTGGGAATTTTAAACTAAATGAATTATTGGTTTACGTATTTTACTTATAAACAGTTGTGGGGTGCGTCATGGGAAGGGTGATTGACTTTTAGCGGTATGATAGAAAGGCTCTCTCTCTCTCTCTCTCTCTCTCTTCTCTCTCTAATATATATATATATATATATAATATATATATATATATATATATATATATATGGTCTATCAATGATATTGAGTAATCTTTACTGATATGTATAGCAAACTTGAATATCAATATCTATATTAATATATTTAAATCAATGGTAACAAATGTGTTTATTTTTAATTGTATAGTATTCAATGATATATATATATAGTTCTTATACCTTTAATCGAGTACTTTATTTCTTTCTCCAACGCAAAAAACCTACTATATATATATATATATATATATATATATATAATATATATATATATATATATATATATATATAACTATAGCCTGGAATAGTCACCGCTTCAGCTTTCACAGGAATGGTGCGCCAAATTGCAGTAGTATTAGGAGAGTGCACGATATAAAGAATAGAGCTATTATATAATATAATAAAATAAATATATAAACGTATTACACATCAATTTATTTATGCATGCGATTTTGTATGTACGAAACCTAAGGTTGTGGACTGTTCTATTGCAATCAAAATAATAGATATGTAATACCTTTATATATTTATTTATATATATATATATATATATATATATATATATATTATATATATATATGTGTGTGTGTGTGTGTGTGTGTGTGTGTGTGTGTGTGTGTGGTCCATCAATGATATTGGGTAATCTTTACTTATAGATATAGAACTAAAAATATAAAAGAACTATCTATCTCTCTCTCTCCCTCCCTCCCTGTCTCTCGCGCCTCTCTCTCTCTCCATATATATATATATATATATATATATATATATATATATATATATATATATATAATATATATATATATGCGTGCGTGCGTGCGTGCGTGCGTGTGTGTGTTGGAATAGTTGTTTGTACTCGAGCTGGCTCGGATCATATAGCATCTGGCTAAATTTACGTATGCATTTATTTTCGAATATCATGTTGCTAACCATTGGATATCACTATCTACCGCTCGATTTGATCATTGGGAAAATGATCCGACAGAATATTATGCATTTATCCCTCATTTATCAATACCGCAATAAAACACCTAGATACAACAATTTGAGAATTCAAATTATACATTTAAAAGAGAGCAAAGAAAGACTAATTACAGCAAACAGTAACAACAACTGCAACATATGAACAAACAGAAAAACGAGGATAGATGGGCGGTCGGAGAGGCCTCTTTCGATCAATCGGCTGGTCACGTCAAGCCCTAGCACCTATATGATTGCTCCAACCCTATTGCCCTCATGGCAATCCCCAATCCCTTTTTTATCATATGGGTGCTAGAAAGGCGGTGGCTGCGGGTCTTCATGTCCTGGGAATGACGTTAAACTCTATCTGATGGCGAGGTTCCAGTTTTGGAGGTTGAGCAATGTGGAGCACCCCTTCATCACCATTTCTCTCTTGGTCCACTCTGACCCGGAGCGGTAGTACCTGTTAGGGGCCCATCTATGGTTAAATCGAAAACATGAGTTTACAAACAAAAATTGTATTATCCATTAAAAATGAAATTATTTCAAAACTTGTCATCATTACACATTTTTTTTACCAATAGAAGTATTGGGCATAAAATAACCCAAGGGGAGACGTGCGTAAAACCCAACCAACCAAACCAAAACAGAAAAACGACAAAACTAGAAAAAAAAAAAGAAATGAGAAGAAAAACAACTATACAGATACTTCAAACGACACAACTGTAGATACTACACACTTCCTGTGAATGTGATTATGATGTTCCTTCTACATCCAACATGTAACACAGGTTAATATATTTGGATTAGGAGACAAGGTATTTACTACACACTTCCTGTATATACCGAACACTTGACCATGTCCTTTCAGTTACTACAAAGAGTATATATCAGTTACGCTCTTTTTTTGTCTGGTGACTGACGCTAGTCACAGCCTTCCTGTTCATTGGTTTGTGTTAATGTATTTGTGGAATGGTCAAGTCTATTTCCAGGATTTTGATTGGCTGGTGGTTTTAGTGTTATATTCTTATCCATATATACTGAACACTTGACCGTGTCCTCTCAGTTGCTACAGAGTGTATTCGGTTACTTTCTTTTTGTCTGGTGACTGGACGCTAGTCACATCCTTCCTATTAAGGTGATTATGATATTCATTCTACATCCAAAATATTAAAAGAGCGTTTATCAAAGGTTTTATGAAAATTAATTATTCAATTTATGATAAATAATTCCAATAGACATTAGGTTCTCAGCATGGTTAAGGTACATAATACCCCAACACTTCGCATTAATTATCAGGTGCAAGCACTTTGACAGACACATTTATCTTATTCAAACCATAATATTCCCTAGCAAACATTTTTTGACGGTACACATAAACGTAACTCCGAAAAGTATTTCAGTAGAAAAATAATTTTAATTACCATTAATTGTAGAGCAGACTATTTCTCTGTCCTGACAATGTTAGAAGAAAAGAAAAAATAATTTAAAAACACTTAGAAAATGATATATTCTTTAGGAATACATAATTCATATTTGATACATTCGTACATTACACAGGTTAATATATTTGGATTAGGAGACAAGGTATTTATCAACCAATTCAACCAATCAAAAAAAAAAGTTAACAACAAGTATAAATCACTATTAAATCATTATTCAGGCTTTCTTCCCTCCGAAGATTGCAGGTGAGTAGATATTTTCATTTTTTCCAACACATTCCCGTGCCCTCCCTTACTTATGATTACCTCCCCTTTGGAGGACTCTCAAGGGAATACTAGACTATATAAACTCTTAATAAGTGTACTAATAATTCTAAGTAGAATAAAGCTTTCCAAAGTATATCGGTGTTATCGTTTGTCATTACACTCATTCTGTTCTCCATTTTAATTTGGGGGGTAATAAAAAATAAAATCTTAAGTGAGAGAGACACAAGTTCTTCTAAGTGCTCGCTATCACAAACTACCCCAAAGCAAGTGCGAGACTAGGCACGACTGAGAGGGAAAGGTGATCCATTGTGAACATTCCATGAAAACAGTGTTATCATTAATGCAAGTTCAGAGACAGCATAGTATACAGTGTTACGATTTTATGGGCCATTCTTTAGGCTTCAAGGAAGAGCGCTTGTCCAGCGGAAATCCTTGGTAAAGACTCCTTTGGTTGTTCCTTGGTGCTCCTCAGTATAGCAAGTCCTTCGTCAATGATTGCAAATGGACGTCGCTCAGTATCAGTGATTAAGTAGCCAACCCGCCACGCATTCGGGCTGTTGATTGGCTGAGGTTTAAAAAATATGGCCTCGCTTAATCTATAAATTTAAGTGATGTATTGTAGCACATTGACGTCGAAACACGGTGTCTGTGTATAACTGATATATATATAATATATATTATATATATATATATATTATATATATATATATATATATATATAGACAACATCTGTTTCATTCAACCAAATTTGGTTAAACATAATAGAATCCTTATCGTTTTTGTTTCTTTTACCTATCTATGTATCTGACTATATATATATATATATATATATATATATATATATATAAAGCGAAAAACTGCTGCTGAATCCCGGCTCACAAAATGTCTAGCCACTCTGAAGAGACTTGATAAGTCTAAACAAGTCTCTGTTTATGACTATATATATTATATAATATATATATATATATATATAATATATATATATATATATATATCAGTCATCCACAGACACATGTTTCGAAGGTTACTACTGATCAGTGCGGCTCGATTTTTTAACAGCTACCTTTAGCCGGGATCGAAACCCGACAGAATTTTCTCCGGCCGTCAGTCTAGAGTGAACAATTAATTGCTATATACTTTACGCGGTATGTTTTTACAATCACCAGAGAACTCAAATCTGTAAAGAGACGGGTAACGGCTAATGCAATACGGTGAAGTTACAATTAATGTCCCCCCACAGTGCTCAGCCATGGTAGTGGGAAGCATATATATATATATATATATATATAATATATATATATATATATATATACTAGCAAATATATGCACCCTCCGGTGCAAGTATTTAAGTTTTAATGTAATGAAATATCGTATTAAATTAGAAAGTCTAATAAGAAGGCAGATAAAAAGATATGTAACAGAGTGGGGGTATAATAGAAAAATAGAAATGAAACTTACTCTTCCATCACTCCCATCTTTCATTGCTGAATTTTACTTATTTAACTATTTAGTTAAATTAGAAAATAAAGAATAAAATGACAGTTATTTTTTCTTGTTAATGGATTTCATTTAAGATTCATTGAAGAGATTTTTGCTTATATTCATTAAAATAAAACCAAACACTTAGAAATCAATAATACTAAGCACATATTTAATAAAATCACATTTTTAATATCAATATGCAAATTAGCCTTCCCATTCACACTGTAAACCGCTATTGTTTGTATATATAAATACAATTGCATGTTATTTGTATGTAGACATGGACAACACTAATAAAAATGTGAAGCAATTTTATTAATAATTGAGGTTTAAACATAAATAAAATCCTGTAGAATGTGATGTAAATAACGAAGGGAATTGTGACTTGAGTAGTAATGTAGTTTCGGTTACAGACAGAAAAACACACAATCTCCATTATAATAAGATATATATATATATATAATCCAAAAGTCCAGAGAAGAAATCTTTCTTACGACACAAGAGTTTTATTTAAAAGAAACTGTCGCCTTTTGAGAGCTCAATGTGTGCACTTAATGTTAGAGTCACAGAGCAAATGATGAGTCGGGAGAGTTAGACACTTTGTCTAAGCTCCCTGAAATAGACTATAAAGCTAAATCTCTAAGTCTTTTGTCATTTCTTTACCTATATATATATATATATATATATATATATATATATATAAAAGGGTTTTGTAATTTGCTTGAAGCATTGCGTATATATGTGTTTGTTGGTTGGTTTTGAAGGCTGTCACAATGCGAGTGTAAAGAAAAAAGAAGGTAACTATGATGTTTTTTGTTAACCTGTCATTTATTTCTCAATATTTCGGGAAAAGATTCCCATCCTCAGAAGAATACTGGAACTGAAGTTGTCTTAGCGGCTGCTACATTCGTTCGAACGAATGTAGCAGCCGCTAAGACAACTTCAGTTCCAGTATTCTTCTGAGGATGGGAATCTCTTCCCGAAATATTGAGAAATAAATGACAGGTTAACAAAAAACATCATAGTTACCTTCTTTTTTCTTTACACTCGCATTGTGACAGCCTTCAAAACCAACCAACAAACACATATATATATTTATATTCAGGGAATTTGAAACATAAACCGCAACACAAGATATATTTTCAAGAACCAGACATACTTACAAAATAACCCCAAAGAGATGATAGGAAGAAAAAAATGCAATAAATAAGAGAGTAATCCATAGGAAGACGAAAATAATCCCTATAACATTGCAAAACATGTGATATTAAGAACAACCTCTATTGCAAACGCCTCAAATCAACCAACTAGTTGACAAGCTGTACAAATAGAAAAAACATCTTTTAGAATTTACCACGAATCCAATTGCAGAAGCAAACATCTAATTTATTTCCTGTAGTTCACACGCTGCCAAACAATATTACATTGGAAAATCAGAAAAAAATATTTCATTTAAACTCTAATAATTGACACTCATTCATATCTATGAATTACAAAAAAATAATACTAGAACAACAACATTTCCGCTCAAACGTTCATGATTGTAATAGAGATGTAATGTTCATCTTCATAGAAAGGATAATAAAAAAACACCTGCAAAAACTAAATAAAGACATTAAGACTGTTGTATCGCGAGGTGGAAAGATACACAGAACAATGTTGTGCTTAATATATTTATTAAGCACCAGCATCTGATGCCAAACGGATACATACAAACACAGAACAAATAAGTACAAACAATTAGCAAGACAAATTTTACACTAAATAGAGGAGGGTCAGTTCGCTATAGCCAACACAGCAAAGTCAGTCTGAATCTTATTCAGCTAATTGGTCCGCATTAATCGTAGCCTATTGTATGGCCATGAGCCAGTTCATCTGGTAGAGTGTTGAAGGGGTGTTAGCTACTCTGAAGAAAGCCAATGATAATTTAAAGAATCGTAAAGATAAAGAGATAAAACAATTTGAAACATTGATAATAAATGTACTTAACAGGCAACTTAATGGCCTTGCCTTAAAA
>CM042159.1:42701759-42714259 GCA_023376005.1 Doryteuthis pealeii | reverse complement strand
ATATATAAATAAATAAATATTCACGTAATAAAACATACATCTCAATTTTGTATGAGAGTAGTAACTATTCTTTAAATATATATATATATATATTTATTTTATTTATATATTTATTTATATTTTTAATATATATATATATATATATATATATTATATATATATATATATACATATATATATATATTTAAATATATGTATACATATATATATATATATATATATACATATATATATATATATATATATATATATATATATATAATATATATATATATATATATATATATATTAATATATATTACATATATATATATATATATATATATATATATATATGTGTGTGTGTGTGTGTGTGTGTGTGTGTGTGTGCGCGTGTAACATGTGATTGAGGTTCAGCTACATGTCTTATCAGTTTCAGTTAGAGTTTATCCAAATACAGTGTGTTTAAAAAAAATGATATCATTTAAGATGTTTAAAAAATATTGATATCATTTAAGATACACAGGGTCTTTCAATGTCCTGGTAAACTGAATCTCAGAGTAATGTTCCAATTCTGGATCTCTGGGGAGTTTAAGAGTACCACTTTCACCGCCATTACTCCCAGGTCCACTCTGACCCAGAGTGGTAGTACCTGTTATGGTCCCATCTAAAACGCCTTTAACTTAATATAACTCAAGGGCTGATATGCTATAAAATCCAACCAACCAATCGGCCAACTAACCAGGATATTTCAAAAAAATTGTTATTATTTTGATTTTTTATAGCTTCATTTTTCAGTTAATTCAATTATTAAGTATACTAAATCGATTCATAGCGATTCATAGCAATAGGAATTAATTTGAAAAATATCTCACAATAAGAAAACTTACTTCCAAATTATCAAACGAACACTCAATCCAAAAAAGCTCCAGTATGCAATAGAAAAGTATAATTCATATTAGTTTAAATAATAATCCATACAAATATAAAGGGCAGTTGTGTGTATATGTATGTCCGGAGGAAACTTCAAAAATGAAACAATTGATGACAAAGTAAATATATATACATATTAAATATCACCATGGCTTGGTTTTTGAGCAAAAATAATAGAGATTCGATTTATATTCGTGAAGATAATAAAAAAATAAAATCTAAATGATAACAGCATGGATTTTTTTTTCATTTAATATTTTAGATAGTAGACATGAACATTTCTTTTCAGAGTAGCTGGATCAATGCAAGGTCTATTTTTTTACATAGGAATTTAAATGGGGCATCTCACTAGGATTCAACTCACGATTCAGTAATAATGGATCTGCGGGACTAACTTAAAAAAATCCTCCTCTACCCAAGCGACGCCGGGTAGCCGCTGCTAGTCGTTTATAAGTGATGAATTTTTTATATACTTTTTATCATGTGAAACATCATGGATCAGTCATTTATAGTTAGTAAATTTTTCATAAATTATGATTTAATCTCAATAAATAATGGTAATTTATGAGGAAGTGCGTCCCGGTCTCCTGCCTCAAAAAATGCTACCCGGTGACTATCAAAATAACAACCCCAGCTCGTCGTAATTCTTGTTTATTTATCGTAATTTGTCGTAATTCTTGTTTAGATATGAAGATGGATATATAGTTTGGAATAGACTGAGATAGATAGATAGATAAACAAACATAATAATATAGATAGATATGAACAAATGGAGATAGATATTTTCGACAAGTAAATATATTTGGAGGGGGGGCGTCGTAATTCTTGTTTATTTAAACTAAAAACAAGACATTAAACAAACATGAATAAATAAAATCTTAGTATTTAAAGTAATATAGATAAATATGAACAAATTGAGATAGATAGATATATAGATATGAAGATGGATAGTTTTGAATAGAGTGCGCTGGGTCGTTATTTTAATAGTCACCGGGTAGCAATTTTTGAGGCAGGAGACCGGGACGCACTTCCTCATAAATTACCTAAATAATGTATTCCTTTATTGCTATTTTGTTATCAAAACCAATCAGATTTGTGTGAATAGTATTTATTGTTTCACTTTCAATGAATGTAAAAGAACATTGAATAAATAGGAACTCAGTATTATCTGCGTTATTCGGACTATTGTCCTCATCTTCATTGTTATCTGTACAACGTTTCGGTCGATGTGCCCTCCGGCCTTCTTCATGTATTTCTTGTCGGATATGAGAACCTTCTCCGACTCGGAAACCTTATTTTCGGACTCGAGAACCTTCTGGTCGTAATCGGGAACCTTCTTGTCGTAATCGGGAGCCATCACGGAACTTTGAACCTAACCCTTTATTCAGTCCACGGGGGTATCCTGTTCTCATTCCACTAACCATAGCTGGGGTACATGCGTTAAGCTGTGTTAATTATTATTCTATGTTACTGCTGTTCTTGGCCAGGATTGAACCTGCAGTCCAGAAATAACTGTCACTTAGAACTGTCTTGACCTAACTCCTTTATCTACTAGGCCATGTGTCCAATTGGACTAAACGTTGTACTGATAACAATGAAGATGAGGACAATAGTCCGAATAACGCAGATAATACTAATCATCAAGCGTCATCTCAAAGATTCAGAAAAATAGGGACTCCTTTTACAAGTTGTATTATTCTTGGTGAACAGATGTGTATTCCGTAATAGCAATTTCACTTCTTGAGAGTTTTTCACATCAGCGTAGTTGGAGTCTTGGTGAGTGAAAATAGATATCATTTCATAATTGGATAGCCAACAATTCTCGTTGAAATAATCTCAAAATTTATCTGCATATTTAGAAACTATTCAAAATTCTATGCTTAATTTTCTATGTCTTTTTTTCTTTTCGGGTATAGAAATGTTGTTGCATTATCATGCAACGGAAGAGGAAGCTTCCGGCAAAAAGACAAAGAGAAAGATAAAAAATATAGATATAAAAAAAGAGAGAACGGAAGAGAGGTCTTCCGGTTAAGAAGCAGGGAGAAGATGAAGAAATAGATAAAAGAAAAAAGGAAAATGGAATACAGCTCTTCCGGTGAAAAGGCGGAGATAAAGATAAAGAAATATATATGTCCGTTATCAGATCAAACAATAAAAATGCGTGGGCATATTTATTGTATGAAAAGCCCAGCGGATGAGAGGTCAGGTCAGTCCCCAGCGAGCAACAGTGAGCGTAACCTCGTCGTCTCCCGTATCAACCACCCTCGGAAGTTCATTGTGAACACTGCGTTCTTCGCCAGCCACCCGGCATTTTCACTGTGAACACTCGTCGCTCCTCACCACCCACACACCGAAGAAAATAAAGACGGGTCCTATTTTTATATATACGTGTCTGTGGTTTTATTGAAGTACAGTAGTCGTCTATACAACAATGCCATTGATTGAAAAAAAGAAAAAGCATTTAAACATTTAACATTCTGAATTGTTTTACACATACTGTTACCATTTTCATTTGAACGAGAATTGGTCAAGTTATTAAATAACAAAATAAGTCCAATATTTCTGGCACACTGTGTATATCTCAAATGATATAACGTCTTTTTCAAACAACCTGGAATTGGTTCTAACAAAGAGTGTCTCGCACAAATAAGATTATCAAACCAAGTTTCAAAATGAGTCTAGCCTCTTCAGACAGAATTTACAAATCTGAATTTGTAAAATATGTCTGAAGAGGCTCGACTCATTTTGAGTTTCTGGTCGAAATAAATATTATAACAGATGACGGTTTGTTTTCTTTGAAAGTTGAATATTGCTCTGTATATAATTGATTTATTGGTTATTATAAATTGAGCTCTCTTGGGGATTTATAAAAATCCTTGTATGAATATATATGTTTGCACCTACAAGAGCATACATTATGGTTGTACAGTGAAATTCCCATGATCGCAAATAGAATCATCCCTTACGTACCAGTCATTTGGATTATCTTACACACATATATATATGTAATATATATATATATATATATATATATATAATATATATATATATATATGTGTGTGTGTGTGTGTGTGTGTGTGTAAGATATTGGGGTTGGGGCCCAATTTACGACTTAAATAGAAAAATGAGTTAAAAATAAGTTTCAAATTCAATTTGAAATATAATACCTCTCAAAAATGAATAAAACAAAACGTCTTCGGTATAAAACAACCCAACAAGGGTTGATATGCCGTAAAATCTAACCAACCTACTTACCAATTATCTTTTCCGCGTAAATTATGATATATTGCGAGGGAAGAGCAATATTTTTCGATTGAAATCGGTGGGTCGTTTTTATTTTCAGAATGATTCGAAGTTTTCGTGCGCTCGTACATAAAGAGGTCAATTGTTATCAATTATTAAATATATCGGCTCTTTGATATACGAGTTTTCTGAATTACAGTTTATCCGAATTACGAGCTGTCATTCGGTCGATTTTTTGCTTTGTGTTGAGAGCTTAAATTTGAGGTACGAACGAGCTTTAGATACGCTTATGTTAATAAATTCACTAAAAACATTTAAATTTCCAAATTTAGTACACCAAGGAAAATCATTATTTATAAAAAAGGGGGGTCGGTTTAGCTCAGTCGGTAGAGTGTCCGCCTAGGAATCACAAGGTTCTGCGTTCGATACCAGCCCTCGCCAACTCAGCGTATGAGTAACACAGGAATCTGTGCAGTAAAGTGAGGAACTGATGGTAGGGGTGACGCTCCACCTCAGACGCAAAACAATGTCCTTGATCTAGCGCTACTGAAAAGGGGATAGACCCCCTCGCTGTATGGCTGATAGCGACTTTAGGCCACTCTGACGACTTTATAAAAAATGATTAGCATTAAAACAAACTGCAACACATAATTCTTTACATGTTATGTTTTGATACAATATAGAGCTCTTTTTCTTTGCCCCTTCCAGCTGGGAAAATTTGGCTCAGGACCGCCCTCGGTAGCAGCAGGCTCTCCGTAGAGGACTTTTCATGTCTGAAGTCACCCTGGCACAACAGCGTGAAGCCAAGAGGTCCAGAAGAAAGCAGCGGCAACAAAGCACCGGCACATCAACATCTTTAGGGACAGCCTTCACATGCGGCATCTGTGGTCGAGAATGTTTTTCGAAGATTGGACTTCACAGTCACAGGAGGTGCTGTAACTTCAGGGGCACAAAAACTATATTATAGTCTTCCGAGACTGAAATGCTAATAATATTAATAAAAGTAACTACAAACATTAAGGTCTTTTAGGAACTGGAACCGATTAATGGTATTTTAGGATTTCGAGGAAATTGAGTTACGAGCGGAACTCAAGTTAACAGTGTATATCATTTATTTCTAAATGATCCATGTAGGAAAATCAAATATACTAACAAAGAACAAATATATATATATATATATATATGTATGTGTGTGTGTGTGGGTGTGGCTGTATACATATATATATGCCGAATAAACGTTATCATTAACTAGCCACCTACATTTGGCTCAACCTGTATATTAAGAGATAAGCAAATTTCTCAATCATAGAAAGAATTTAAAAAGATATAGAAAAAATAAATAATTGAGAAAATAGAGGATAAATGGATAAAATGTCCCCGAGCATACATGCCATTATGATTTAATATAAAA
Source organism: Doryteuthis pealeii (assembly GCA_023376005.1). Classification (NCBI taxonomy): domain Eukaryota; kingdom Metazoa; phylum Mollusca; class Cephalopoda; order Myopsida; family Loliginidae; genus Doryteuthis; species Doryteuthis pealeii. Next base: position 42,708,693 of record CM042159.1, on the reverse strand, counting down.
TTTAATTATCTTACATTGTAATAAAATTTTGGAGTCTCAAACATTTATATAAACAAATAAATCAGCCAGTGGTCACACAGGGCTAATTTGAAACGCAATATTCCCAAATCTAATGAAAAACTAATTAGCCAGGTGCCTTCACTACAGAAATGCAAACACACACACACACACACACACACATCTATATATATATATATATATATTATATATATATATATATATATATATATATATATATATATATATATATATAAAAATTGACAGTTTATTTTCCTGGGTAGTATGTCCCTTTTCTTCCCCTGCTTTCTTTATAATAAAAACGAAATGGTCTATTATTTAGCTGTGGCGACCATACTCATAAGAAATAAGAAATCGGCGGATAAGCGACACCAGATAATCAGGATTTACTCATTTGCATTTCCTATTGGACGATTTGGACTGTCTCATTTTTAACCAGAGTGTGTTGCAATATGATAACGGTGAGAAGATGAAGGAACGCCAGTATTAGTATATACAGCGGGTTCGGGATAAATTTGACAGTTTCACAAGGAAAAAGAAAAAGTACTTGGTAACTACAAAATGTAATGGATTGTAAACACAATCAACAGACACAGTAATTACACTAATGTCAACAAGTTTCCCCTCAAAATAACCACCATTAGTGTCGATCACAGCCTCAATCCTGCTCCGGAACATGGAGCAAGCTGATGTTACAGTTACTCTGGGGAGGGTCTCAAAAACTACCTGAAATCTGTCGATTAACTGGGTATTTGTAGTTCTGGCACTGCGATTGGTGTCTTTCTCAACAGCTACATATACATAATAATCCATGAGGTTAAGATCTGGGGAGTTCGGAGGCCAAACATTAGGACTGGTGTCGTTGTAAAAATTCGCTGACACCCATTTTTGACTTTTCTCAGAGGTGTGACAGGGGGCCAAATCCTGCTGTCATACATATGGCCTGCCATTGGTTACCCTTGTTATCCAGGGATTGACTACAGTGTTTTACAACTCCATGTAGGCATCTGAGGGTCCTCCAACACTTTTTTTTGCAGATTCTCTAGAAATACTGCTGTACGAACGCAATCAGATTGTCTGTTATGTTACTTTCTTCTAGCCACAGGCTCGTAGTCTCCATTGCAATTCTCCAGTTAATGTCTGATGGTTAGGCAACCAATTTAGGTGAAGGAAAACTCTGAATTCAAACCTGTTAATCTCCGCTTGGGTGGTCACTACTAGAATAGGCTGTCCTAATTAGTGATCTATTTTAAAAAGAAACTTGTTGGAAAAGAAAAAAAATAACAGAAAGGTTATTGTTTCAGGTTTACGTTCAATAGTACAATTACCGTTCCTAGGTAGGAAGCGCGTGGTGTAATGGTAAAAGTCATGGGAAATGGACTCGTTACCCCAAGTTCAAATCCTGGACGTGGTAATTGCATTTCATTTAGCGCTAATATCCTTGGGAAAGGTATGAATCCTACTCTCCCTCCAGCTATGGGTAAATAGTAGGGCAGACTGGGCTGTTTAACCTTGGTTAGGCAACCGGTCTAGGAGATGGAAAACTCTGAATTCAAACCTGCTGAACTCCGCTTAAGAAATTGACCTTGTGTCACATCCTGCTCGTGCGGAGGGGTTGGTATATATACATATATATATATATATAAAACTAGTTAGACTATTTGACATACATTCTAAATGATTTTTTTCTACAATTAATATCTGATGAAATCTCGGAAGAGAGAATCAACTAGATATAACGGACTTTTTAGTTGGACCCACCAATTGCTAATTGCTCTGTTCACCTTATAACTTTGCTTAGTAAATTTTTCTTCTATTCTTAATACTCGTTGTGTTTATTCCTATTATTCCTCGGTTAACTCATATATACGAGTTACAGTACTATTTAAACTATATATGGAGGAGCGATGCGGTTCATACCTTTCCCAAAAGTAATAGTCGGAAAGAGAACGTCATGGAGTAACTGGGATTGAACTCGCTTACTAAGATGTCATAATCTACCATGTTAGCCACTACACCACAAAGATTCCCCACTCAGACCGTTATGGATGCAAAGCAACTAGAATTCAGATAAAAGGAATAATTTTCAAATATAAATTCAATATACTATTTCAATAAACCTATAATTTGAAACTTACGAAACTGGAGAAATCCAGCTAAGTACTGAAATTATATAAAACTTTATTGCCAAAGTTATTTGTTTTATCACGTTAACTTGAAAAATAAAAGTAACGGGGAAAGTTTTATGAGTAAATTTATTTTTGCTTATGAATATCATAAAATTGTGCTTGGATATTTTTGCGATCAAAAATGTATGGAACAAAAACAAGATCTAACTTTGGGGGAAATATTACTGCCATAACTGCATCATTTCCTTTTTGATTAAACAATGAAGAGCTAACCTATGACTTAATTGTAACAAAATGGCTGCAAATTGTGTTTGGTAGGTCAACACGTACAGCATAACATAAGAAAAGGTTGCTTAAAGATATTCAGTGGAAAAAGTTCAGTCCTACAAGGAGTATATAAGCGCGTGGTGTAATGGTTAAAGTCATTGGAAATGAATTCGTCGTCCCGAGTTCAAATTGTGGACGTGGTAATTGCATTTAATTTAGCGCTAATACCATTGGAAAAGGTATGAATCCTACTCTCCCTCCAGCTATGGGTAAATAGTAGATTATACTGGGCTCTTTAACCTTTGCCAGGAAACCGGTCTAGGAGAAGGAAAACTCTGAATTTAAACCTGTTGAACTCCGCTTAAGAAATTTGACTTGTATCACATCCTGCTCGTGCGGAGCGGTTGGTAAATATATACAAGGAGATACGTTAGCAACGTATATATTCATATATAGTATATTCACATGTGCGTGGTGTAATGGTTAGAGTCGTAGGAAATGGACTCGTTGATCCGAGTTCAACTCCTCGACAAAGCTGTTTGCATTTCACATAGCGCTAATACGGCTGAGAAGGTTATAAATCCATATATTCTCCCTCCAGCTATGGGTAAATAGTACGGCAGACTGGACACTTTAACCTCTGAATTGGAAAAGCCTGAGGTCTGCAGTTGATTAGGTTTGTGGCATTCCTTGTGCATCAATTATTTCCTATCGGCCGTGCCAAAAGGTGCGGTTAGTTCAACAGAAACCTTCACTTCTATAAACAAAACACTGTGTGGGGTGTTCATTGGATGAATCCTCATGCGTCGAAATCGACAAGAGAGTCCATTTATTTATAATATGCCTAGACTATGTAATTCGAACATCATTAGATCCCATAAAAGAAAAGGGCCTCAAATAAAAAAGTTAAGAAGCAGGTGATACCCGGCAGAGATAAATACGGACGCGGACTACAAATATGCCCTGCTACATAGCCTGGAGAAAGCAGCATCGAACATCGGCCTTTACGTGAACACCGACAAGCCCGAAAGCAGTGGTTCCTGCTAGATTAAGAAGCGTTGAGATTGTTCAATTGTTAATTAAATGACCACTTAAGTGGTCATTTAATATATATATATATAAATAAATAAATATATATATATATATATATATATATATATATATATATATATTATATATATATATATATATATATGTTTAGCCATACATTTAATAGGTATTCCCGCCTAATTCATTATTAATTAATTAATTTTCAAAATCAGGTACGACTCCAATTAATCACTTATTCTCCCAAAAATTATCGGCAAAAAGCCATTCTAAACAAACCGTGTTTACAACTTATCACATCGTCGTGTAATAAAAAAGTCACTAGAAGAGGAATATTAACCTACTCTAAACAAGTCGTAAAATCTAAGAAGTCCGTTTGGTGTAGAGGTTATGCGATCGGCCTGTCAGCTTGGCAGTCCGGTTTCAAATCACGCACAGGGCGGTCTTCCGATCTATAGCTCTGCTGATGAGGCCTAATAGGCCGAAATGTACATACAGATTGATTTTTCTCGATTTGTTTAGCCATACATTTAATAGGTATTCCCGCCTAATTCATTATTAATTAATTAATTTTCAAAATTAGGTACGACTCCAATTAAGCACTTATTCTCCCAAAAATTATCGGCAAAAAGCCATTCTAAACAAACCGTGTTACATATATAAATATATATATATATATATATATATATATATATATATATATATATGGACACCTCACATGGTGTAATGGATAGTAAGCTAAATTCAAAGACTATTGTTAGTGAGTTAGATTCGCAGTGGGTGCCCTATACTTCTGGCCTTGTCCCACATCCAAACTAAGCTCTCTCTCTCTCTCTCTCTCTCTCTCTCTATATATATATATATATATATATATATATATATATGAAGAGATGGAAGTGAATCCGACGGTATATAGTATATTAAGAAAATTGAAAAAACACAGGTTTAGATAAGTTGAGTGGTATGTTTATTGGCCGACGCTGCAGTGTTTCGATCTATTGATTAGATCATCTTCAGGGCATTTGTTGGTATAAGGAAGATGATAAAAAAATTTTATCACAGAATAACGTGAAAAGCAAGCGATAGTCCTTGTTTATCAGTCTGTTCAAAATTTGAAATCTGAAGAAAGGACGCTGAAACCGTCAAACCGTCCACCTTTCAGAATCTTTTCATCAGATTTCAAATTTTGAACAGACTGATAAACAAGGACTATCGCTTGCTTTTCTCGTTATTCTGTGATAAAAATTTTTAATCACCATCCTTATACCAACAAATGCCCTGAAGATAATCTAATTAATAGATCGAAACACTGCAGCGTCGGCTAATGAACTTACCACTCAACTTATTTAAACCTGTGTTTAATTTTCTTATATATACTATATTATATATATATATATATATATATATATATATATATATATATATATGTGTGTAGTTGAATATATATATATATATATATATATGTGTGTGTGTGTGTGTGTGTGTGTGTGTGTGTGTTAGAGTAGCGTGGATATGAAGTCATCGGCAATTGATTACTGATTGTTAGGTGTATGTATGTGTGTATGTATGTATGTATTTATGTTAAAAGAGAGATTGTCATCAGATGAATAAAATGTATATTGGATATATACAAATGAAAATATGTATAACTATATATCAACCAAATAAAAGACAATTCTGGTAAAAAGTATACACACATATATATGTATGTGCGTGTGCGTGTGCGTGTGTGTCTGTGCGTGCACGCGCGCGATGATTGCGAAAATGATAAAATGCAATCGAAAGTCATTCTGCACACATAGGAATATATATATATATATAATATATATATATATATATATATATATATATATATATTGTGTATTTTAGCAATATGTATATTATTTTCGGGGTTTCATACAAATAAAAAGAATTGCAGGAAAATGTATTTAAGTTTTAATAACATTTTTAAGCTTCAAAAGCAAATATACATAAAACGATTAAAAAAAAGCATAAGTATCTTAATTAAACTAGCAAATATATGCATCCTCCGGGTGCAAGTATTTAAGTTTTGATATAATAAAATTAAAATATTAAATTAGAAAGGCTAATGAAACTGACTAAGAATGCAGCTAAAAAGATCTGCAACAGAGGGGGTATAATCGAAAAATAGAACAACTTTGAAACTGACTATTCCATCATTTTCCATTACTCCCCTCTTTCATTGGTAAATTTTCCTAATTTAACTATTTAGTTAAAATAGGAAGTAAAGGATAATATTACAGTTATTTCTTCTTGTAAATAAATTTCTTTTAAGATTTATCCACGAGATTTTTGTTTATATTTCTTAAGATAAAGCCAAACAATTAGAAATCAATAATACCAAGCACATATTTATTAAAATGAAATTTTAAATATCAATATGCAAATTAGCCTTCTCGTTCAAACTGTAAACCGCTATTTTGTTGTATATATAAATAAAACTGCATATTATTAGTAAGTAGATATGGTCAACAGTATTAATAATGTAATACAATTTTTATTAATAACTGAAGGTTTAAAAGAATGAAATAATGGAGAATTTCACGTAAATAATTAAGGGAATTGTGACTTGAGTAGTAATATAGTTTCGGTTACAGACAGAAAAACACACAATCTCCATTATAATAAGATTTGTAATAAATAACTTCATGAATGTTTGCTTTTACAAAAAAACGAGAATTAGGAATTCTTTTAATCGAGGCAAGTTTACTGTTAACATTCGTATTCTCTACAAAAATTCTGGAAATATCTGGCACAAAAGGAGAAACTCAAAAGAAAATGAAAAATCTAATGTGAGAGAGAGAGAGAGAAGAGAGAGGAGAGAGAGAGAGAGGGGGGGGAGAGGGGATTATCTTTTAAACAATGAACCCTAGGTGTGGGGCGTCCTCATTCAATCGCGGCATTGTACGTGCTGCCTGTTGGATCCTGGAAATAGAAAGGCAGGTGTAATTGATGTCAAGCAGCAGTTCAAAACTTTAAACTGAAAACACACACACACACACACACACACACACACACACACACACACACACACATATATATATATATATATATATATATATAGAGAGAGAGAGAGAGAGGAGCGAGAGAGAGAGAGAGAGAGAGAGAGAGAGAGAGAGAAAAGGATATGAAAACAGACAATGCTGTTAAGATCAAAATATTTCATATCATATTTAACAGCATCGTGTGTTTTCATATCCTTTTATCTATACTTATACCGTCGGATTCATTTCCTTTCTTTAACTTATATATATATATATATATTATATATATATATTATATATATATATATATATATATATAATAAAAATGATTAACTGCTGCCTGTCATCTTTATGAATTTATGTCCACCTATATATATATATATATATATATATATATATATATATATATAATATTCAACAGACTGCGAATTTTATGGGAATAGTCCCGGAACTTATATTATTAGAAAA
>CM042159.1:42679259-42696759 GCA_023376005.1 Doryteuthis pealeii | reverse complement strand
ACAAACACAGGATGTTATGATCAGGAAACAATGTTTAGTGTCAATACTTAAGCATTTCGGTATATTGTACCATCTTCAGGGCACTGTTAAGTAATGTTTATGTGAGGGACAAAATGAAAGATGTTAAGTGTATAATGATTGTGTGAATATGATGCTATTAACCGTTAATTTTTATATGCGCGTTTGTTTACGAAAGTCAATGACGTTATTAATTAATATTCCATACGTCATATCTTTGTTAACTTTTCTTTCTCCGCCTATTCACGTTAATATATGCGTCATTATATGATCTTCATCTTCCATTTTTGCACATGCATTGACTTTCGTAAACAAACGCACATATAAAAATTAACGGTTAATAGCATCATATTCACACAATCACTATACACTTAACATCTTTCATTTTGTCCCTCACATAAACATTACTTAACAGTGTCCTGAAGATGGTACAATATACCGAAATGCTTAAGTATTGAAACTAAAAATTGTTTCCTGATCATAACATCCTGTGTTTGTTATATTTAAAAATATTTTCTTCTCACACACACATATATATATATATATATATATTATATATATATGTGTGTGTGTGTGTGTGTGTGTGTATGTGTGTATGTGTGTGTGTGTAAGATAATCCAATTGACTGGTAAGTGTGAGATGATTATATTTGGGATCATCGAAATCTCACTGTACATCCATACTGTCGGTGCAAACTTATAGACTCATACATGGATATTTATAAATCACTAAATGTATAAAATCTAATAAATTAATTATATACAGAGCAATTTTTAACTTTCAAAGGAAATTTTTTTAAAAATATAAAAAAAGTGGGTCTTTTATATGAAAGCTAAAGAGACTAGACTCATTTTGAGTTTTGGGTTGAAATAAATGTATCATTGTCAAATGACGATTTGTTATTTTTTTTTTCTCTGAAAAGTTATATAATATATATATATATATATATATATATATATATATATATATATATATATAGAGAGAGAGAGAGAGAGAGAGAGAGAGAAAGAAATATAAATGAAGATATAGATTTATATAGATAGAAAGATACAACTTCTGCTGAAAAAAACAAACCTTTATGAGACAATAAGTCTGGGATCAGCCATGGGTTCGGTGAAAAAGCATAATCAACTCTAACTCATAGTTTCCCGGTCGTATCTTACAATACCACTAGACATTGTTATTTTCAGTCAGGAAATGTTATGGGCAGGATGTGAACTTGGGTCAGCGATTCCATTTCCTGGGACGATAACCATTATACAACTGTCCCTCCGTAATCTTTTTTCTGCAATCACAGATTTCCAGCAACAAAGCATTAATTCATTGATGTAAGATGATGTATGTAAGATTTGATTTAATTCACCTGAAGATGACGTAAATTCACTGAACCAGAAATTGGAAGTAAAATTTCCGTGAAATTCATGAGAAAAGTCAGTGCTCAAAAGCTCAGTTATTCAGTGTTGTTAAAATGTAAACTTATTCATATGTACATATTTATATACGTCTGTAAAACTATGGAGTAACACCGGAAAAATTCTATTTAACATGAATGTTTTCAAATAAACCTTTATATTACAATAATATATATATATATATATATATATAATATATATATATATATAATAGTGTAATATAAAGTTTCTTTATATAAAGTTTTGTTTTGAAAATCTACACACACAGAGAGAGAGAGAGAGAGAGAGAGAGAGAGAGAGAAGAGAGAGAGGAGAGAGAGAGAGAGAGAGAGAGAGATTTCATTATATATGAATAAAACGTTCTTAATATCCGTGATAAAGCATATATATTAAGATTGGGATATACTAGAGATAGATTCAACGGCAGTAACTGAGGGTTTTCGCCAATGTGACCATTGGACCACTGATCACACACACACCACAACCATATATATATATATATATATATATATAATATATATATATATATATATATATTATAGTATGCTTGAGATTGTCCTTCATTAGAAAAACTCAAAAGAGTTTGAAGTAAAAGTGTATAAAAATATCAAAAATGTTCAAGATGTATTCCAGCTACAAAAGCAAGTTTTATAAAAAAAAGTAAGTCCACAGCACAATTGATGAAGATTGAAAATTTCATGAATTTGTAATGTTGACGAATCCATAGTGTTGGGGTCCTTATCATATTCGAAAATTAGCCTCCGGTAATATATTAAACTGTCCAGATTTTGTTTTTTCTGTAGAAAACTTTGAGTTTTTCTTATGATAAAAATGCTTCTGATTTAAAAAAAAATTATTTTATTGAAAAAGACCGCTTTATAAGGTCGAAACAGAACTGTCAGAAAATTTATGTCTATGTATGTATATTTTTATAGTTGTGGCCGGGTTAGGGCCAGAAAAAAGACACAATAGAGGAAATAATTTAAACAAATCTATTACCAGTACAGTAGTACAATCATATACAAATGAGGCTGTCTTATATGGCTATCCGCTGAAATACTAACTCGCTCTGAAGTGCAAAACCTGCGGATATTTATAGTTGGAAGAGTTCATCCGTGCATGGTAAATTACCATAAAGTATATATATATATATATATATATATATATATATATATATATATATCTTATTATAATGGAGATTGTGTGCTTTTCTGACTGTAACCGAAACTATATTACTACTCATACCACTATTCCCTTAGTTATTGACATCACATTTTTCCATGATTGCATTTATTTAAAACCTCAATTATTAATAAAATTGCTTTACATTATTCATACTGTTAACCATGTCTACATACTGACAACATGTAATTATATTTATATATACAACAAAATAGCGGTTTACAGTGTGAACGGAAGGCTAATTTGCATATTGATATTAAAAATGTGATTTTATTAATATGTGCTTAGTATTATTGATTTCTAATTGTTTGGTTTATATTAATGAATATGAGCAAAAATCTCGGGGATAAATCTTAAAGGAAATCCATTAACAAGAAGAAATAACTGTAATATTATTCTTTACTTCCAATTTTAACTAAATAGTTAAATTAGAAAAATTTACCAATGAAAGACGGGAGTAAGGGAAAATGATGGAAGAGTTAGTTTCAAAGTTGTTCTATTTTTCAATCATACCCCCTCTGTTCCAAACCTTTTTATCTGAATTCTTATTCAGTTTCATTAGCCTTTCTAATTTAACATGATATTTTATTATATTAAAACTTAAATACTTGCACCCGGAGGGTGCATATATTTGCTAGTATATATATATATATGTTTGGTATGTATGAAAACTTATAAACTACTAAAAGTAGAGGAATCATATTAAAATGGGGAGGTGATATTTTATTATGAAATAAAATATAAAATAAAGGGGATACAACATATATATATATATAATATATATATATATATATATATATATATATAAAATCATATGTTACAATATTAAGTTATAATACTGTGCGTGATATGATGCTGGCATATTCAAATTAAAGAGTCCGCAGCCTTTGAATTCACTGTAGATGTGGGTCCGTCCTATCTTTTTATTCCCCAACCGAAGGAAAGAAGATGAAATATTAACCAAAGAAATGATTACACTTTTGATAAGCACGTATGACATTCGGCTGATCTCAATTTACGGTGCTCGGATGGACGAGTAGGAAATTTTTGACATCCGTTATTTTAAGAATAAGTTATTTCACTCAGAAGCTAAACTTGTTGCCTTGGAATTTGCTATTATCTCTCCAGGTGTAATTGCGCCATCTTCGGGTTTTTTTCTTCTTTCGCCCTCATTTTTGTCATTCTTATGCACATGAAGGTGAATAAGATTATGACATACGTCCGTGCACATTAAATGCATTTAGATAGATAGTCAATCCCTCACTCGGTTACTCTTTTTATATATTTATGTATATTTATAAGTATAAATGAACATAAGGAATGAAGCCCCACAACACACACACACACACACACACACACACACACATATATATAAATATATATATATATATATATATATATATTTTTTTTTTTTTTTTGCTTGAAGGCAATTATAATGCAAGTATCGTATAAAATTCGATAATTATAGAAAATAATCTTGACAAGAGAATCCCACAAAGGATGGCTCGCTATGCAGAACACCGTACAGACTGTTTCGACTTTATTAAGTCTCTTCAGCGATGTATACTAACGACTCCCCTCCGACAGGAATCGAAACCGGGACTTCACAAGCATAGTCAGAGACCATATCCGTTTGACCGCCGGTACATAGCGAACAATCCCTGCGAAATTACCCTTGTCAATGAAACTACTACACGCCTCTACCATAGTAGGTAAGTGGACGTTTATTGTGTAGTAAACAAACTCGGCCGTAAGCTCTTCGGCGAAGTGAATAAGATTTTTGGATGTTTGTTTGTTTATAGAAGCATTGTTGAATAAATTATTCACTATGTACCGGCGGCCGAACGGATATGGTCTCTGACTATGCCTGTGAAGTCCCGGTTTCGATTCCTGTCGGAGGGGAGTCGTTAGTATACATCGCTGAAGAGACTTAATAAAGTCGAAACAGTCTGTACGGTGTTCTGCATAGCGAGCCATCCTTTGCGGGATTCTCTTGTCAAGATTATTTTCTATAATTATCGAATTTTATACGATACTTGCATTATAATTGCCTTCAAGCAAAAATATAAATAATAATTTATTCAACAATGCTTCTATAAATAAACAAACATCCAAAAATCATATATATATATATGTGTGTGTGTGTTTTATTGTGTGCGTGTGTGTGTATTCAAATTTCCTTTCCTTGTCTCTCTCTCTTTATATATATATATGAGGAAGAATGAATAAAGAAAAGAAAGAACAGAATGGATAATAAAAGATGAATTTAATCAATATCACTAACACGCGTGTTTCGGTCAGTTCATCTGTGGTGAAAATATTTCGCACACAATTCATCTTTTATTATCCATTCTGTTCTTTCTTTTCTTTGATCATTCTTCCTCATATTGTCGGATTCATTTCCAATTTCCATTTTTACACACACACACACACACACACACACACACACACACATATATATATATATATATATATATATATATTGCCTGTAATTAATCAATATCTTGATTAATTCATTGCAATTAACTCTGAAGATGTTGAGTAGGTTATTTCTGTATACAACTTAATACTAAATCCGCTCTACTAACGTATTGAGCACTTTATATTCGTTATAAAACTGACTTATCCGGTTAATAATTGTATCGACCGTCAATATTGCGATTAACACAATATTTTATTCCCCGGTAAGTCCTAACTATATATATATATATATATATAGGAATTAATGGAAAAAATGAATGAATAAATGGAATAAATGAAAAAAGAATATTCCATTCATTTTTTTATTGCAATAATTCATTCATTCATTTGTTTTCTTTAATTCTTAACTAAATAATTTAGAAGTGTACGCTTATATATATATATATATATTTTATATATATTATATTATATTATATTATATATACTAGAAAATATATGCACCCTCCGGGTGCAAGTATTTAAGTTTTAATGCAATAAAATATTCTATTAAATTAGAAAGGCTAATGAAACTAAATAAGAATACAGATAAAAAGATTTGAAACAGAGGGAGTATAATAAGATTTGAAACAGAGGGAGTATAATAAAAAATGGAACAACTGAAACTTACTCTTCCATCACTCTCGTCTTTCAATGTTATTTTTTCTAATTTAAGTATTTAGTTATAAGAGGGAGTAAAGAATAAAATGGCAGTTATTTTATCTTGTTAATGGATTTCATTTAAGATTCATTGAAGAGATTTTTGCTCATATTCATTAAAATAAAATCAAACAGTTAGAAATCAATAATACTAAGCACATAATTATTAAGTTCGATTTTTTAATATTAATATGCAAATTAGCCTTCCCGTTCACACTGTAAACCGCTATTTTGTTGTATATATAAATACAATTGCATGTTGTCAGTATGTAGACATAGTTAACAGTATTAATAATGTAAAACAATTTTATTAATAATTGAGGTTTAGATAAAAATAAAATCATGGAGAATGTGATGTCAATAACTAAGAGAATTGTGACTTGAGTAGGAATATAGTTTCGGTTAGAGACAGAAAAACATACAATCTCCATTATAATAAGATATATATATATTATATATATTATATTATGTTATATATATATATTATATATATATATATATATATATATATATATGATTGCTTGTTGCACTTGTGTAAAAATAGATTTGGATACGTATGAGCAGTTAATAGTTCATTTAGGATAAAGGCGCTAAATATTAATGATATTCAGCTGATGTCAATTGTCTTCATGTTTTTCTTTTCACCCCTTCCTATGAATATTTTTCTCTCCAGATTACTTCCCTGATTTCCTTTTCCAGTTGGATCTAAAAATTGTTTCTTTTTGGGAAGAGACATTATTTTGAAGACGAGAAAAGGTCATGTTGGGTCAGCGTCCCACTTTCATGGCTCAGTCCATTACCAAAGAAAACTTATATTTGAATTCTTCCATTCGGCCATCTTTCTTATAACATTACATTACATTACTTCATTTTCGAATTGCTTTTTTTTAGAGTCCCGTTTTCTTATTTTTCCCCTAATTTTTTTTCATATCATTCTTGTTTATTTTGTCTTTTGATATAGTCAGTTTAGCTCAGTTGGTAGAGCGTCCGGCTAGTAATGACAAGGTTCCTGGTTCGATACCGGTCCTCGCCAACTCAGCGTATGAGTAACACAGGGGTCTGTGCGATAAACTGAGGAGCTGGTGGTAGGTCTGGCACTCCACCTCAGACTTTAAATTAATCTCCTAGGTCTAGCGCTAGCGAAAAGGGGATAGACTCCCTTACTGCCTGGCTGATATTGACATTAGGCACCCCGATTATGTATATATATATATATATATATATATATATATATATGTGTGTGTGTGTGTGTGTGTGGTGTGTGTGTGTACGATTAGAATCGAATGGTTTAAAATCTACCTACTTAAGTTTCTCGCAATAGCACGAATCTCGGGGTATTTATTTCCTACCATCGTTATGTGTTTTATAGCTGGGTAGTGCCCATTTTAAACCATTCGATTTTAATCGTCTATTTAGCACTTTATATTGAGCACATTTTAATCGGTTTTAGTGAAAAAAATCCTGAAGTAAATAAGATTGATACTTATTGGCTTGGTGGATTTAATGGTAACTGCGATATATATATATATATATATATATATATATATATATATATATATATATATATATATATATATATATTTAATGAAGGCCAATACAATGCACATAAAAAAAAAACAAAAAGATCTTTTTTGTCTAATCGATTTCAAAGTAAACCTTTATCTTCAGAGACGGTTTTCGGAAAAAAAAATTGCGAAAATCGTCTCTGAAGATAAAGGTTTACTTTGAAATCGATTAGACAAAAAAAGATCTTTTTGTTTATATTTTTTATGTGCATTGTATTGGCCTTCAAATCATTAATATATAATAACATAATTAACAATGCTTCAAGCAAATTACCAATTACTTATATATATATATAATATAATATAACAGTTTGTTTCTTTAGGTGGGAGTTGTTACCCCTCTGCAGAGGTGCAGTTGGCGTAATTTACAACCATAGTCGATAGAATGGACGAAATAATGTTTGAGAGAGAATGATGCTTCCAAGTTTGATTATACGTCAACATTATAAATATTTACCAAACCTCTCCACACGAGTAAGATGCGACACAAGGTCAAGTTCTTAAGCGGAGTTTAACAGGTTTGAATTCAGAGTTTTCCTCCTAGATTCAACTCGGGTCGGGTCGACGAGTCCATTTCCAACGACTCTAACCATTACACCACGCACCTCCATAACGCTGACATTATAAGGTCTTCTCTGCGTTGGTGAAAATGGTTTTGTGCAATAGCATAAATGCATGTAGATGCAAACGCATCTGTATGAGTCTGTAAGCATATATATATATATATATATGTACGATGATTATTCAACAACTAAAAGGAATTTGGCAAGCATTGTTTACATATGCAGCTTTTGGCAAGGATGTGTGGGATTAATAAAGTAAAAATAAATAAAACAAAAGTGAAACAAAATAAAATAAAATAAATAAATAAAAAGACACAAAAATAACAATCTCCCAGAGGGCTTAGGACAGGAAGAGCCTTCCGGATATGCGCAGGAAAAACCTCAAGTTCTTCGAGTCGAAAAAGTCTCGAAGACGCTTGACTTTGGAGAGGTAACACCTATCGATTGTTCGGGAAAATATATCCCCTCACGAATAGTGTGAACCCGATAATAAAGGTCTAACTCTAAAGTCATCCCTGTCTCTGTTTTCTTCCTTCTTTTCGTTAAATTCTATTTTAGCTCACCAGCCACACGAAGTAAGTAATATCCCCTCAACGAAATAGTGTGAACCCGATAATAAAGGTATACTCTAAAGTCATCCCTGTCTCTGTTTCTTTCCTTCTTTTCGTTAAATTCTATTTTAGCTCACCAGCCCACACGAAGTAAGTAATATCCCCTCAACGAAATAGTGTGAACCCGATAATAATGGTATTACTCTAAAGTCATCCTGTCTCTGTTTCTTTCCTTCTTTTCGTTAAATTCTATTTTAGCTCACCAGCCCACACGAAGTAAGTAATATCCCCTCAACGAAATAGTGTGAACCCGATAATAATGGTATTACTCTAAAGTCATCCCTGTCTCTGTTTCTTTCCTTCTTTTCGTTAAATTCTATTTTAGCTCACCAGCCCACACGAAGTAAGTAATATCCCCTCAACGAAATAGTGTGAACCCGATAATAAAGGTATTACTCTAAAGTCATCCCTGTCTCTGTTTCTTTCCTTCTTTTCGATAAACTCTATTTTAGCTCACCAGCCCACACGAAGTAAGTAATATCCCTCAACGAAATAGTGTGAACCGATAATAAAGGTATTACTCTAAAGTCATCCCTGTCTCTGTTTCTTTCCTTCTTTTCGATAAACTCTATTTTAGCTCACCAGCCCACACGAAGTAAGTAATATCCCTCAACGAAATAGTGTGAACCCGATAATAAAGGTATTCTCAAAGTCATCCCTGTCTCTGTTCTTTCCTTCTTTTCGTTAATTCTATTTTAGCTCACCAGCCCACACGAAGTAAGTAATATCCCCTCAACGAAATAGTGGAACCCGATAATAAGTCTAACTCTAAAGTATCCCTGTCTCTGTTCCTTTCCTTCTTTTCGTTAAATTCTATTTTAGCTCACCAGCCCACACGAAGTAAGTAATATCCCTCAACGAAATAGTGTGAACCCGATAATAAAGGTCTAACTCTAAAGTCATCCCTGTCTCTGTTCCTTTCCTTCTTTCGTTAAATTCTATTTTAGCTCACCAGCCCACACGAAGTAAGTAATATCCCCTCAACGAAATAGTGTGAACCCGATAATAAAGGTCTAACTCTAAAGTCATCCCTGTCTCTGTTCCTTTCCTTCTTTCGTTAAATTCTATTTTAGCTCACCAGCCCACACGAAGTAAGTAATATCCCCTCAACGAAATAGTGTGAACCCGATAATAAAGGTCTAACTCTAAAGTCATCCTGTCTCTGTTCCTTTCCTTCTTTTCGTTAAATTCTATTTTAGCTCACCAGCCCACACGAAGTAAGTAATATCCCCTCAACGAAATAGTGTGAACCCGAATAAAGGTCTAACTCTAAAGTCATCCCTGTCTCTGTTCCTTTCCTTCTTTTCGTTAAATTCTATTTTAGCTCACCAGCCCACACGAAGTAAGTAATATCCCCTCAACGAAATAGTGTGAACCCGATAATAAAGGTCTAACTCTAAAGTCATCCCTGTCTCTGTTCCTTTCCTTCTTTTCGTTAAATTCTATTTTAGCTCACCAGCCCACACGAAGTAAGTAATATCCCCTCAACGAAATAGTGTGAACCCGATAATAAAGGTCTAACTCTAAAGTCATCCCTGTCTCTGTTCCTTTCCTTCTTTTCGTTAAATTCTATTTTAGCTCACCAGCCCACACGAAGTAAGTAATATCCCCTCAACGAAATAGTGTGAACCCGATAATAAAGGTCTAACTCTAAAGTCATCCCTGTCTCTGTTCCTTTCCTTCTTTTCGTTAAATTCTATTTTAGCTCACCAGCCCACACGAAGTAAGTAATATCCCCTCAACGAAATAGTGTGAACCGATAATAAAGGTCTAACTCTAAAGTCATCCCTGTCTGTTCCTTTCCTTCTTTTCGATAAACTCTATTTTAGTCACCAGCCCACACGAAGTAAGTAATATCCCCTCAACGAAATAGTGTGAACCGATAATAAAGGTCTAACTCTAAAGTCATCCCTGTCTCTGTTCCTTTCCTCTTTTCGATAAACTCTATTTAGCTCACCAGCCCACACGAAGTAAGTAATATCCCCTCAACGAAATAGTGTGAACCGATAATAAAGGTCTAACTCTAAAGTCATCCCTGTCTCTGTTCCTTTCCTTCTTTCGATAAACTCTATTTTAGCTCACCAGCCCACACGAAGTAAGTAATACTTTTATTGGGGTACAAGACGAATGAACCAAGACTCCCTTCCCATAGATGTCAATACTTCTTGGTCCTTTAAGGATCCATAAAAACTTCTTTACTGACCACTGCAAATGGAAACTCTTTTCATTACCAGATAATCAGTGTGGTTGTTTGGTTTGGTTTGGTTTGGTTTGTTTTACGGCATATCAACCTCAGTGGGTCATTTAATGCCGATAAGGTTTTGAAATAAATCAATTCTTAATGGATAATACAATTTTTTTATAAATACATTTTTCTATTAAACCCATAGATGGGACCCTAACAGGTACTACCACTCCGGGTCAGAGTGGACCAGGGAGCAATGGTGATGAAGGGGTGCTCCACATTCCCCAAACCTCCAAAACTGGAACCACACCATCAGATAGAGTTTAACGTCATTCCCAGGACATGTAGACCCGCAGCCACCGCCTTCTAGCACCCATATGATAAAAAGGGGTTGGGGCTTGTCATAAGGGCAATAGGGTTGGAAAAATCATATTGGTGCTAGGGATTGACGTGACCAGCCGATTGATCGGAGGGGCAGTGTGGTTGTAATCCTAAACATATTTTTGAATCACCCTGTATGATTAAAAACTCAATTGTCAATCACTTTTTGCAACTGTATGTTTGGTTCCTGTAATTTATCTATATTTGAGTTTAACATGATGTTTTTTTTATTTACTTATTTCAATTCACGATATAATGCGCTAAATATAATATATATCCCTTCCTAGATAGAAACATCAATACGATCGCAGGCCGCTGTTAGAGCGGGAAACCGAAGGGTTTACAGGTCGTCTAATACCCGCTATGAAGTTTTTTTCAATTTCTTGTTTCTTTGGATCATCGCCTATAGATCGTTCCATGATATTTGAGAGCGTGGATCATCGTTTTTTTTTGCGGCTGCGTGGATTTAAAGCTGATTTCCGGACATCCGTACGACTTCTTTATCGATCCTCCAGCTTCGTGATGCCACTCATTCTTTTTCTTTGGTCTCCCCAATTCTATCTTTTTTACTCTTCATCTTTGTTCTTCTATTTCATTTTTGTTACAGATATTTTTCTTTTCGTTGATATATTTCTTAACTTCTTTTTGTCTACTGTTCGATATCTAAGTAAATCTGTCAATATTCTACTCCCTATATATATATATATATATATATATATATATATATATATGATGTTGTTAGAGAATCCACGAATTCTTCTTTATAGATATACATGCTAGATATTGCGGAAACTATTCCTTCATAAATAAATACACCCTCCAAATAAATGTAGTTCCATATTTTTATACTCACATTCCCTAAGATTTATTAACATTTTTCTAATATAGATATGTATGTACACACACACACACACACACCACACACACACACCACACACACACACATATATATATATATATATATATATATTTATTTATTTGTTGAATTTTTTTAAATATAATTGTTTTCCATAGGCAACTACCCAGGTTTCAAGCTATATTGCTATCATCAAGTCGCCAATAATTCTTCCGGTGTTTATGTGAAGACATTTCTTGCTGTTATGTTTTTGGACCACAAATTACGTCGGTTGATTATTGTGGACGCTCTTTATGCTTTAGATTTTGTTTTTGAATTTTTCATTTTTTGCATTTTTTTAAAATGCTCACCAAGTTATCTCCCTTTAACCATATGAAGTTTCGTTCTTAATTGGAATTTATGTAACCAACTTCATATGTTAAAAGACGTATGTATTTTCAAATTTTCTGATGGTAAAGTCCTGTAAATTTCGCAATTTTTCAGGGTGGATGGTGTGTTTCATTTATCGAAAATCCATTCTTTTATGGAATTATATATCCAAAATCACATTTGAAAAAGTCTATTTATATTCAAACTTTCTGATGGTAAGGTCTTGTAAAAATCTGTAAATTTATTTTTTAGGGTGGATGTTGGGTTTCGCTTATCCATGCATTTAGGATGATTTTTTTCTTGTGTGGACATACCCTAAAAATCTCAGACTTTCTATTTAGACTTTTTAAAATTATTATTCGAAATTAAATTTTTCAGTATCCTAATCTATCTATCTATCTATCTATCTATCTATCTATATATATATATATATATATATATATATATATATATATGATTTGTAGATTGATTTTAAAGACTTATAATGCGAAAGAAAAAAAGGTAACGAGTATATTGTGTATTTACTAGTATTTTTATTTTTTGTTTCCTTAATATTTAGGAATTAATATCCCATCTTCAGAGCACCACAGAGCCAATTAAGGGAATGTTGACATATGTTCGTATTAATCCATGTAAGTATGGATACAGTAACGTTTGTGTTTCTGTCTTTGTTTTTAAGGTTTGGATCTATGAATATTCTAACTTATATTGTCATAATGTGCTCTGATCCCATATCGTTTTTAAAAATGAAAGCTGGGTTTAAAATGTTGTTGTGACGAAATTCAAACGTATACATTTTGTTTTCATTTGTTTTTAATGTTTTAATGTATTGATATTCTAACTTGCAACGTCATATCGCGCCCTACTCACATTTTAAAAAGAAAATGACCGCTGGTTTTGAAATGTTGTTGTGATGAAATTCATACGTATGAATTTTCTTTTCCATTATTTATATTTGGGATTTTGTTGTTGGTTTGTGGGTTTGTAAATGTGTTATAAGAGTGTTTGTTGTGTCCATGTGTGTGTAAGTGTGTGTGTTTTGTTGTGTGTAGTGTGTAGTGTGTCGTGTGTTGAATTGCGGTTTGTTGTTGATTTATAATGTACTCAGTATTCAGTTCTGTGATTTATTTTTGGATATAATTTGGATATTAATAATGCCTCTTTAATTCTGCAATTGTCAATATTTCTGTCTGTGACTTCAATTGTAACTACCATTTTTTTCCAAGAAGGTTGAAATGCAAAAAAATATTCTAGAAAATGTGGAAGAGTCCTCGAAGCATAGTGGATAACATGCTGGACTGCGACATTGTAATATGTTGAAAATTATGAAGATTTTCAAAAGACAGTTAACATTAGAATTACGATAAAATAACATAACAATGCAAATACGAACGTTCAATGAACACAATTTCCTAACTTGCAGGTAGAAGTTAACCCAGACGGGTTGGCATGCCGTTAAAATTAATCCATCAATTCAATCAATCTTGTTACGATGTTAGTGGCCATCACTTAAGCTTCAAGCAAAAGCGCTTCTCCGGCGGAAATCCTTAGTAAATAATCCTTTGGTTGTTCCTTGGTGCTCCTGAGTATTGCAAGTGTCTCCCGCAATGATTGCAAATGGAGGTCTCTCAGTAGAAAGTGATTAAGTATTCAACCAGCCACGCATCCGGGCTGCTGATTGGCTGGGGTTTAAACCACGTGACCTCACTTAGTCTATAGATTTAAGTGGTGTATTGTAGCACACCTTATATAACAAAATAATCCAACAAATTTAAATTAGTGAATATAGATCACTAATTAGGACTGAGCCTATTTTTGTAATAACCACCCAAGGTTTGAATTCAGAGTTTTTCCTGACTGGTTGCCTGACCAAGGTTAAAGAGCCCGATCTGCCCTACTATTTACCCATAGCTAGAGGGATAGCAGTTGGATTCATACCTTTCCCAAGTTATGAATCCAACTACTCGCTATTTGAACTGTAGCTTCGTCCACGATTTGACCTCCAGTTGACGAGTCCATTTCCCACGATGTTAACCATTACACCACGCACCTCCAACTATGTATATTGTTTTCCCTTTCTTTTTTTAAAAACAATTTCTACTTACTGTATAATTTTTCTTCTCTTCTTTCTTTTTTTTCTTTCGTTCTTTTTCTGCTTTCTTTCTTTCTTTCTTTCTTGATTTTTGTTAATTCCTTCTTCATTCTCTCTCTCTCTCTCTCTCTCTCTCTCTCTCTCTCTCTCTCTCTCTCTCTCTCTCTCTCTCTGAATTATTCTGTATTAATTTTGCTTTTCTACATCTTTTTGTTCGTAGTTTGTTTTCCTTGCTTTTATGTTTATTCATTTTTTATATTATATATTAATCTATTTATGTTTTCAATTATTTTTTTCTCCATCATTCATCCTGGTATCTTTCTTTCTTTCATTCTTTCTTATTTTTCCATTTAAGCCAAAGTGAATAAATTCGATGGATACAGCGGAAATTAGGTGTTAGGATAAGAAACACATCATGGAAAATTCTTGATACCTTGGAGTAACTCCTGATACAAAATTTGCCAATCAATCAATATATATATATATATATATATATATATATATATATATATATATATATATGCCAATCAATCAATCAATATATATATATATATATATATATATATATATATATGTTGTGTGTGTGTGTGTGTGTGTGTGTGTGTGTGTGTGTGTGTGTGTGTGAGTGA
The DNA here is from genome assembly GCA_023376005.1 of Doryteuthis pealeii. Classification (NCBI taxonomy): domain Eukaryota; kingdom Metazoa; phylum Mollusca; class Cephalopoda; order Myopsida; family Loliginidae; genus Doryteuthis; species Doryteuthis pealeii. The sequence goes on along the minus strand of CM042159.1, from coordinate 42,681,779 downwards.
GAAAAATGGAAGTGAATCCAACATTTATGTTGAAAGATACATTGAAAGAAAATGATATATGGATAAAAATTATTTATTGAAATGCCGACAAGTGTTTTGACCTAGAGTTTGTCCTTGTATACCTTGTATCATATTTAGTATTATTTTAAATAGAAAATAAAATAAAATAACAATAATAGAAAAACATAAAATTTAAGCCGTCTTCTTCAGGGCAAGATATTTTGATGTTTGAAAATATTCCCAAAGTTTTATTTTCCAATATCAAAATATCTTGCCCTGAAGAAGACCGCTTTTTGTATACTTAAATTTTAGGTTTCTCTATTATTATTATTATTATTATTATTATTATTATTATTATTTTATTTCTCTTTATATTTAAGATAATAGTATATAGAATAAGGATACAATGTATACAAGGAAAAACTCTCGGTGGAAACACGTGTCAGCATTTCAATAAATGTTTCTTTATCCATACAACATTTTCATTCCATTTATATTTCAACACACACACACACACACACACACACACACACACACACACACACACAACCACATATATATATATATATATATATATATATATATATATATATATATAATAAGTAATCCACAGACACGTGTTTCGAAGTATCACTTCTCATCAGTGTGGTTATACCGTTAACAGCTATCCCTGGCCGGGTTTGAGACCCGAATGAACTTTCGTTCGCCAATCCCGCAATCTTACCCGTACGACCAGAGGCAGCTGTCAAATATAGGAGAATATTTAATCGCTACATTTCTAAGCGGAAATGAATTCACTAGAGGCCTAAAACATTTGTAAACAAAGCGAGGTTTAGCTACACGCCAGAATGGTGAATCTGCAATTAAATCCCTATTTAAAGTGCTCGACCAAAGTGGGAGCATATATTATATATATATATATATATATATATATATATATATATATATGCGTGTGTGTGTGTGTGTGCGTGTGGTGTGTGTGTGTGTGTGTGTGTGGTTGGTAAAATATTGAAATAAATTCGAAGGTATGTTGTACATAAAAAAATAAACTATTCAAAAATATTTTAGATAGTGAATCGACGTTAAAATGTTTCGGTTTTTAAAACTTCAACAGGATGATAAAAGTGTTGTCTAAACAGTGACAAAATCTTTTCAAAATGAAACGACACATTATAAAGTATTAGAGAAAGTAACTTTTTCCGTTAGCAGCGTTCGTTTGTTTTTAAAAAAAGGTGACTTCATTGAAAATCGAAAGACTATTTAAAATCTAAATTACTTTTTTAAAAGAGATATAGAATCATTCTCCTTACTTTTTACTTCTTTCTCTTCTTTTAACTTATATACTGCATCTCTTAAGGAAAATACGGAACATCTGCGTTTTCTCTGTATTTTTTAGTCTTGATAATTAGTATTATTAGGATTATTTGGACTATTGTCCTCATCTTTATTGTAATTTGTACAACGTTTCGGCCGATGTGCCCTCTTTCAAGTATTTCTTGTCGGACACGGGAGCCTTTTCGAACTCGGGAAACTTCTTGTCGTAATAGGGAGCCATCGCGTAACTTTGAACCCACCCCTTTATTCAATCCACTGTGTTTCATGTTCTCATTCCGCTAACCATAACGGTGGTACAGGTGTTAAACTGTGTTAATTCTTATACTATGTTACTGTTGCCCTTGGCCAGGACTGAACCTTCAGCCTTAGAATTGTCTTAACCCCAACGTCTTTATCCACTATGCTATGCTTCCAATTGGACAATTCAGTGTGAATTTTGGAAACTTATAAACCCAATGTATTGTTCTACCTAGAAGATCTTTTTTTTTCTCTTACTTATTTATGATTTTTTACCTTGACTCATATTGATTTCATTTAAATCAAATCTAGCCTTTTTAATTAAAGGTTCCCATATTATATTTATCTCTATACTTGGTCTACTTAAGAGGTTACTATAGCCTATAATTCTGTTTTAAGGTCCTTTTCTTTGATTTGAGGCGTTTGGTGATCACCTGTTTGATAAATTGGTATTCCTTTGAGGTTTCCGCTGCTGCTCCGTATATGCGTTTCGATACATTTTAATTTCTGCTGTGCGATTGTTTGGTTTTACTGCAATGGTTTGTTGGTTGGTTGGATTTTACGGCATGTCAACCCTTGAGTAATTTTAAGCCGAAGAGATTTATTTTATTCATTCTTGTTTGAAATTCCAATCATTTAAAAATATTTAAACTCATTTTTATCTAACAGATGGATGAGACCCTAAAATGACATTTGCAGTTGACTTTATGTCTACACTATCCTAATTTGTATATATATATATATATATATATATATATATATATATATATATATATTATAATTGATAAAGAAAAATATTGAATATAAGCCATGTTAACGGTTATAAAATTATTCCAACCAAAATTCTCATCCCCAGACCGCAGTACAAGCGAGAACGAATTCCTCAGATCGGGATTAATTCGTTAGAAATGGAATTTTCTCTCTGGTGTTTGGGATAACATTAAAGTA
>CM042159.1:42669259-42674259 GCA_023376005.1 Doryteuthis pealeii | reverse complement strand
TCTTGACTCCCTGCTCAGCGATGTCATTTACTACTTTTACATTGCTGACATATTCCAGTGCCTTGCTGTAGTTATCACTCCTTGGACATGTTGCTACAGGTTACAGAAGCCAGTCAGACTCAATGCCAAGGGAGTCAAGCAGAAGATGACAATCTGGACCAACCAGATCAGCCAGAGTCGTCTTGGCTGTAACCTGAGGGAACACAGGTTTCCTTGTCTGAAGCTATGTGGCTTCTCAGTAGCAAGCAGCTTGGCAGCAATGTCTTGCTTCTCTTTGTCACTGAGTCTGCTACTGAAGAGAGTCAACAGCACAACCTTCAGTGTCAGGTACCTGTGGTTTTCAAGTTTTTTGTAGCACTGCCTGAGCAATGTCTGGATCTGTTCTCTTGAACTTCATCATGTCCTTCATGAACTGCAGATCACTTGCAGGAGCATCTGCAGCAAGTGTAGATGTCATCCACATGGGTGTATAGAACAGTCCTAGGAAGAGGTTGAGGCGTTCCAGCTTCATAACAGTTTCCTCGTACTCCAACTGTTCAGCAAACATGAACATCTTCATAGAATACAAGTTTCTGGCCATCCACCTGGCCTGATGAATAGCTGCATTGTTAGACCTGTTCAAAAATCCACTTTTTCCTTTTTTCATACCATCCTGAACAGTCTCCCATGCTTTCTGGCCTAGAAAAGCCGAATATCACAGCCATTTTTGTCTAAAACCTTGGGAACCTTTGTCTCATGAAGCATGAAGTTCTATTATATACGCGTTTTTGAGGTTTGTTTTCACCTATTTTCCCACCAATAAATTGGCATAAGCAGGATAAAGCAAGTAATTAGATGCTGACTGAAACATCAAAATGCATAGAAACGTTTATGGAAATATCACATGTGATTTTTACAGACAAATTTAAATAAAACCTGTAAAATTTTTTTGTGTTGACAGAGTACTAGTACTCTATTAGAGTACATTCGACAGGAAAAAGTGTAACATGCAGTCTAGTCAATCTGAATAATTTACTTCACTCTAGTCACAAATTAACAATGGTTTTACCATGTTTGCTGCAGATCTATTGAAACCTGCAAATGAATCCAGAGATAATTCACAAAATAACTTCACTATGACATTAAGCAAGGGGTTCCGATGACGCAAGGTTGACATCTCAGAACCTCCACCTGCAGTCCATAGACAAGCGTTACGCCGACCTGCTACTAGATCTGCTACAGAAACCTTCCTGGTCGGATACCCATCATCCAGCATCAGTGGTTCCCAGTTACCCACCAAGAGTCAGGCCTTCCAGTACTTCCTCCATCTCCAGAGTTTGCCAGGAAATGTAGGGAATCCTGTACTTTAAGACCTCGCCAATGAAATATTGGAGGCTATCATCCCATTCTGGAAGATGGCTAAGATCAAGACCATGAGCAAGTACAATGCAGCCATTCATCAGGCCAGGTGGATGGCCAGAAACTTGTATTCTATAAAGATGTTTATGTTTGCTGAGCAGCTGGAGTACGAGGAAATTTATGAAGCTGGAACGCCTCAACCTCTTCTTAGGACTGTTCTATACATGCATGTTGATGACATCTACACTTGCTGCAGATGCTCCTGCAAGTGATCTGCAGTTCATGAAGGACATGATGAAGTTCAAGAGAACAGATCCAGACATTACTCAGGCAGTGCTACAAAAAACTTGAAAACCACAGGTACCTGACACGGAAGGTTGTGCCGTTCGCTCTCTTCGGTAGCAGACTCAGTGACAAAGAGAAGCAAGACATTGCTGCCAAGCTGCTTGCTACTGAGAAGCCACATAGCTTCAGACAAGGAAACCTGTGTTCCCTCAGGTTACAGCCAAGACGACTCTGGCTGATCTGGTTGGTCCAGATTGTCATCTTCTGCTTGACTCCCTTGGCATTGAGTCTGACTGGTTTCTGTAACCTGTAGCAACATGTCCAAGGAGTGATAACTACAGCAAGGCCCTGGAATATGTCAGCAATGTAAAAGTAGTAAATGACATCGCTGAGCAGGGAGTCAAGATGATGAGTGATTTTGCAAACATCATTACCACAAATTCTCAGCAAAGAGAGCATTTTCTTCAAGCTGTGGAATACAACCATGAGCGATTTGATAGCTTCAAGAAGCAAACTCTGAACATATGACTCTGAAGTGTCCTTCTGACATGGACAATAGACTTTTCTGCCTCTTGAAAATAATTTTTAGGGTCTTTGTCACACATTTTCTGATGTCAAGATTGTAATATTTATGAAATTTTGATATTTTTCAGAATATGATGTGTCTTTTTCTTCTTGAATGTTTACTTGGATTATTTTTACAGAAAGAGTATTACAAATGCTTCAATTTGATACCCAGTTTGTTGTTCTATCCCAATTGTAACAAAAGTTACAGGTGAAAAACTGTCTGGCAGAAAGCAAAATTTAGCACTTTTCTACTATCGCGGGCTTAATATCTTGGGGTCCAATGAGGCAAAGGTTCCTGACATTCTACCTCAAAATGGTTGTGATTTTCGGCTTTTCCAGGTCAAAAAGCATGGGAAACCGTGCAGGAGGGTATGAAAAAAGGAAAAAGTTGATTTTTGAACAGGTCTAATGATACATGTTCCTGTGTAGGTAATTATACCTGTCCTAAACAAAATAGCATTACTTTTTGACTTACATATGTGGAGAACTGTGGATGTGATCCACTGAGGACCAGGTTTATTTTTATGTATGATACATGTTCCTGTGTTGGTAATTATACCTGTCCTAAACAAAATGTCATTACTTTTTGACTCACCCTCGTACATTTGATACCACTTAATATCAATGCATATATCTTCCGTCTCCAGCTTATCTTCTTTATATATACTTTTTTTTGTAGTTGTTTACCAATTGAATCTTTTTTTAACCATTTTCTTGCCAAGTTTTAGCGCGCAATATAGAGACTTAATTCTGAATTTTTTAGGCTTGTTAAAAACAAATACTCGATTATAGAGAAAATAGCAAGTGTTGAAATTTACTAAGAAATTTCACAGACGTTCAGATAGATTTTCATTGTTCGCGCTAAAAGTGAGGTATACCAACTACTCTTCTTCAAGCTATGGGTAAATAGGGAAGACTAGGCTATTCAATCTTGGATGGGCGATCATTCTAGGAGTAGGAAATCTCTAAATTCAAACCTGTTAAACTCCACGTAAGAAATTGACCTTGTGTTCCATCCTACTCGTGCGGAGGGCTTTTTTTGTCATTTTTTTACTTATATATATATATATATATAATATATATATATATATATATATATATATATTTATATTATATAATGAAATTTAAATTTTTGAAAAAAACAAATGATGTTATATAATTGGTGACAGAAATCTGTTTCGACCGGTTCGATAAACTGGTCATCTTCACGAGAAACATAGACGGGAAAAAAAAAATATCCGTTAGAAGACTGTTTACAAACGAACGCTATATTCAATGCTGAATTTAAAAAAACAAACTGCATGTTCTGTTTTAAAAATAAAATAAATTTTATTTTCAATTGAAAAAAATCACCCACTATACACTTTTTATATAATTTTACAACAAACTCTTTTGAGTTTTACTATAAACTATAATGCTTCTGATTTTTAAAAATTAAAAATAAAATTTATTTTATTTTTAAAACAGAACACGCATCTAAAAAAAATTTCAGCGGATATTTTTCTTTTCCCGTCTATGTTGCTCGTGAAGATGACCAGTTTATCGAACCGTTCGAAACAGATTTCTGTCACCAATTATATAACATCATTTGTTTTTTAAAAAATTTTAAATTTCATACTGTCGGATTAATTTCCATCTATTTTTCATATATATATATATATATATATATATATATATATATATATATATATATTCATTTATTTATATCTTGCATTCCGGATGAGATTTTGAACTCTTTTAACTGATCCCTATTTTGGTTGCTGTTTTCATAGAAAATAATACCTTATCTATTAGCAAACCGGAACCAATCTCTTACAATGTTACAATGTCCTGTAACAGATGAGCGGAACTGTTTCAAGTTCTGAATCATGATAGCAGTCGATAGTGTTATATATCCACTCAATATCTCGGGTATATAATGGGGATAGGTGGGTGGTAGACCGAGTAGAAGAGATGATAGATGAGGGTCTCTTACTTGTTCGCTCGGCCGCCATATTCTTCAGGGCTTTTTTCTCGGGCTAATCAGGTGGATTGCTTCGTGTTGGTTTCATTGGGCTGGTCATTTCTTGTTTAAATGAATCAACAAGACTTTGTTTTTTTTTCTTAAGTCTTTTATTTAAAACAACCCAGCCCATATTCAACCACGCGGTGGAGAAACGTCATCGCGTGAGCTGACAACACGTCTGCTCCCGGCCAGTAACTAGTCGCATCTAAAATAAAACTATCTCACGCCCTACTGGCGCGCTTTTCGAGGAGTCAATCGGAATGTCATAACGGTTGGTTATTTTTTACTGGGCCCTCGTTATTTTGAATCTAACGAACTGATTTAAAATATTCTTACTACAGTACGTACATAATTCATAAGCTACAAATGAATTAAGTAAAATATAGAAATTATGTTGAAATTTGAATTGACACATTGACTCACCAACACTGTCATTTTGAAAATGTACTTTTTATAATATTTCTCCTTGAACTAGATAATAACTCACAAAGCAGATTTCAAAAAGTAAGTGTAGGGCCGAGGGGTCCAAACCTAGCCAATTTTATTTATTCCGTCACGGCTACCATTTGCATTTCCATCACTGTGCATGCGTGGGGCGTGTCTCTTTAAGATCATCGGTGATTTGTATTGTAAACAATAGCAAACAAACCACACAAACGGATGGCAGTGCTAATATTGAAGCGAGACGCATAAGATGGCTATTTTTGGCGCAGTCATCTGCAACAATTGATTCTATAAACCAATTGGATTTTGGGGCAAATAGAGAAATATATTTTTGGAACAAATTGGCTAATCAGATCAAAAA
>CM042159.1:42651759-42664259 GCA_023376005.1 Doryteuthis pealeii | reverse complement strand
CCGTTCCCCCACTTTATCGCACAGAAACTGTGCTATTCATGCACTGAGTTGGCGAAGACCGGTATCGAACACGTAACCTTGTGGTTCCGAGGCAGACGCTCTACCGACTGGCTAACAGTGAAAACAGGTCGATTTTCAAATGAAAGTCGTCTCACTCAGGATTTAAATGATCATGGAGTCAAATTCGTACGACGATAACCATTACACAAAACAAGCTCCTCCTATCTATTAATAATGGAGATTCGCTTCCGGTTTTTGTCTGTAACAAAAACTACGTCACTGCTTACGTCACTATACCGAAATCGTCATAACATAGAATAAATACACTCAAAATTTGAACATGCAACATTAGACAGTCCTCATTGTTTTAATAGATACATCCCCAGTATCATATATTTATATATAGTTTGTTTTATTTTAATAGATATTCAAAGTTAATAGAATTTAGTTTCGATTTCAAATTGTTTTATTTTTTTTTTACTCCTTTGATAAATTTGATGATTTCCTGATTTATGGTTCAAACTCTCCGACATTTAATTTTTAACTTCCACCTTCTCAATGAATATATTTCAAAAAATTATTTTTACATCGCCCGGAGGGTGTTTTTTATTTTGATAATTTAATAAATGTACTGATATCTCGACCTCGAGTCTAAGTTTAGAGCAGTGATAAGCAAGGAAGGATTTTTGATTCAGAAGACGATTTTGAACAGTATTTTTTGGGCAAACCGTAGGATGGTGCAAGTGGATCACTCTCCCTACCTATCCCACCATGTTCCGTGCTGTTTTCTCGTTCTAAACTGAAAATTCATCTCTAGGCTATCATTTGAGTACGTGTTGGACATTGAATGAAATACGACGTGACGGTTGGCCACCATATAAAAAAGAGGAGTGTCATAGGGGCTTGCAGCATCGACGCTCTAACCTGAGGCAAAGAAACTTTTTATTCATTGTTCGTGTCTATCTTGGAAAATACAGCTTAAGTCTATATTTTTATAAACACACAGCATATGAATAAAAAAACAAACAAATTTGAATAAAGTTTTATTTTTCTTGGTCCGTAGTCTAGATATATGGTAGCTCAAAAATCTATATTTTATTTGATTTATTACAAACTAGTAGCAGTACCCGGTAATATGCACCAACTTTAAGGAAGTCTAGAAAGGAACAAGTCCTTATGTCCCGATTATGCATTGGTCATACAAAACTAACGCACTCTTATATACTCAAACAAGAACAACAACCACAATGTGAAACATGTCAAACACCCCTGACAGTTAAACACTTATTGATGGAATGCAGATTTTTTTGCTCCCATCAGAAACCATTATTTTAAAGCAAACAATATGAAGGATCTGTTTGAAAATGTTAACATTGGGGATGTTTTCTCCTTTTTGAGGGAAATAAAATTATATCATAGAATATAGACATGAAACAAATCAATGCCATACAATATAATTCCCAATAATGCTAACACATTGTTAAAACCAATTACTAAAAGTATATATATGAATGCACAATATGTATAACACCCCAACCGTTAGGCATGATATAACCCTGGACGGGTTGATATGCCGTTAAAATTAATAAACCAACCAACCAACCGGTAATATGCGGGAAAGATTAGATTATTCGCAGTTACTAGAGTGCTCCTGATAATACTGGATTTTCAATAACAACCTTTGCGAGGTGCGTAAATGGCAGATCATTTTTTGTGTGGGGGATTATCAATAGCTTTTTCAGAACAAAGTTATTTTATATTGTAAGAGCATTTTTGAAAACAATCACATTAAGCGTTCGTGACGTTATTTCATATTGTAAGAGTATTTTTGAAAACAATCAGATAAAGTGTTCGTGATGTAATCGACATTATCTTACTCTTACTATTGTGTACTATTGCTCTTGCTCCCCTTTTCTCATTGAAAGGTCATCATTTTCCTCGTCCATTGTAAAGATATCCTGCACTTGGTGAACTATTGATTTTTTATTGAAATCCAATGAGCCCCTCCTATTTCTGACTATAAATATATGCATAAATGGAGGCGCGTGGTGTAATGGTTAGAGTCGTAGGAAATGGGCTCGTCGACCCGAGTTCAATTCTTGCTCAAAGCTGTTCACATTTAGCGGTAATACCCTTGGGAAAGGTATGCATCCAACTACTCTCTCTCTCTCTTCTCTCTCTCTCTCTCTCTCTCTCTCTCTCCTCTCTCTCTCTCCAGCTATGGGTAAATAGCAGGGCAGACTGTGCTCTTTAACCACGGCTAGGCAAACAGTCTAGACCTCTCCCTCGTCTGCTGTAGAGTCAAACTCCAAATGAAAAATTTCCACAGAGTCAAATCAAATGGACCCCTCGTGTGGATAGTGCCAAAGCAGCTGATACTGCTGCCTTCCTCTGTGCCCTAGAGGATTTTCTCCACACCACTATATATATATTATATATATATATATATATATATATATATATATATGGTGGACTCTCCTATCGAGAACGACAGATGAGTGTCAGCAGTGAGTGATTTGATTCCTCCCATGTTGTGCATGCTGTCAAGAAGACATTTTATGTTTCCTCGAGTGTGACAGAAGCCCAGCCCGGCTGCGAGCCGTGAAGCCACACTGACAAACGAAATGATCCAAGGCAGGAGTTAAATGTTTTTCTTTTAAAGTTAGGCGGAGCCGATCTCTATGCTTCAGTCTATTTTGTTCAAAGCTCTTTAGTTTAGCGAAACAGGTCTTACGCTATTCTTTCCGATCCGATGATAGATCTTCCCAAGCACTCAGGTCAAAATCGAGGCGTTTCAAATTGTCCTTCAATTTATCCAATTGAACGCTTAGCATTTGGTAGTTGCCCGTAAAATATCTTCTTTGGAAGCCTGTTCTCATTCATATTATATATATATATATATATATATATATTCATTATTATATATATATATATGCATAAAGTTTAATCATGATCAGATCACTGGTACAGTCGCAAAATACGTATATACAGATAGAAATTGCCTTTTATTTTGTAGATACGTGTATTACGATATTTCAAAATCTTATAATCCAAACCAAAGAATGCACACACACACACACACACACACACACACGCACACACACACACACACACACAACATATATATATATATATATATATATATATATATATATATAATATATATAATTGATAATTTGAATCATATTACCACGACCAGACAACTCGGTAAACACCATCTGCGACATCCGGAACACTGGACAGCTGTTTCGACCTCATCAGCAGTGCATACCACAATCTCCGCCACTAGAGATTGAACCAGCGGACCACAGCGTGAAGAGCGGGGACTCAACACACTGAGCCACCAGCCCATGCCACAAACGGAGAATGCCAAATCATCTAGTCAATGGTACATATATATGTGGTCTAAATAAATTCATTATAGTCAAATGACGGTTTGTTAAGTTTTGCTTTCTTCGAAAGTTAAATATTGCTCTGTATATAATTAATTTATTAGTTATCATACATTGAACTCGCTTAAGGATTTATAGATACGAATCTATAAGTTTGCATCTACATAAGCATACTCCCAGGTCCACCCGGAATGTTATTACCTTTTAGGATCCAATCTTTGTGTTAAATAGATGAAAAAGAATTAGTTAACAAAATGTGTTTAAAAATTTGAGTTCAAGAAAAGAATCTTGATACTGAATAGAACAAAACGTCTTCGGCATGAAATAACCCAATTAGGTTTGAGATGCCCTAAAACACAGAATATAAAATAGAAAGTTTCTAATGATGAGTCAAGATATCTTGATAAAAAAAGGTCCCGGGTTGCTTTTAGCTTGATTTGACCATAATGTATTTTCCTTGGTTGGTTATTTTATTTTACGTCACATGAAACGTTTTCGGGTCATTTAATGCCAACTGAGCCATTTTGATAAACAAAGGACTCCGGTTGCTTACGTTACCTAAATATTGTTTAAGTGGTTTTCTTATTAAATATTGAACAGGTTCATCGCTGCAAAACTTCGGTGATCCAGCGGGAACCGTTATTTTCAGCGTACCGATGTGTTACATATTAATTGGATCCCTATTACTTTTTAAGGTAGTATAGAAATCCTTATGGCAATCAGTACAGCTGATGGCCTTGAGAGTGAGTGACAATGTTTGACCTCACTCTCACCTTGCTTTCTGGGGATAGAATCGTGAGAACGGAACCCCGATAGAAAGCCCTTTCCGGTTTAAGGTGTAAGCAACTCAGAGTTGCAGATAGAGTTGAGAGTTAGGACTGAAGCTAGCAAGATGTGACTCTCCGCGCGCAATTGTCTGGTCTGGAGATCCGGAATAAAGTAACATCAAAAGTAAATCGAAGTCTTGTTGTTATTACTAAAAGCTAACAATGACACAAGGCTTCTGATAAGAAATGGTCCCCAGCAGAACCAGACACGGAACCCAGATAAGAAAGACCAGACCAAGATAGAAGACAGAAGACTAGACGATCAGAAGACGGCCGGAAGAATAGAAGACCAGAGTAAGACGTAAGAAGTATACAACGTATATCTATTTGGTACCGTGACGAACGGCTACGTTACAGATGTAGCTCAATCAGTAGAGTACCCGCCAGAAAACCGTAAGGTTCTCCGCTAACTCCACGCCTAAGTAGCACGGCTTTAATCTGTGCAGTAAAGTGGGAAGCTGTTGGTAGTCGTGGCGCTCCACCAAAGACGTAAAAACAGTCCTAAGATCTAGCACTAGTGAAAAGGTGATAAACTCCCTTGCTGATACCGTTAATGGGCTACTCCAACTGCTTTACTTATAATACATCGAATTGTGGATACACTTTTGGGGTCACAGTGTATATATGTATGCATGCGTGTGTATTTGTGTCTGTATGTGTTGCTTCTATGTGTATGGGGGAGTGGTGAAAGAGAGGAGATACCAGCACTGGCAGTTCCATATAATGTGAGTTTTAAGAGAATCTTTGGATATTTATATCAGCCGTATGAAAAAAAAGGTTTTAGGGTTAAAATAAGAAATTAGAAAAAATATAATATTTATTATTTTTTCAAATATTCTTTTGACAGTAGATTCAATATGCAAGTATAGATTTTCAGTCCCCCTAAAAATAACGTAATTCGCAGTTATCGAAAAATTATTTTCGACTCGCTAAATCGCTAAAATTACTGACGAAAAACTAACAATTTTTATAGCTTTCAGGAAGTATTTTTGAAAGACTAGTTTTAAAAAAATAACCGCGAATCTATTATTTCTTAAAATATATCTTTGGTTTTTATTCAGAAATCAGCAGAAGGTAACATATCGGCACACCCTTATACTCTACACACACACACACATACATGCATAAACACACATATATCCACACACACAGAAACACACACACACACACACACACACACACACCACACAATATATATATATATATATATATATATATATAAAGTGAAATTTGGAAAGAGGAGGATAAGAACAAAAAGAAAGAGTAAAAGGGGCAGCAATTCTATCTGTCTATCTATCTGTTTCCTTCTAGAAATCATTCTGTCTCAATGCATGTATCTATCTCCTGGCACATGAATAGACTAGCGCTAGACCAGGGAGATTGTTTTTGCGTATGAGGTGGAGTGCCACACCTACCAATAGCTCCCCTATATAACGCAAAGATCCCTGTGCTACTCATGTGCTCATTTTGCGAGGGCCGGTATTTAACCAGGAACCTTCGGCTTGCGAGCCGGATGCACTACCGATTGATATAAACCGGCCCTATATATATATATATATATATATATATATATATATATATATATATATATATATGTGTGTGTGTGTGGCTGTCTCCCTACAAATAAATATACACTTATATATACATGTTATATTGGAGGCGCGTGGTCAAATTGTTAGAGTCGTAGGAAATGGACTCGTCGACACCAGTTCAATTCCTGGACGAAGCTCGTTAGATTTCACATAGCGCTAATACCCCTGGGAAAGGTATGAATCCAATTCTCCCTCCAGCTATGCGTAAAATAGCAGGACAGATTTGGCTCTTTAACCATGGCTTGGTAAGCAGTCTAGGAGAAGGGAAAACTCTGAATTCAAACCTGTTAAACTCCACTTAAATAATTGACCTTGTGTCGCATCCTGCTCGTGCGGAGTGGTTGGTAATATATATAATTAATATATATATATATACATGGGTGCGTGTTTGTATACGTATGTGTGTTGTGTTTGTATAAGGTAACGGATATATTGATCGAGGGAGAATAACATTTAGGTTGAATTTTCAAAAAGGGCATGATACGTTGCTGGTTCATTTTGTTGTGGTTCTTTTGTGAAGATTATTCAAAATACACACAACACACACACACACACACACACACACCAACACACATATATATATAATATATATATATATATATTATATATATATACGAGTCACAAAGTAATGCCATTTTGTTTAGGACAAGTATAATTACCAACACAGGAACATGTATCATACATCAAAATAAAGCCGGTCTTCTGTGGATCACATCCCTACTTCTCTACATAATCACAGTTTCTCTCAACAACAATGTTCCACATTCCAACGAGAACATGTATCACTGCCCCGTAAAATTATATTGACTGTTCTTTGAGCCACATCTTCACTACAGATTTCACTTCCTCGTTACTAGAATAATGCTTTCCTCAGACTATCAAATTTTCGGCCCCATGAAAGAGGGTTTGAGAGGCAAACACTATTCCACAGACAAATAGAATGATAGAAAAAAAAACACAGGAACATATAAAGAATAAAAAATAATACAACAAACAAATAATTTTTATTAATCTATATTTAAATATATTTTATGAGGGTGTATTGTATACTGGCTATTCTCGTTGGGAAATGGATGCAACGAAACGAGTTCAATTCCCGGACGAGGCTGTTTGCATATCTCATAGCGCTAATCTAATTGGGAAAAATAGGTAACCATTCTAGGATAAGGAAAAGTCTGAATTTAAAGCTATTAAACGCTGTTTAAGCATTGACATTTTCTCAAACCCACTCTTGCGGAGGGGTTGGTAAATATGTATATATAAATATAGATGGATTTATTTTTATGTTTATAATAACAAAGATTGCATTAAAAGGTTCAGTTGAATCGCGTCTATTGATGTTGTCTAAAATTATCATCAGTCCTGCTGAAGCGCAATTTGATATGTGGAAGCAAAGGAAAGAACAAGTAGAAAGGAAAACAGAAGAGAGGCAAAAAATAAACAATTCAACTCATATTCCTTTCCGTCTCACATATTCATGCAATTTAAAAAAATCTTTTTTCTCTTCTCCATAAAATCGTACCCCGTTTGCCTCAGCTAAATTAATTGTCTTTGTTATTTTCTTATAGTCTCAGCCACGTGAGCCTGTTTTAAAATCTAGTCTGAACGCTGATTGGCTTTAGCATTAACCAATCATATGTTCAAAAGCCGAGGTATGCGTTGGCAAAAACTCCATTTAAAGACAGTTTCTATCTGTTAACGTTGAACAACACACAGGTAGCGCATTAGAGGGTGATCATCTCTACTGGGGTTAAACTGGCGAGGGGGTATTATGTTGGAAGATCCGACCCCCCCCCCTAATGAACCAGTTAATAACATAACTGACGACGCTACCCAGCGCTATTTAGTCAGGCGTATCTCAAACATGTTTTTAAACCCCGGACAACGCTGGGAATCTCTGTATTTAGTTTACTGTATTTGAAAGTTCGAAAGCTGACATTGCTTTTATAGTCTGGATAATAGTAGGTATAGCTCAGTAGGTAGAGCGTTCGGCTAGAAACCGCAAGGTTCCTAGTTCGATACCGGCCCTCGCCAACTCAGCGTAAGAGTAGCACAGGGATCTGTGCGGTAAAATAAGGAGCTGATGGCAGGTGTGACGGTCCATCTCCGACATAAAAACAATCTCCTTGATCTAGCGCTAGTGAAAAGGGGATAGACTCCCTCGCTGATTGGCTGATACCGACTTTAGGCCACCCGGACGACTTACTTACTATAATTAATAAAATTGTAGGTGAGTGGTGAAATGGTAGGAGTCGTCGACCCGAGTTCAAATCCTTGATGAAGTTACAGTTCACATAGTGCTAATACGCTTGGAAAAGGTATGAATCCAACTACTCTCCCTCTAGCTGTGGGTAAATAGTAGGGCAGACTGGTCTCTTTAACCTTCGTTAGGCAACCAGTCTAGGAAAAGGAAAACTCTGAATTCAAACCTGTTAACTCCGCTTGGGGTTGTTAGTACTAAAATAGGCTCGGTCCTAATTAGTGATCTATTTCACTAATTTATTAAAAAATAATTTTCTAATTAATAATCTTCTATATATATATAAAGGGAAGTGGTGTGTATGTGTATGTCCGGAGGAAACTTCCCAAATAAAACAATTAACGACAAAGTAAATATATATGCACATTAAATATCAACAGGGCTTGGTTTTTGAACAAAAATTATGAAGATTTGATTTAGATTTAATCTGATTTATATTTATATTTGATTTTATAATTAGAAAAATAAAATTTAAATGATAACGGCAGGAAATTTTTTGCATTTAGTATTTTAATTAGGAGACATTAATTTTTCTTTTCAAATTGTCTGGATCAATGCAACATCTTTTTTACATAGGGATTTTTTAATGGGCATCCTGTGAGGATCGAACTCACAATTAAACAATAATGGATCTACGAGACTACCTTCTTTACGCCAGGTAGCTGCTTCTAGTTAATATATAAACCATTCATCTTTGTAGTGTTCATTAGACATACAAATGCATGGTAGTTGGAATTAAATTTTAGTTTAAGAAAAGTCTACCACATTTAACAGCTGTGTCGTTTCATAATTTTCTTTCATTGTTCAAAGAGAGAATCGGTTTATTTTTTCCCAGTCGGTATTAAACGAAGAAAAATATTCTAGACATTTTTAAGTCTTTTTCTCGATGTGTTCTTTATTAGGAATTAAATTTAGATATTGTTTTTATATGATTATCGAAATCTGATAATAATTGAGTATTTTTTCTTTCTTTTATTCTTCTTAGTTCTTTTCTCTATTTCTCGAGATTTCTGCATTTTTTAAAATTCGAAAATTTCACATGGATTCTTGCTCCTAATTTTCCTCACTTATTTAAATTCTTCCTTTCCTACTTCTATATTTTTGTCTTTCTAAGTTTTCTTTTCATCCCTTTTCTAAATTATTTCACTTCTTCCTTGACCTAACGATCTATATTTTCCTTGTCAGATTACTTTCTTTTCATCCTTCTAGATTATCGTTCACTTCTTCCCTTCCTGCTTTCTTATTTTCGTCTTTTTCTAGATTATTACTTTTCATCCCTTCGTTGATTATTACACTTCTTCCTCCTAGATTATGTTCACTCCTTCCTTTCCAAGTTTCTTATTTTCGTCTTTTTCTTGATTATTCTTTTCAATTCTTTCTAGATTATTTCACTTCTTCCTTCCTGGCTTCCTCATTTTCCTCTTTCTAGGGATCTATTACTTCATCCTTTCTAGATTATTACACTTCTTCTTCCTAGATATTTCACTTCTTCTTCCCTAGTTCTCTATCTTCGTCTTTTCTTGATTATTCTTTTCATTCTTTCAGATTATTCACTTCTTCCTTCCTGGGTTCTTATTTTCCTCTTTCTAGATTATTACTTTTTCATCCTTTCTAGATTTTACACTTCTTCCTTCCCTAGATTTAATTTCACTTCTTCCTTCCTAGTTCTCTATTTTCGTCTTTTCTTGATTATTTCTTTGTCGATTCTTTCTAGATTATTTCATTCTTCCTTCCTTGCTTCTATTTTCCTTCTTTCTTAGATTATTACTTTTCATCTCTTTCTAAATTATCACACTTCCTTCCTTCTAGATTATTTCCACTTCTCCCTAGGTTCTCTATCTTCGTCTTTTTTCTTGATATTTCTTCATCTTTCTAATTATCTTCAACTGTCTTCCTTCCTGGCTTCTCTATTTTCCTTCTTTTCTAGGATTCATACGTTCATCCTTTCTAGATATTACAACTCTTCCTTCCTAATGATTCTTCTTCCTTTCCTAGTTCCTCTCTTGTCTTTTTCTGAATGATTCTTTCATCTTTTACGGATATTTCACTTCTTCCCCTACTTCTTATTTTCTCTTTTCTAGATTATTACTTGTTCATCCTTTCTAGGCGATTCTGTACACTTCTTCCTTCTAGATTAATTCACTTTCCTTCCTAGTTTCTTCTATCTTCGTCCTTTTCTTCGGATTATTTTTTCATTCCTTTCTAGATTATTCACTCTCTTTCCTTCTGGCGTCTTATTTTTCTTCTTCTAGATTATTTCTTTTCACCTTTTAGATATTTCACGTTTCTTTCCTACTGGCTTCTCTATTTCGTACCTTTTCTAGATATTACTTTCATCCTTTTCTACCATATTACACTTCTTCCCTTCCCTAGTTTATTTTCACTATTCCTCTTCCTAGTTCTGACTATCTGTCCGGCACCTCTCACGAATCTCTCCAAAGATATTCTATTCCCTCTCTTAGATCATGTCTCAACTTCTTCCCTTCCCTACGAGGCGCAGCCCACCACTTTCTTTTTTCTTCCCTTCCTTTTACTTCTCTTTTCGTGTCTTACCTTTTTCCCCCTTTTTTTTGTTAAAAGTTCTATCTCCCTTTCTTAGCTGAATTTTCGTCTATCTAGCGAGTATTTTCTTTTTTCTTCTATCTTAGATTCTTCCCTTCATTCTTTCCTAAGATTCCATTTCTTTCCTCTTCCCCTCTACTGTTATTAGAGTCCAGGTTGTCAGCCACACGTTACTTAGCACATCGCGTAATGCATCTACACGATCGACCGTCATATGTCCCACGTTAGCGAAGTAAATATCTTCACTACCGAAGGAAGAACTTAACGCATAGTACAAAAGGATGCGTACCCACTATAGTGAAAACATTATCGGACCCTTTCGGAAAATCTATTGATAAGATAATAGCGTCATATAGTCCATATTGGCTTAACTTAGTAACAACTCAATAAACTACGCTCGGAGAGCTAAGTAGTATGGCCTCGCCATC
This sequence comes from Doryteuthis pealeii, assembly GCA_023376005.1. NCBI lineage: Eukaryota > Metazoa > Mollusca > Cephalopoda > Myopsida > Loliginidae > Doryteuthis > Doryteuthis pealeii. The sequence continues at coordinate 42,653,198 of CM042159.1, read as the reverse complement.
ATCAACGACGATGAGCAGGATTCAGCACCGTTGGCCTAAATGGCCCAACCGATTTTCTCCAAGATTCTACTCTTTGGATTTTGGGGGGAACCGCGCTTAACTATCACGCTGTTTGCCAAAAATTAGACCCGAATTTGCTCGTGATGTGAAGTCCACAGGAGCACTTCAGCTATAACAAGCTCCCCCAGGTGGTTATCTAGCAGCAGTTAGACGCATGTCATGTTGCAGTTGTGCTGAGGTGTTCGCGCAGATGGCATTAAGGGCCGTGCAGTGCGTTGTGTGGAGCAGGCCCTGTTTCGTATTTGTTGGTAAAACAGTACACATATTATTGTAAGTTTGCCCACTTGTTTGCTTGGTCTCTTAAGCGTTTCGTTAAAGGGGTTCCAGATAGGGCAACCATTTTGGAGGACAATGGAGGACTTGCTAGCACTTTGACTATTAGCAAGACGACCAGTTATACAAAGGAAAAATCCCCAAAGAGTAAAACAATAAGCAAACAAGAATACCGACGCTGACAATAAAACGAATGTCGCAGGTGAATAAACAAAAAAAGCGACTAAATCAAAAAACAAATATACCCCCAGGGATATGGTAAAAACAAAAATTTAACAGACACACTGATTCAACAGAGTTATTCAAAAAGGTTATGGCAGAAACGGGACAACAACAGACAATACAATAACAACAATAACAACAAACAACAACAACAACATAACAACAGAATAATGAATAATAATAATAAACATAAGTCTATCTATTATTATCGTATTTATTATTATTATTATTATTATTATATTTTATCATTTATTTTATTATTATTATTGGCAGTACTCTTTTTTAATCAGCCGAGGGGTAATAAAATACTGATGAACAGTTCATACTTTTTAAGGAACACGAGTATATTATTACTCCTTTGAGTTTTTTCACTGGAGGTTGAGTGACAAGCCAAGTTCCTCATGTCTCCGGATCTCTTCTGGTATTGGCAGATTCAGCGTGCCAGTGTTGCTGAATGGTTTTCAAACCTTTCCTCTGAGTTTTCCAAGCTTTCAAATCCTTTTGGACGTTCCAACGTCTGCAACAAACAATTGGTCACTTTCACTTTCATATTCCATAACTTTTTCAGTTTCTCTTGGCATAGATCCGGAGATTTGTTCATTTCATTTTCCTTTGCTTCACCTTGACTTTGCTGGAACTTGTAAAATCCACCATTGACAAGTTCTCTTCCAACACGTAGGGTCTGGTCTTCTGCTGTATTAAGGTGATCGTTTTTTATTTCAAGATCTCCAGAGAATTTTATGCGTTTCGGTTTCGAAGAACTAGATTTGGTTTATGAATTACCATTTTGTTTATGGTTTAAAATTCAATTGTTTGCATAACTTCCAGTGGATCACCCTTCCCAAACCCAGTCGTGTCTAGTTTGTTCATCTCTCTCTTTTTTT
>CM042159.1:42635435-42651659 GCA_023376005.1 Doryteuthis pealeii | reverse complement strand
AGAGAGATTTGACCTTCAGCTTAGAAATTGTCTAACGCCGCATACGTCTTTATCCACTATACTATGTTTCCAAATTGGAACAATTGAGTGTGAATTTTGGAACTTATAAACCCAATGTATTGTTTTACCTAGAAGATCTTTTTTTTCTCTTACTTATTTATAATTTTTACCTTGATTCATATTGATTTCATTTAAATCTAATCTAGCCTTTTTAATTATAGGTTCCCATATTATATTTATCTCTATACTTGGTCTACTTAAGAGGTTACTATAGCCTATAATTCTGTGTTTTTTCTGCAAGGTGCTTTTCTTTGATTTGAGGCGTTTGGTGTTCACCTGTTTGATAGATTGGGATTGCTTTGAGGTTTCCGCTGCTGCTCCGTACATGCGTTTCGATACATTTTAATTTCTGCTGTGCGATTGTTTGGTGTTACTTCAATGGTTGGTTGGTTGGTTGGTTGGTTGGATTTTACGGCATGTCAACCCTTGAGTAATTTTAAGCCGAAGAGATTTATTTCATTCATTCTTGTTTGAAATTCCAATCATTTAAAAATATTTAAACTCATTTTTATCTAACAGATGGATGAGACCCTAAAATGTATTTGCAGTTGACTTTATAACTACACTACCCTATATATATATATATAATTGATAAAGAAAAATATTGAATAAAGCCATTTTAACGGTGATAAAATTATTCCAACCAAAATTCTCATCCCCAGACCGCAGTACAAGCGAGAACGAATTCCCTCAGATCGGGATTAATTCGTGTTAGAAATGGAATTTTCTCTCTGGTGTTTGGTGATAACATTAAGTATACCGTGGTTTCGATCTCTGTTATCTCTTCGTACCCTACATTGTCCTGTGTAGATCTACTTTTTTTAAGTATTGAGCATTCTTGAAGAAATTACTGAAATAATAACTACTCCAACAGCAATTTTTAGTCAGTGGTCGGACACTATATATATATATATATATATATATATATATATATATATATTATATATACGATGAAGTATATCTCGCAGACTAGATCTCACCGGGGATCGTAAAAATATATAACAAACCTATGTATTTAATAGTTTTTAAACACCAGCCCCGTTACAGCAGCTGTCAAAACTGGCGCGAGAGGGTTTAAGAAATCCAAACTGGCTAATGGTCAGTCGGAGTTCGCTCTTAGCAAGGGATAGTTGCTGTGTCTAGTTAAACTGGGGTGGCGTGAAACGCCGAAACACGTGTCTGTGGATGACTTATTAATATATATATATATATATATATATATATATATATATTATATATTATGATATATTGATAATTTGAAGGCAATTACAATGCGTATAAAAATTTAAAAATAAAAACAAAAAGATGTTATTTTGTCTTATCGATTTCGAAGTATAAACTTCATCTTCAGAGGTGCATATCAGAAATATACGTGCTTACGTTTTTCTTTGTGTGGTTATAATTTCTATTCTTATTTTTTTTCCTCTCCTTTCTTTTTTCTTTCTTCTTCTCCTTTCTTTTTTCCTCATTTTATGAATGAAATGGGCGAATAACTGTAATTTCTTCTTTTTTTATGTCTGTTGAGAACGAATGCTTGAACCCTGTATCCAATAGTGTCTGTTTGTCTTCCGGTGAATATTGCAACAATGTAGCGAAAGCCAGTATCGAACCGGGAACATTGTGATTACTAGGCAAGTGCTCTACCGACTGAGCTAATGGGTGTATGTGTGTGGGTTTTTTAGGCGTATACTTTTTTTTTTCTTGTTTAGATCAAAGCTATCTTTACAGGATGATAGGCTGCCATGTTATTCGAGAGACCGCGGCAGGTGACATGCCATTTTTCAGTTTTCGTGCACACAGAATGACAGATTTTGAAAAATACAAAAATAAAAAAAATAATAAAATAAAATAAAAAATAAAACAAACGAAAAAAAACAAACTTCAGAATGTTGGTTTGAAATGGACAAGTTCTTTCCACTGACCTTTATTCGGCAGACAAAAAAAAATAATAAAAAAAACAGTTTAAAGAAAAAGTTCTTCTGAATAAAGCAAGGTGGGGGTGATAGCGTAAGGCAGATTGATATGAAAATATTTCAGACATAGAAGTAGATCAGGGCAAACAGACATGAGAAAATATCGATCTAAATCTCAGCTCTTTTCGACATATAATTATATACTTGCCTTCTATTTCTTTCTCGCCACTTCCTTCTAAAGAAAGAATCTCAAATAGATAGATAGATAGATAGATAGATAGATAGCTTCTTCTATCTACCCGAGATTCTTTCATTTTTTCTTTGTATCTATCTATCTATCTATATTTCTGTCTATCTGTATGTATGTTTCAATCTATCTGAATATCTATGTATCTATCTATGTCAATCTGTCCACATATCTATATTAGTTAGTATCTTTCTCTCTATCTAACTATCTTTGTCAGTCCCTTCATGTTTATCTATTCCAGTTCATTCATTTATCTTTCTCTGTCTCTATCTCTCTCTGTCTTTATCTATCTATCTGTCTGTCTGTCTGTCTCTCTCTCGCTCTCTCTCTCTCTCTCGCTCTCTCTCTCTCTCTAATATATATATATATATATATATATATATATATTGTGTGTGTGTGTGTGTGTGCGTGTGTGTGCGTGCGTGTATATATGTGTGTGTGTAACTGTGCGTATATATATATATATATATATATGTATATATATATATATATATATATATATATATATATATATATATATACATGTGTGTGTGTGTGTGTGTGTGTGTGTGTCCGTTCATACCTATTTATTTCAGTTTGTTCTTTTTATCAATCAAACCAATCAATAAATCTATCTATCTATCTATCTATCTATCTATCTATGTAAGTCTGTTCATTTATATCTATTTATCTATGCGTATATTCACCTCTCTCTTTATATAATATATATATATATATATATATAATATATATATATATATATATATGCATTTGTGTGTGTCTGTGTTTGTATATATGTGTATGTGTGTGTGAGAAAGTGTCTGTCTGTTCATTCTTATTATACTCAGTTTTTTTCCCATCTATCAGTCTATCTATCTATGTAATCTCATTTTATTTCTATCTATTCCATATATTTCACAATACACCCACCCACTCACGGACATACTCACTGACACAGAAGGAAACACAAATATGTCAAATATGTTCAAAAAACATATTGAGGCTGAAGCTCTCCAAATCATTTCCCGCCTCGGGTTTTGTAAAGCTACATACTCCTACATACGCCTACATACGTATCATGTGCCAGATCGCAAATATTTGATCGAAATATACTATCCCGATACACAATAAGTTGTTACTCTGACAACCACTTTTCAATTTTCAAATATGTCAATGGCGAAGACGAGTTCCTCTAAAAGACCGATAAGTCAAACTACTTAATTACAAAAGATCTTACTTAATTTGGAAATGTTACTGGCTAATCTGAAAGTTATAGATATTTAATACGCAACAGACTTAATCTTTCATGAGAAGAAAATATTATCTTGAGGAATCGTTAAGTTTTGCAGCCATTTAACCTAATTTTATGGGTTTCGAGAAACGGATTTAATAGCATCGTAGCTCACAAAATCCGGACTCTGTCTCTGTCTGTCTCTGTCTGTCTGTCTCTCTGTCCGTCCGTCCGTCTGTCTGTCTGTCTGTCTCTCTCTCTCTGTCTCTGTCTCTGTCTCTCTATATATATATCCTCCTTCCACTATAATCCTTCCCTTCTCACAACTTGTGCCCCCCCCCTCCCACAAAAAATCACTACTGCATCGCTCGCTCGAACCACTACCATTCCTACAACCTCCCACTACCAATGGTTATTACCTCCCACTTCTAATTCCTTGCTACTACTCGTTCTCGTTAAAAACGAGACACGAAACCATACCATCGTTTCCTACCTGATGAGGCAAACTGTATTTCCGAAAGCGCTCGTTTTGAAAACTTTGGTGGACTGTTACACCAGTTACACCCCGACACCAAAAAGATGGCCCGAAAATTTGAAAGGATCAACCAAAAACTTGTCTGACAAGAATTGTCTGTACAGTTCAACAAAACTTGTATAAAAGCAAGAATGCTGCCAAAATACACTTATCTATATCTATATATATATATATATTAAGTCATCTACAAATACGTGTTTCGGCGTTTCACGCAACTTTAGTGTGGCATGTCAAAACAACTAACTCCGACCAGAAGCGAACCCCGACTGACTTCATACCTGTCCGATCCGTTAACCTGTAGGCTATTGCCAGCTGCTGTTTTAAGGAGCGGTGTTTTAACTGTTTTAAATACCTACATCTGTGTATATACTTTAGGATCAGCAGAGAAATCAAATCTGTAAACAGATGATCATTGCGGTGAAAGTTTATCATTATATATATATATAGTTAAAAATTAATGTAAAAAGGAATTAATGAATAGAATAAAAAATGAATGAAATGAATGGAATAAAGGAAAAATCTTTTCCAAAGGACTTCTCCCAGAAGAAAAAAAGAAAAAAAAAACATTAATGGAAAAACTTATTTTACATCCTATAGGACTCTCCATTGAAGCATTGAATTAATATAATTATTATATAAAATATTGGAAAAGATAAAATGTGTCATACCTCTGTGAAGTTATGTTGAGAAGTAATTCGAAATATTTCTGTCTAATACTACTGTATGGCCTAACCCCTTGGACTCTAATAAAGCACTAAGATAATAGGCTAAACGGGAACTACACGAGGATGCTGTGTACTGTCCTGAACGAATCCCGAATACAGCAACCCAGAGATAACAGCTCCACGGCCACTTACCTCCTATCACACAAACAGTACAAGAAAAACGAAGAAGACCTGCCGGATACTTCTGTAGTAGTAAGGACGAACTCATCAGTGATATTTTCCTGTCGGCGCTTACACATGAACACGTCAATATTGGCCGAACAGTAAAACCTTGTACAAAATAGCTATGTACAGACACCGGATGCTGTGCTGAGAACATCCCAAGAGCGATTGTTACGTAATCGCCGCCCAGCACCTATATTTGTGGCCTTGTGCCAGACTTAGGAAAAAACCTTTAGAAAAATGTACTACCGATTATCTTATATTGCTGGGTGGTCTTTGTGGAATCACCGAAAAAGTAGTTAGGAAAGATAACATCTTTTAACGAGAGAAAGGAGACGATAAGTCTAGGTTTAACGAAAAATTAGGATGAGTGACTCCAATAAGTCTTTGATCTTTAGGCTAGTGAACTCTGGTTGACCAGTGAGAATAGAAGGAATCGAACCTTCGATTCGGTCCAGAAAGAGCTCGAACTTTCTAAAAGTAGAATCTTCTGGAAGATTATTTAGAAATACTATTTAAGAAACCCGTCAATAGAATCAGGATCAGTTAGAATCGGTGGCAGGAGAGAGTCAGTCAGTCAGAGATTGGGGCCAGTCAGTGATCGTACGAAGTTAAGCTGTTGTCGCTGAGACGATAAGGAAAGGCCTGTTACTGCCAAGAAGAGCTTGTTCACCGAGAAGTTTACTAAGGACTAAAAACCCGAAGTTGAATCCAGTTAAAATACACCTCTTGTTAAGACAGAGATTATTAGGGACCCTCTCTCTCAAAAATTGTAGTGAAGTTTTATTATAATAAACTTCTGAAAAAAAACCCCAGCATTATCGTATTATTTCCACTACACCAAAGAAATCTTTTTATGAATGGACTCACGACGCAAACAAGATAGTAAAGTAACTATCGTAAAGGGGACGACCCGTGGATAAAGTCAATTGGCCGTAACGAAGAAGCACGCGGCCGTGAAACGTGATACCTTTCGCTTGACCATAAACGAAAGAAGTGGGAGAAGGATTTTGGGGCTAAGAAGAGACTGACTGCTAGAGCTAGGTCGGTGTTGGTAAACAGACGACCGTGCGTATATACAAGATACGATTTGATACTGTGAAACGAACAGACGACCGTACGTACGAAGATACGAATTGTAGTGCCGTGAAAGTAAAAGGTACTACGTAACGTATATTACGAACTGGTGCAGTAACGTAACATATTACGAATTGGTACCGCTACGTTACATATTCCTAATCGGTACTGTGAAACGAACAACCCGTAACGTTACACGATGACCGATAGAGACACGTGGCCTGAGATAGTCAAGGGAATCCATGCTATCAGTATGATTTGGGGATGATGATAGTGATGATAATCTTTAAAAATATTGCAGTTTATTAAAATATGAAAAATACGACAGTGAGTCACAAAATAATGCCATTTTGTTTAGGGCAGGTATAATTAGCAACACATGAACATGTATCATACCTCAAAATGAAGCTGGTCTTCTGTGAATCACATCCCTACTTCTCTAGTCACCGTTTCTCTCAATAACAATGTTCCACATTCGAATGAGAGCATGTATCCCTGCTCTATAAAATTCAGTTGACTGTTCTTTGAGCCACTTCTTCACTACATATTTCACTTCCTCGTCACTAGAATAATGTTTGCATCTCTTCGGCCCCATTAAAGAGAGTTTGAGAGGCAAACATTATTCCAGTGACGAGGAAGTGAAATCTTTAGGAAAGAAGTGGCTCAAAGTATTGTCAACAGAATTTTACGCGACAGGGATAAATGCTCTCATTCGAAGGTGAAAAATTGCTATTGAGAAAAACCATGATCATGTGTATAAGTAGGGATATGATCCACAGAGGATCAGCTTCATTCAGATGTAAGATACATGTTCCTGTGTTGGTAATTATACTCGTCATAAACAAAATTTCATTACTTTTGACTCACCTATATGGAGAAGTATGGATGTGATCCACTGAGGACCAGGTTTATTTTTATGTATGATACATGTCCCTGTGTTGGTAATTATACTCATCCTAAACAAAATGACATTACTTTTTGACTCACCTATGTGGAGAACTGGGGATGTGATCCACTGAGGACCAGTTTCATTTTGATGTATGATACATGTTCCTGTGTTGGTAATTATACCTGTCCTAAACAAAATGTCATTACTTTTTGACTCACCTATGTGAAGAACTGGGGAAGTGATCTACAGAGGACCAGTTTCATTTTGATGTATGATACATGTTCCTGTGTTGGTAATTATACCTGTCCTAAACAAAATGTCATTACTTTTTGACTCACCTATGTGAAGAACTGGGGAAGTGATCCACAGAGGACCAGTTTCATTTTGATGTATGATACATGTTCCTGTGTTGGTAATTATACCTGTCCTAAACAAAATGTCATTACTTTTTGACTCACCTATGTGAAGAACTGGGGAAGTGATCCACAGAGGACCAGTTTCATTTTGATGTATGATACATGTTCCTGTGTTGGTAATTATACCTGTCCTAAACAAAATGTCATTACTTTTTGACTCACCTATGTGAAGAACTGGGGATGTGATCCACTGAGGACCAGTTTCATTTTGATGTATGATACATGTTCCTGTGTTGGTAATTATACCTGTCCTAAACAAAATGTCATTACTTTTTGGCTCACCCTCGTACATTTGATATCTTAATATCAATGCATATATCTTCCGTCTCCAGCTTATCTTCTTTATATATAAATTTTTTGTAGTTGTTTACCAATTGAATCTTTTTTTAACCATTTTCCTGCCAAGTTTTAGCGCGCAATATAGAGACTTAATTCTGAGTTTTTTAGGCGTGTTAAAAACAAATACTCGATTATAGAGAAAATAGCAAGTGTTGAAATTTACTAAGAAATTTCACAGACGTTCAGATAGATTTTCATTGTTCGCGCTAAAAGTGAGGCATACCAACTACTCTTCCTCAAACTATGGGTAAATAGGGAAGACTAGGCTATTCAATCTTGGATGGGCGATCATTCTAGGAGTAGGAAATCTCTAAATTCAAACCTGTTAAACTCCACGTAAGAAATTGACCTTGTGTCCCATCCTACTCGTGCGGAGGGCTTGTTATATATATATATATATATATATATATATATACGAAATTTAAAATTTTTGAAAAAACAAATGATGTTATATAATTGGTGACAGAAATCTGTTTCGACCGGTTCGATAAACTGGTCATCTTCACGAGCAACATAGACGGGGAAAAAAAAATATCCGTTAGAAGACTGTTTACAAACGAACGCTATATTCAATGCTGAATTTAAAAAAACAAACTGCATGTTCTGTTTTAAAAATAAAATAAATTTTATTTTCAATTGAAAAAAATCACCCACTATACACTTTTTATATAATTTTACAACAAACTCTTTTGAGTTTTACTATAAGCTATAATGCTTCTGATTTTTAAAAATTAAAAATTAAATTTATTTTATTTTTAAAACAGAACACGCATTTAAAAAAAAATTTCATCGGACATTTTTCTTTTCCCGTCTATGTTGCTCGTGAAGATGACCAGTTTATCGAACCGGTCGAAACAGATTTCTGTCACCAATTATATAACATCATTTGTTTTTTCAAAAATTTTAAATTTCATACTGTCGGATTAGTTTCCATCTATTTTTCACACACACACACACACACACACACACTCACACACACACACACACACACACACACACACACACACACATATATATATATATATATATATATATATATATATATATTTATTTATTTATTTATTTATATCTTGCATTCCGGATGAGATTTTGAACTCTTTTAACTGATCCCAATTTCATTTGCAGTTTATTATAGAAAATAATATCTCATCTATTAGCAAACCGGAACCAATCTCTTACAATGTTACAATGTATTGTAACTGATGAACGGAACTGTTTCAAGTTCTGAATCATGATAGCAGTCGATAATGTTATTTATCAACTCAATATCCCGGGTATATAATGGGGTTAGGTGGGTGGTAGACCGAGTAGAAGAGATGATAGATGAGGGTCTCTTACTTGTTCGCTCGGCCGCCATATTCTTCAGGGCTTTTTTCTCGGGCTAATCAGGTGGATTGCTTCGTGTTGGTTTCATTGGGCTGGTCATTTCTTGTTTAAACGAATCAACAAGACTTTGTTTTTTTTTCTTAAGTCTTTTATTTAAAACAACCCAGCCCATATTCAACCACGCGGTGGAGAAACGTCATCGCGTGAGCTGACAACACGTCTGCTCCCGGCCAGTAACTAGTCGCATCTAAAATAAAACTATCTCACGCTATACTGGCGCGCTTTTCGAGGAGTCAAGTGGAATGTCATAACGGTTATTTTCTACTGTGCCCTCGTTATTTTGAATCTAACGAACTGATTCAAAATATCCTTACTACAGTAAGTACATAATTTATAAGCTCCCTATGAATTAAGTAACAGATAGAAATTATGCCGTGTTTAAATTTGAATTGACACATTGACTCACCAACACTGTCATTTGAAAATGTATTTTTTATAATATTTCTCCTTGAACTAGATAATAACTCACAAAGCAGATTTCAAAAAGTAAGTGTAGGGCCGAGGGGTCCAAACCTAGCCGATTTGATTTATTCCGTCACGGCTACCGTTTGCATTTCCATCACTGTGCATGCGTGGGGCGTGTCTCTTTAAGATCATCGGTGATTTGTATTGTAAACAATAGCAAACAAACCACACAAACGGATGGCAGTGTTAATATTGAAGCGAGACGCATAAGATGGCTATTTTTGGCGCAGTCATCTGCTACAATTGATTCTATAAACCAATTGGATTTTCGGGCAAATAGAGCAATATATTTTTGGAACAAAATTGGCTAATCAGATCAAAAACAGAAATAGCGTACAATATTCTAAAGTTTAATTTGGATGATTTAAAAAAAGAATGGTAAGAAAAATAATTTAAGGGCATTACTTGGTTGGTTGTTTTTTTTGTTTTTTTTTCGACGACATATCAACCTTTTTCGGGTTATTGAAAGCCGAATCCCGTCAGTTGTCACCCAGTTGAGTATTGAACAGGTTCATCGCTGCTTAAGTTCGGAGATCTCGGGGGAACTAGTGCTTTCAGGGTTATTTGACCGTAATAAGAGTATTTTTGTGAACACTTAGTGGAATTACTTAATTGAATTTGTTCCGTAGGTAGATATTATATTAAATATTTACCAGCCCCTCCGCACGAGCAGGATATGATACAAGTTCAATATTTTGAGCGAAGTTTAACAGGTTGGAATTCAGAGTTTTCATTCCCCTAGACTGGTTACTTAACCAGGGTTAAAGAACCAAGTCTGTCCTACTATTTACCCATAGATGGAGGGAGAGTAGTTGAATGCATACCTTTCCTAAGGGTATTAGCGCTATGTGAAATGCAAACAGCTTCATCCAGGATTTGAACTCGAATCGACGAGTCCATTTCCTATGACTCTAACCATTACATCACGAACTTCCAATTATTATATTATATTATATTATATCCTGGTGGGGAATTGGAGCATACCTTATATACCAAAAATATTTCAACACTTCATCAATTCGTCTTGTTGCTACTTCTTTGGGTTGGGCTAGTCATTCCTTTCAATACTTAATAAACACAACTTGGTGTTACTTGATCAAGCTTTTTTTTATTAACCCATGATTGATTCCGCTGCGGTGAGAAGGACAGCGAATCTGACAATACGTTTGCGCTCTCTGGAAGCTTGGTCGCATCTACTAAACTAAACTAACTATTCCCACGTCTCTGTACCAGTGGTCAGTTGGGGTCATCTAAAATGTCAATCATAATCATCAACGGTTATGGAAAATTACCCACCTCCGATTTTAAATCTAAAAACTTTATTTAAAACTAACTTACAGGTACATTCATGATTTATGCGTTCTCATATATTGTAAAAAAACGTCTTCTGCATAAAATGATCCAATGGATTGACATCCGGTAAAATCTAACCAACCAATCAACCAACCAACCAACCAAGAAAAAAAAAAGAACACAAAAAGAAAAAATACCAAGAAAATGAATCATTTCACAAAAATACACACTGATAATATAATATAATATAATATAATAATTGGAAGTGTGTGATGTAATGGTTAGAGTCATAGGAAATAGACTTGTCGATCCGAGTTCAAATCCTGGATGAAGCTGTTTGCATTTCACATAGCACTAATACCCTTGGGAAAGGTATGCATTCAAATACTCTCCCTCCATCTATGGGTAATTAGTAGGACATATAATATAATATAATATAATAATTGTAAGTGCGTGATGTAATGGTTAGAGCAGAAAAAATATAACAGTTTTTGTTTTAGTTATTGCTGATGTGTACTCAATTTTTTAAACTCGATTTTTAACGCATTTTTTCTAAACTCTTTTTCTTTAAACCCATTTTTTAAAACTAATTTTCTTTTTCTATTTAAGCCATAGATGGGATCCTAACAGGTACAAACACTGCGGATATGAGTAGAACTGGGAGTAATGGTGATGAAGGGATAATCCTCATTCCCCAGAGCTCCAGAATTGAAACTTCACCATCAGATACTTTATCGTTATAGCCAGAACACTTAGTCCCTCAGCCCACGCCTCCTCGCACATATATGATAAAAATGGTTGGGGTTTGCCATCAGAGCAATATAGTCGGGACAATCATATAGTTGCTAGGGCTTGACCTCAACAGCCAATTAATCGGAAAGGTTGAAATAGATATAAAAGAAAGCGAGATACCTTAAGAAGCATAACAAACAATTAGATTAATTGAAGGAATCGATGAGTTGTTGTTTTTTTCTGTTTTTTAAGAATTTCCTGAGTAGTTTCACACCATTAAAAGGTGAAACTCTAAAACTGTACCTTGTTTTAACTTCCGGTGAACTCACATTTTGGCCGGCGTACATTACTTTTCTCCGGAAATACTAGGAGAATCCTTATCTAGATGATATCTTAAAAATTCGGATCTATTTTCCCAACAAACCAATCCCCAACACACTCCATCGCTTTTACTGAAATTTGACAACAGTAATGGAATTGTTGCTATCGTTTAATTCTTTAATTCAATATAAAATATCGAGTACCCATGCTGAGTGCTCATCGGAAGAGACAATATATATAGTCATTCATAGACACCGTGTTACGACGTTTCGCGTTTCATCAATGTAGCAAGACATTTGTAGGCTACCTCCAGCCGGGATGGGAACCCGATCCATTCATCATTACTCAGACTGGTAAACGACTTGGCCATCGTCACCTATAGAATTGGAGAAGGATTTTAACTGATAAATACACACATGTATATATGTGAAGGCCACCAGAGAGTGTTCCATCCCTTTTATATGATAGCGTTATATATTATATATATATATATATATATATATGTGTGTGTGTGTGTGTGTGTGTGTGTGTGCGTGTGTGCGTGTGTGTGAGTGTGGATGATATCAAGTGCTTTTTTGATAGGATTCAACCAAAATTGATAACTCAAATGTAAAAATTTGGTCTATTTTTTTACATACACGGAGTATTATAAATAAATGATTAGACACCTTGGTTTGCGCGTGACCGTGAACTGGCGTTTTTTACAAACACGGAATTTGAAAAAAAAGTTAAAAAAAAAAAAGGACAACGTGAAAATAACACTAGTGAGACCGGATGTGAGGTCTTCAAAGCAACAATGATTGGACTGACAAGACAAAGGAAATGTCGAAATAAATTTATATCCAAACTAAGGTATCTATTCATATATATATATATATATATATATATATATTAGTAATAATAATCTAGTACTATTATTATTATTATTATTATTATTATTATTATTATTATTATTATTATTATTATATCCCTATGTTTATGATATATTAGTCACTCTTGGATAAATTACCAATGCCACTGCAACGGAAAGGTTAAAGTGACAATTAGAAATCAATTAATTGTTCACTTCAGACTGACAGCCACTGATAGCCGCAAGGGTTAGGGACTTGGCAGACGAAAATTCTGCGGGTTTCGATCCCTGCTAGAGGTAGCTGTTAAAAAGTCGAGTCGCACTGATGAGAAGTAAACTTCGAAACACGTGTCTGTGGATGACTGATATATATGCTCCCCACCCCATGGTTGAGCATTGTAGGAGGGACATTAATAGAAAATTCACCGTTTAGCGTAAAGCCGTTACTCGTCTGTCCGCTGTTTACAGTCTTGAGTTCTCATGTGATTATAAAAAACATTCCACGTAGGGATGTATCAATTAATGTTTCACTTCAGACTAACAGCCGCTGATAGCCGCAAGGGTAATGGACTTGGCAGGCGAAAATTCTGTTTTTTCGTCTGAGGTAGAGCACTACACCTACCATCCGTTCCCCCACTCTATTCATGCACTGAGTTGGCGAAGACCGGTATCGAACACGTAACCTTGTGGTTCCGAGGCAGACACTCTACCGACTGACTAACAGTGAAAACAGGTCGATTTTAAAATGAAAGAAATTTCGCTCAGGATTTCAAATGATCATGGAGTCAAATTCCTACGACGATAACCATTATACAAACATCTATTAATAATGGAGATTCGCTTCCGGTTTTTGTCTGTAACAAAAACTACGCCACTGCTTACGTCACTATACCCGAAATCATCATAACATAGAATAAATACACTCAAAATTTGAGCATGCAACATTAGACAGTCCTCATTGTTTTTTTAAAACAAGTTTTAATAGATACATCCCCATTATCATATATTTATATATAGTTTGTCTTATTTTAATAGATATTCAAAGTTAATAGAATTTAGTTTCGATTTCAAATTGTTTTTTTGTTTTTTTTTACTCCTTTAATAAATTTTATGATTTCATGATTTATGGTTCAAACTCTCCGACATTTAATTTTTAACTTCCACCTTCTCAATCAATATCTTTCAAAAATGTATTTTTACATCGCCCGGAGGGTGTTTTTTATTTTCCGAGTTTAAGTTTAGAGCAATCATAAGCAAGGAAGGATTTTTGATTCAGAAGACGATTTTGATCAGTATTTTTTGGGAAAACCGTAGGATGGTGCAAGTGGATTACTCTCCCTACCTATCCCACCATGTTCCGTGCTGTTTTCTCGTTCTAAACTGAAAATTCATCTCTAGGCTATCATTTGAGGACGCGTTGGACATTGAATGAAATACGACGTGACGGTTGGCCACCATATAAAAAAGAGGAGTGTCATAGGGGCTTGCAGCATCGACGCTCTAACCTGAGGCAAAGAAACTTTTTATTCATTGTTCGTGTCTATCTTGGAAAATACAGCTTAAGTCTATATTTTTATAAACACACAGCATATGAATAAAAAACAAAACAAATTTGAATAAAGTTTTATTTTTCTTGGTCCGTAGTCTAGATATATGGTAGCTCAAAAATCTATATTTTATTTGATTTATTACAAACTAGTAGCAGTACCCGGTAGTATGCACCAACTTTAAGGAAGTCTAGAAAGGAACAAGTCATTATGTCCCGATTATGCATTGGTCATACAAAACAAACGCACTCTTATATACTCAAACAAGAACAACAACCACAATGTGAAACATGTCAAACACCCCTGACAGTTAAACACTGATTGATGGAATGCAAATTTTTTGCTCCCATCAGAAACCATTATTTTAAAGCAAACAATATGAAGGATCTGTTTGAAAATGTTAACATTGGGGATGTTTTCTCCTTTTTGAGGGAAATAAAATTATATCATAGAATATAGACATGAAACAAATCAATGCCATACAATATAATTCCCAATAATGCTAACACATTGTTAAAACCAATTACTAAAAGTATATATATGAATGCACAATATGTATAACACCCAAAAACCGTTAGGCATGATATAACCCTGGACGGGTTGATATGCCGTTAAAATTAATAAACCAACCAACCAACCGATAATATGCGGGAAAGATGAGGTTATTCGCAGTTACAAGAGTGCTCCTGATAATACTGGATTTTCAATAGCAACCCTTGCGAGGTGCGTAAATGGCAGATCATTTTTGTGTGGGTGATTATCAATAGCTTTTTTCAGACCAACGTTATTTTATATTGTAAGAGCATTTTTGAAAACAATCACATTAAGCGTTCGTGGCGTTATTTTATATTGTAAGAGTATTTTTGAAAACAATCAGATAAAGTGTTCGTGACGTAATCGACATTATCTTACTCTTACTATTGTGTACTATTGCTCTTGCTCCCCTTTTCTCATTGAAAGGTCATCATTTTCCTCCTCTATTGTAAAGATATCCTGCACTTGGTGAACTATTGATTTTTTATTGAAATCCAATGACCTATTTCTGACTATAAATATATTCGTAAATGGAGGCGCGCGTCGTAGGAAATGGACTCGTCGAACCGAGTTCAATTTCTGGACGAAGCTGTTAGCATTTCACTTTTAGCGCTAATACCCTTAGGAAGGGTATGCATCCAACTAGTCTCTCTCTCTCTCTCTCTCTCTCTCTCTCTCTCTCTCTTTCTCTCCAGCTATGGGTAAATAGACTGTGCTCTTTAAACACGGCTAGGCAAACAGTCTAGGAGAAGGAAAACTCAGAATTCAAACATGTTAAACTCCGCTAAAGAAATTGGCCTTGTGTCGCATTTTGCTCTTGCAAACGGGTTGGGTAAATATACATATATATTGGACCTGATCATAACACGGCGCTCCGACCTCAGAAGTGTCCTCCCAACTCGTAGCTTTCACAGCGCAGACTGTGACTCGGACCACTCCCTCGTCTGCTGTAGAGTCAAACTCCAAATGGAAAATATCCACAGAGTCAAATCAAATGGACCCCCTCGTGTGGATAGTGCCAAAGCAGCAGACCCAAGCAAAGCTGCTACCTTCCTCTGTCCCTAGAGGAGTTTCTCGCCACCTACTATAATAATATATATATATATATATATATATATATATATATATATTTATATATATATGCATAAAGTTTAATCATGATCAGATCACTGGTACAGTCGCAAATACGTATAAACAGATAGAAATTGCCTTTTATTTTGTAGATACAATGTGTATTACGATATTTTAAAATCTTATAATCCAACAAAAGTATGCACACACACACACACACACACACACACACAAAATATATATATATATATATATATATATATATATATATATATATATATATATATATATATATATATGTCTAAATAAATTTATTATAGTCAAATGACGGTTTGTTAAGTTTTTCTTTCTTTGAAAGTTAAATATTGCTCTGTATATAATTAATTTATTAGTTATTATACATTGAACTCTCTTAAGGATTTATAGATATCGTTGTATGAATCTATAAATTT
>CM042159.1:42615435-42630435 GCA_023376005.1 Doryteuthis pealeii | reverse complement strand
GGATCGAACTCACAATTAAACAATAATGGATCTACGAGACTACCTTTTTTACGCCGGGTAGCGGCTTCTAGTTAATATATAAACCTTTCATCTTTGTAGTGTTCATTAGACATACAAATGCATGGTAGTTAGAATTAAATTTTAGTTTAAGAAAAGTCTACCACACTTAACAGCTGTGTCGTTTCATAATTTTCTTTCATTGTTCAAAGAGAGAATCGGTTTATTTTTTCCCCAGTCGGTATTGAAACGAAGAAAAATATTCTAGACATTTTTAAGTCTTTTTCTCGATGTGTTCTTTATTAGGAATTAAATTTAGATATTGTTTTTATATGATTATCGAATCTGATAATAATTGAGTATTTTTCTTTCTTTTATTCTTTCTTAGTTCTTTTCTCTATTTTCTCGAGATTTCTGCATTTTTTTAAAATTCGAAATTTCTCGTGGATTCTTGCTCCTAATTTTCCTCACTTATTTCACTTCTTCCTTCATAACTTCTATATTTTTGTCTTTTCTAGATTTTCTTTTCATCCTTTCTAAATTATTTCACTTCTTCCTTCCTAACGTCTATATTTCGTCTTTTCTAGATTATTACTTTTCATCCTTTCTAGATTATTTCACTTCTTCCTTCCTGGCTTCTCTATTTTTCGTCTTTTCTAGATTATTTCTTTCCATCCTTTCTAGATTATTTCACTTCTTCCTTCCTGGCTTCTCTATTTTCGTCTTTTCTAGATTATTACTTTTCATCCTTTCTAGATTATTTACACTTCTTCCTTCCTAGATTATTTCACTTCTTCCTTCCTAGTTTCTCTATCTTCGTCTTTTTTTATTATTTCTTTCATTCCTTTCTAGATTATTTCACTTCTTCCTTCCTGGCTTCTCTATTTTCCTCTTTCTAGATTATTACTTTTCATCCTTTCTAGATTATTACACTTCTTCTTCCTAGATTATTTCACTTCTTCCTTCCTAGTTTCTCTATCTTCGTCTTTTTCTTGATTATTTCTTTTCATCCTTTCTAGATTATTTCACTTCTTCCTTCCTGGCTTCTCTATTTTCGTCTTTTCTAGATTATTTCTTTTCATCCTTTCTAGATTATTTCACTTCTTCCTTACTGGCTTCTCTATTTTCGTCTTTTCTAGATTATTACTTTCATCCTTTCTAGATTATTACACTTCTTCCTTCCTAGATTATTTCACTTCTTCCTTCCTAGTTTCTCTATCTTCGTCCTTTCAAGATTATTTCTTTTCGTCCTTTCTAGATTATTTCACTTCTTCCTTCCTAGCTTCTTTTCTTAATTTCTATCTCCTTTATTAGCTTATTATTTTTCTTCATTTCTAGAGTATTTCTTTTTTTCTTCTTCTTAGATTCTTCCTCTTCTTTCTTTCTAGATTATTTCTTCTCTTCCCTCTACTTTTATTAGAGTCCAGGTTGTGCAGCCATACATTAGTACTTACACGACAGTAGAAGAATTATATTTCATCTACAGAAGTGAAAAGATACGCATAGTAAAAGGCATGGACTACTATAGAAAATTATCGACCCTTTGGAAATCTCTGATAAGATAAAGCAAATATTCATTTCTTATAGTAAAAATAAATATTGAATAATCTCGGAGAACGTAAGATTTATTGAATGGCCACACAGTTCTCCAAATTTTACTTCTTTGGATTCTTGGGGACGCCTTAAATCATTGGTTTGCAAAATTAGACCCGATGTGCTCGTGTGTAGAAGTCCACAGAACACTTCACTTAACAGCTCGCCCCTGCCTATCCAGCAGTGACCGGCATGTCGTGTTCAGTTTGCTTGAGTGGTTCGCGAGATGGGAGTTAAGTGGCCGTGCAGCTGCTGTTTTGTGGGGCCCTGCTTTCGGTATTTGTTTAAAACAGTACACATAATTATTGTATAGTTGCCACTTGTTTGCTTTTTGGTCTTTAAGCGTTTCGTTAAAGTCCAGATAGGGCAGCCATTTTTTGGAGGACAATGGAGACTTGCTAGCACTTGGACTATAGCAAAGACGACCAGTTACTACAAAGGAAAAATCCCAAAGAGTAAAACAATAAGGCAACAAGAATACGACGCTGACAATAAACGATGTCGCAGTGAATAACAAAAGAAATCGACTTCAAAAATACAAATATACCCCCAGGGATATGTAAGAAACAAAAGAATTTACAGACACACTGATTCAAACAGAGTTATTCAAAGAACGGTTATTGGCAGAAACTCGAACAACAACAACAATAACAATAACAACAATAACAACAACAACAACAACAACAATAACAACAGAATAATAATAATAATAATAATAATAAGTCTATTATTATTATCGTTATTATTATTATTATTATTATTATTATTATTATTATCATTATTTTTATTATTATTATTGGACAGTCTCTTTTTTAATCAGAGGGTAATAAAATATGATAACAGTCATACTTTTAAGGAACACGAGTATTATTATACTCCTTTTGAGTTTTTCACTGGAGTCTGAGTGACAGCAAGTCTCCTCATGTCTCCAGGACTCTTCTGAGTATTCTGGCAGATTTCAGCAGTGCAGTGTTCTGAATGGTTTCAACCTTTCCTCTGATTTCCAAACTTTCCAAATCCTTTTGGGACTGTTCCAAGTGCACCAACTACAATTGGTATCACTTTCACTTTCATATTCCATAACTTTTTCAGTTCTCTGGCAAGGTCCAGATATTTGTTCATTTTTTTCATTTTCCTTTAGCTTCACCCTGTGATCTGCTGGAACTGTAAAATCCACCAGTTGACAAGTTCTTATCAACACTAGGTCTGGTCTTCTTGCTGGTATAAGGTGATTCGTTTTTATTTCAAAGTCCCAGAGAATTTTATGCGTTTCGTTTTCAAGAACAGATTCTGGTTTATGCATATACCATTTTGTTGTATGGTTAAAATTTAATTTTTTGCATAACTCCCAGTGATCACCTTCCCAACCCAGTCGTGTCTAGTTTTGTATTCTCGTTGTGCTAGTTTGCTACATTCGCAGAGTATATGGTTTACAGTCACATCTCTATTACCGCAAAGTCTACATTTACAATTTTGTTGGGTCTTATCAATTTTCGCTTTGATATAGTTCGTCCTTATGGCATTATTTTGTGCAGCAATTATAAGTGATTCAGTTTCTCTTTTGAGGTTTCCTTTTTTTAACCATGTCCAAGTCTTTCCATGTGCAACCTTTTCTATTTGTCATTTGAAGCGTTTCATATAATTGTTTTTCTTCCCATTTTTGTTTTTTAGTCTTTGTTGTTTTTCTGTTTGTCCATCTATCGCTTCTACTATTGTTGGCTGCCATAAGTAGTTTGTCTTTGCTATTTCTTGTGTAATCTTCAAGTTGTTGGATTGTGGTTCCTACGCCTTCCTCTATGTTGGCAAGACCTCTTCCTCCTTCCTTTCTTGACATAAAATCTATCTCTATCATCTCTAGGATGGAGAGCCTTGTGCATGGTCATTAATTTTCTCGTCCTTTGGTCAATCTGTCGGAGTTCTTCTTTTTGTCCATTTTAAGAATGGTCCTGAGTATTTCTGCTGTTATATTATTATTATTACTATTATTATTATTATTATTATTATTATTATTGCTGTTGTTGTTTTTGTTGTTTGTTGTTAAATACTTAATCGAAAACATATAAATGTTTATAAAATATTAATATCAGTTAGGAACACTTGAAATGTGTGCACACAAATAATAATAATAATAATAATAATAATAATAATAATAATAATAATAATTAATAATGATAATAATAATATGGTGCACTAGGAACGGTCCCAAAGGATTGGAAAAAGGATTGGAAAATCTGGACATCAGATAAAAGCTTGAGACCATCCAGAATACTGCACTGCTGCAATCTGTTAGAATACTTAGAAGAGTCCTGGAGACCTGAGGAGACTTGCTGTCACTCAGACTCCAGTGAATGACCATCAGCTAATGCTGATGTCAAAACTCAAAAGAAGTGAATAATAATAATAATAATAATAAATAATAATAATAATAATAATAATAATAATTATTATTATTATTATTATTATTAATTATTATTATTATTATTATTTTATAATTATTAATAACGTAAAGTCGTCGGGGCGGCCTAAAGTCGGTATCAGCCAGTCAGCGAGGGAGTCTATCCCCTTTTAAATAGCGCTACACCAAGGAGATTGTTTGGGCGTCTGAGGTGGAGTGCCACACCTACCATTAGCTCCTTACATTACCGCACAGATCCCTGTGCTACTCATATGCTGAGTTGGCGAGGACCGGTATCGAACAAGGAACCTTGTGGTTTCTAGCCGAATTCTCTACCGAATGAGCTACCCCGGCCCCTTATAATTATTAATACCATTATTTTATTATTTTTATTATTATTATTAATCTTAAAATATCAATAAAATACCTAAGCTTATAATTGTGTATACATTATTAGTATTAGTTAGGAACACTTTCACCGATATAATTCTATGTAAACAAAGGATTGTTATCATATAGGAATAGTTACTTGAAACCATTTAATTGTCTATGCGAGTAGAAAATGATGGAAAGTGAAAATGTTGATGGAAAAGAGATAAACATCAGGAGAGTCTGAAAGAAAACGAGGAAAATCATAATATATGAAGAGGATAATAGAAATACTAGATTAGAAAGTTGGAAACTGTTTTGATATATTTCTAGAAAGAATACAAATCATTTAGGCTCCGCCATTGCAAGGACTCTTCAGATAGTTCTACATTGTTACTTACCACGGAGATATCAAACACGGGGAAATATTTTCATGAAGAATATATATATATAATATATATATATATATATATATATATATATATATATATATATATATATATAGTGAAATGTATTAGCCGATTTCATTTCCTGTTTGTTCCAATCTTTACTTACTTTATTTTTCTTTACTGTGAAGAATTCTAGAAATTGGTTGATTTTTATTGAATTATTGAATTATATGAGTTAATTAGTAAAAAGTTTTTAAAAATTGTGTGTTTCTCAGTTAGAAACATAGGGTGTCTGCAAGATTTCAAATCTGAATGACATATCTTTTGGAAGCTATAGTTCGACACGTACATACCCCAATATGCTATTGAGAAAAACTGTGACTATGTGGAGAAATAGGGATGTGATCCACAGAGGACCTGCTTCAGGCCATCCAGGCGTAAGTATCTAAGTTTTAATGTAATTAAATATATTAAATTAGAAAGACTAGGGAAATTAAATAAGAACCCATACAAAAATATTACACTTATTTTATTTATCTTTTAATTGGTTACTATTCATAATCATACATATTTTATTATCATTTTAATATGCTTGAAAATAAAACAATAATATTAGATATCAATAACATCAAGTAATTATTTGTTAAACCCAATTTTGTTAAAACCAGAATGCAAATTAACCACACCATATATTATTTAAACCTTTATTATCTTATTCAAATTACAGGATTTTAAACGCACCAATAACGGAATATCTTGAGGCAAATCTAACTCAAATTGTCATTGATCCATAAGATATATAATAAGATTTATTCTATGTATGAATGATTTTGACTATAAATCAAATACACATTGAAAAATCTACTCCTTTCCTGAAAATATTAAGACGCAAGCAGTGACTTAATTTCAGCTACAGACAGACAGTGGCTGAATCTCCTTTTACAGTTAGTTATTTAATAAGCTTAGCTTTAATCTGAACTCGAGCCACCGAGTACATTTTCTACGATGATAACCATTATATTACGCCCCTTCACTACATCTTATTATAATGGAGATTGTGTGTTTTTCTGTCTGTAACCGAAACTATATTCCTACTCAAGTCACAATTCTCTTAGTTATAGACATCACATTCTCCATGATTTTATCTTTATTTAACCTCAATTATTAATAAAATTGTCATACATTATTAATACTGTTAACTATGTCTACATATTGCCAACATGCAATTATATTTATATATACAACAAAATAGCGGTTTACAGTGTGAACGGGAAGGCTAATTTGCATATTAATATTAAAAAATCGAATTTAATAAATATGTGCTTAGTATTATTGATTTCTAACTGTTTGGTTTTATTTTAATGAATATAAGCAAAAATCTCTTCAATGAATCTTAAATGAAATTCATTAACAAGATAAAATAACTGTCATTTTATTCTTTACTTCCTCTTATAACTAAATACTTAAATTAGAAAAAATAACAATGAAAGACGAGAGTGATGGAAGAGTAAGTTTCAGTTGTTCCATTTTTTATTATACTCCCTCTGTTTCAAATCTTTTTATCTGTATTCTTATTTAGTTTCATTAGCCTTTCTAATTTAATACAATATTTTATTACATTAAAACTTAAATACTTGCACCCGGAGGGTGCATATATTTGCTAGTAAAGATAATATAAGGTCGAATATTCTTCAGTGACGACACAGAATATTAAAAGAACAAAAAAAAAAGAAAGAGAATCAAGGGAAATGTAATTGAGATGTCTGCAAAATCAATTTAGATACAAAGAATTTGGAAATTGCAATAAATTCCAATTAAGAAAAAATATATTTGAAAATGAAAATGTATCTAAGTTATAGTTTGATTTCAAAGTGTTGTATGTGTAATAAAATTTGAACATGCTTGCCAGTAAAAAGAAGAAAAAAATCCGATATTTATTGTTTAATGATTATTTAAATGGCAATTAATTGTTCATGTGAATTTTCTATCACCCAATAAAGATCGATGAAAAACTTTTAATAAAATTATAAGCATTAAAAAAGATCTGTCGTTTAAAGCATGCGAGAAAGTGTTATATATATATATATATATATATATATATATATATATTATATATATGTAAATGTTTTTTATATATACGTTTAATATATCAATTTTCATTAAATAGTTTCAAGGAAATATTTTATATTATTCCCATATATATATATATATATATATATATATATATATATATATATATATATGGGTTGTGTTGTGTGGTGTTGTGTGTGTAAACTTTATTTATATATACATTTATATATCAATTTTGGTTGAATACTTCAAGAAAAGTATATATATATATATATATATATATATATATATATATATATATATATATATTATATAGAGAGAGAGAGAGAGAGAGAGAGATTGATAGATAGATAGATAGATAGATAGATAAGAATTTATGCAAAAATGAGTTAATGAATATAATAGAAATGAATGGGATATATATAATAATTGAAATTACATTATATATATATATATATATTATATATATATATATATATATATATATATAATATATATATATATATAAGGTGTGTCAAAAAATCATCGAGATTTAAAAAATAATTTTGACGCACCTTTTATTTGAAAAAAATAACGTTCCATTTATTGTTCATTTCTCTCTTCGTTAATGTAACTTTAATCTCGATACTTTTATGACACACCTAACACCTCCCATATATATATATATATATATATATATATATATATATATATATATATATATGAATAAATAAAACATTATCTGCATCTACGCAAGTTGCTGTGCAGGCCTATCCCTGAGTGACAGTCTTTAGTGCACTGACTGCACACAAACTATGATGCTTTCTGGGGCTACTGTTTTTTTTTGTATCCCTCTTTCTGGCTCTCTTTGCTGTCGATGCTACTCTCCTTTCCACCTCACTCCTCTTCGCGCCTTGCTTAACGTTAAGGCCCCAGGCAGCTCGTTTTTCTGCATTTATGTCCCACGTCTTTTATCGATGTGGCATATTCTCATGTCTCTCCCGCATAGACGGGGTCTACCTACCGATCGGGAGCCTTTTACTAATTTGCCATACAAAAGATCTCGGCTATTTCAATGTATAATACGTATTTATTTGCCGGACACGCTGCCTCCATATCATCAACATTTTTGCTTGTTTGTTGCTATGTTTTTAGTGTATTATTGTTATTCTGACTCTTGAATATTTTTATTAAATAAGTTTGTTTGTTTTGTTTTACGGTATATCAACCTCAGTGGGTCATTTAATGCCGATAAAGTTTTGAAATAAATCAATTCTTAATGGATAATACAATTTTTTTTAATAAATACATTTTTCTATTTAACCCATAGATGGAACCCTAACAGGTACTACCACTCCGGGTCAGAGTGGACCAGGGAGCAATGGTGATGAAGGGGTGCTCCACATTCCCCAAACCTCCAGAACTGGAACCTCACCATCAGATAGAGTTTAACGTCATTCCCAGGACATGTAGACCCGCAGCCACCGCCTTCTAGCACCCATATGATAAAAAGGGGTTGGGGATTGCCATAAGGGCAATAGGGTTGGGAAAATCATATAGGTGCTAGGACTTGACGTGACCAGCCGATTGATCGGAGGGGGCCTCTCCGACCGCCCATCTAGCCCAAGATAGGGCCAAAGTGGAGTATTGCAAGTCATGAACTGCTCATCCACCTTTTTTATTAAATAAATAGATAATAAAATGAAATAAAAATCGCATCTAAACTAAGAGAATAGTGACGGTTTCAAAACTAATTCTCACTATTCATATGATGTCGTCCTTATCAGAAAATTACACGATTGCCTTTAAATTTATGGAGAGAGAGGGGGAGAGAGAAATAGAGAGAGAGAGAGAGAGAGAGAGAGAGAGAGGGGCAGATAGATAGATAAGAACAGATAGAAAGATAGATAGATAGATAGATAGATAAGAACTGCATGTATATTCCAGTATATATGAATAAATACATTAGGGTTTGCGTGTATACACCTTAATGAATATAACGCGCTTACAAACAAACATGAGCACACACACACATTATACACACACACACACACACACACACACACACATATATATATATATATGTGTGTGTGTGTGTGTATGTGTATGTGTGTGTATAATGTGTGTGTGTGCACATGTTTGTTTGTAAGCGCGTTATATTCATTAAGGTGTATACACGCAAACAATGAGCTCTCTAATTGGTAATTTAAATTAACTCTCACTACTAGGCAAATAAGCAATGATTGTTTCCCCGGAAATTTGATCTCTCAGTGACCGTAAAATACATAAACAAACCTATGTACGTATAGTTTAAAAACACCAGTCCCCCGCATCAGCTGTCAGTGGGCGAGGGGATAAGATATCGGACTACCATGCGGTCAGTCTGAGTTCGACCCTACCCAAGGATAGTTGTGTCTAGCTACACTGAAGAGGCGTGAAACATCGAAACACGTGTCTGTGGATGACTTATTAATATATATATATATATATATATATATATGCGTGTGTGTATGCTATGCCTTGACTTGACTTGACCGAAATAATTATGTTGTTCGATATAGGCATCTGTTTTTTTTTTGCGATGAATTATTTTTTCTTTCTCAATGTATAATGCGTTTTTTATTGACACAAACACGTGGGAGGTAGATACAAAAATAGAGCGGCCTGGGGCCTCAATGTTAAGCAAGGCACGGAGAAAGGTGAGGCAGAGAGGAGAGTAGCCTCGACAGCAAAGAGAACCAGAAAGAGGGAGAAAAGACAGCAGCCACAGAAAGCATCACAGTTTGCGTGCATTCAGTGTACCAAAGACTGTCCCTCAAGAATTGGCCTGCAGAGTCACTTGTGCAGATGCAGATACAATTTTTATTTTTTATTTTTTTAATTTTTTTATGGTAATTTATGAGGAAGTGCGTCCCGGTCTCCTGCCTCAAAAATTGCTACCCGGTGTCTATCAAAATAACAACCACAGCTCGTCGTAATTCTTGTTTATTTATCGTAATTTGTCGTAATTCTTGTTTAGATATGAAGATGGATATATAGTTTGGAATAAACTGATAGATAGATAGATAAACAAACAAAATAATATAGATAGATATGAACAAATGGAGATAGATATTTTCGACCAGTAAATGTATTGGGGGGGGGGTCACGTCTTTTTTTTGTCGTAATTCTTGTTTATTTAAACTAAAAACAAGACATTAAACAAACATGAATAAAAAAAATTAGTATTTAAAGTAATATAGATAAATATGAACAAATTTGAGATAGATAGATAGATAGATAGATAGATATGAAGATGGATAGTTTTGAATAGACTGAGCTGGGTCGTTATTTTAATAGTCACCGGGTAGCAATTTTTGAGTCAGGAGACCGGGACGCACTTCCTCATGAATTACCTTTTTTTATTTTGGACATTACGCCATCGTCCTTAGGGGACGGAAAGGATCCAATAAATAATGCGTATTTATTTGTAAGACTATTTTGCAGCAGCAGACGCGGCGTCTCAGTATGATCAACCGCTTTTTTTTTGTTTGTTTGTTTGTTTGTCTGTCTGTTTGTTTTTTCTCTCTCCTGAAACGTTTTATTAAATAAATAAAACATTAAGTAAAACAAATTCAGTTATGCAGAACATGCGTACTTCAGCATAATGATATCTAAGATCCGTTTCAAAAACACGATTTCTTCCTTCCTTCTGCAAATTTAATAATAAAGTTTAATAACAAAAAAAAAAAAAAAAATAATAAACCCCCCCAAAAAAAAAAAAAAAACAGCCAAGAAACTCAAGTGATTTCTCATGGCATAAAGAAGCTAAATTTAAACAAAAATTCACGAATGAAAAGCACATCATTATGTAAACGGCATGTTTTTGACATGTAAGTGGTTTAATTTTACTAACAACGAAAGAGAGGCACACAGCTCTATTTGAATATTTATATTTCAAAATGAAATGCCCACATGCACACAAATTTACGCAAACGCTAACGCGCACTGACGTGTATGCATTCATATTGATGATGACTTTTATGCATATATAATTTTGTGAGGATGCCATATTTCTTCTCAAGAGATATCTAAAAATATCTTTAACATGGCTGTTAGTGGAATAGATTTATCTTTATTTTTTCTTTCTTTAAAATATATCTAACATGAGTTTACAGCTTTACTTGCAGACATGTTCATCTCTCTCTCTCTTTCCTTGTCTTTCTTTCTTTCTCTCTCTCTCTCTCTCTCTCTCTCGCGCGCTCTATTCTATTCTATTCTATTCTATCTCTATCTTTATATATATATATATATATATATTATATATATATATAATAATATATATAAAGATAAAAGGTGGTTACCGGTGAACATGGCCCGATCGTTGGAGTGCAAAATTCAGGGGTTAAGTCAGCGATATAAGAAATACAAAGTGCTCAATACGAAGTAGAGAAAATTTATTAAAAAATGGATCCAATAGAAACCTACTCGAGTTTCATCATAAGGATCTTCAAGGTCAAATCCACTGAATTAATCGAGGTACCGATTAATTCACTGGATTCAACCCTTTAGATCATTATGGTGAAACTCGAGTAGCTTTCTATTGTATCCATTCGGCTAGAAGCCACAAGGTTCCTAGTTCGATACCGGTCCCCGCCGACTCAGCGTATGAGTAGCACAGGGATCTGTGCGGTAAAGTAAAGAGCTGATGGTAGGTGTGGCGCTCCACCTCAGATGCTAAAACAATCTCCTTGGTGTAGCGCTATTTAAAAGGGGATAGACTCCCTCGCTGACTGGCTGATATCGACTTTTGGCTGCCCGTCGACTTTACTTACTATATATATATATATATATTATATATATATATATATATATATATATACAAGGTGTCATAAAAAGTATCGAGATTGAAGCTGTATTACTAAGATAGAAATAAACAATGAATGGAACGTTAAGTTTTTTTTTCAAAATACAAGGGGTGTCATAAAAGTGCCGAGTTTGAAGCTGTATTTCCTAAGATAGAAATGAACGATGAATGAAACGTTCATTTTTTTCAGAATACAAAGTGTGTCAAAAAGTATTAAAAATCTCGATACATTTTTGACACACCTTGTATATAGGGGTGGATGAGTCTGTATGTGTATGTAGCGAGAGTTAAAGCATACGTATGTCATTTAATATATTGCATATATTTACAAAAACACACACAGACACACAGGGAATATATATATATATATATATATTATATATATATATATATATATATATATATATGGTCGAGATCATTTATCTATATCCATTCCTCTATCTATATATTTATATTTTCTTGCCCATGAAGTTAGGATCACGCAAATCCGGGCCACCATGCTAGGAAGACGTGGCTCTAGAGGTGACATTATCCTCTGTATTATTTCGAATGTTACTACACGACACATTAAAGATTATCACGAGTAGCTGATTTGGCTATCCTCATATGTGGCGTGGGCTGGTGTCTTAGTGGTACAGTTTCGGCTCTACATTCTGTCGTTGCTGGTTCGATCTCCAGTGGGGGATATCACGGCATACATTTCTGGTGAGACTTGATAAAACAAACAGCTATCTAGGGTTTCCGTATGTCCCTCGTAGGGTTTGCCGAGATTTTCTGGAAAAATCTGGAAATAATTTATTATATATATATATATATATATATATATATATATATATATATCCTTAAAATATCCTCACATCTAGGTAAATCAATAATTATAGCTGCAAACCCCGGGCATTAGCAATAACAAAAACCATATATATAAATAAATATATAATAATATATATATATATATTATATATATATATATATATAAGTAAAGTTGACGGGGGCCTAAAAGTCGTATCAGCAGCACGAGGAGTCTATTCCCTTCAATAGCGCTAGCTAAAGTGAACACCAGCAAGGAATATGAGTTAATCAAGATCATGACGAGTGGGAGCGCCAGCTATCGTACTAACACAAAATACACCGCATCTAACACTTTTAGCCCAATTAAATCTGCGGTCTATGCATCACCACCATGTAGCTATCTATCATACGCTGAGTGCATTACTGAGTAACAGTCTAGTATCCAGTTTCGTACTCTAGATAAACTAGAAATCCTTTATTAGGTTATACTGAACAACCTCGAACGCACATTGCTAGTCCTAGATTATCCACTTGTGAAAAAACACGCTAACCCGCCCTCCAAATACTACATATGTGATACTGGTTTTAATGAAATGTCTAAATAATAATATACTTGATTTCATGGCCTACAGACGGTTTTCATGTAGAAGCCTATTTTTACTAAAAGGTACACAAGAGTTAACCTAAATATGATGTTAAAATAGCTAATGTACAGAAAAGATAGTTAGTTATCGAGTATATTATAATCAATACTGTGTATTCTTTTAAGACAATAATCTAACGAACAGCACAACTTAACAAAAAGCTGAATAATAACATATATATTATAAACAGGCGTCAAGATGCTCACACAGAGATAAAGTAATGTGACTGAATTTTACGTAATTCAACTCGGATTGGAATAAGTGACAACTCACCACCAACCCTTATAGAAGTACTGACAAACTGTTCTCATCAGAACAATTACACACAGCACGAATCGTCTTTATATTAACTCGAATTCCCCGAAATGTACACCATATTACATTTTCTCTATCCAAATTAGAATAAATTTAGAATATTAATAAGATATAAATAAAAAATAAATAATTAGCAACATATTCAAATTTCTGATTATCATAGTGCTCACAAGACCCCTATATAAGGTTTGAAACTCCCGCCGTTTATCCATACCAAAAGTGGTAAAAGAACTCAACTGTTAATAAAGTTGTATTGATCGATAATTATAAGTTATATTATTTATCGAGAAAAATGGTATAAGTGACAACAGACAAAATTTTATTTTTTTATATATGTTTTTTATTTTTTTATTATTTGTTCCGCAGGCGATATATAAAATCGTAATCTTTTTCTTTGTCCAGCATCATAGGGGAAAACCTCTTTGTGATCTTTAACTTAAATATAAATAGCGTCCCAGTTTCAAACCGTAAACGTTGTTAACAAACACATTAGAGGCATGAAAAAGCATCCTGAAAGAAGCAAAAGCCCCCAGGAAGATACCGTTTAAGTCTAGAGTATATGATGCTACAACTAAGAGAACTTCTAGATTATTAATACAAAGTTATAATATTCAACCACACAACACAAGCTCATAATCATATTAGGTCTAATGAGCACTTTATTTTCCCTCCTTAGTGCTACTATTATCTTCAAGTACTCGTGATGAAAAATTTAATATGATCCTGTCCTATGATACTTAAGGAAACAGTGTCATTCCTCTATACCACCCTTATCTCATATAACTCTATTATTTGTTGTGTTAAATAGATTGAACAATTAATACTTCACTCGTTTCTATATATATATTCAAAAAATACATCACACTCTGCCAAACATCTACTCGTGGGCCAATCACGTGTGAACTTCTCGATTTTACTGTTCCAATCAATAATTTTCGCTTCCACCAATAATCAGGTTCATCAAATTCAACTACAAACGCACTCCACTAACGTTTAACAAACCTTTTTTACACACATTTTTCTAATTCATCGCATACAAAAACACCTCTTCATCTTTTATCCACATAAATCTTTTGTTTTCTCTCCCCATTTTCACCCCATCCTCGCAGCATCACTCTCGTCTTCTATTTCGTCAACCCCGTACCTCATCTTCTCCTCTTCATGCTCTCTCCTTCAGTTATATACTTAACAATACATATTTTACCATCACATCTAATAAAAATCTCGTAGTTTTATTATATATATCTATATATACTAAATTTATATCACCACTATATAAATATTAATATATATATATATATTATATAATACGATATAGTTACTTTCATTTTCAATTAATATATAGTAAGGTAGTTAATTTTGTTCTAAGCGAGTTAATTACTATTAGAACAATTCTACCTGTGTCGGCTTCTATATCATTCAGTGATCAGTTATTTAATCTGCGTTATTTAATTTACATCTATTCTACAAAACTATGGCTTATCACTGACTTCAATTATATCAAGACATATCTTCCCCAAAAATTGTCGGCATGAAACACAGTAGTGTTCTTACATAATCAATATAACGAATACACAATGTTAGTCTTTAGTGTACGGTATCTCTATCCTCTCT
>CM042159.1:42576120-42615335 GCA_023376005.1 Doryteuthis pealeii | reverse complement strand
ATGAGAAGAATGGAAAAGAGATAAACATCAGAGGAGAGTCTGAAAGAAAACGAGGAAAATCATAATATATGAAGAGGATAATAGAAATACTAGATTAGAAAGATGGAAACGGTTTTGATATATTCTAGAAAGAATACAAATTATTTAGGCTCCAGCATTGCAAGGACTCTTCAGATAGTTCTACACATTGTTTACTTACCACGAAGATATCAACACAGGGACTTTTTATGAAGAATATATATATATATATTATATATATATATATATATATATATATATATATATATATATATATTATATAGTGAAATGTATTAGCCGATTTCATTTCTTCTTTGTTCCAATTTTTACTTACTTTATTTTTCTTTACTGTGAAAAATTCTAGAAATTGGTTGATTCTTATTTAATTATTGAATTATATCACTTAATTAGTATTTAAAAAAAAATAGTATGTGTTTCTCAGTTAGATACATAAGGTGTCTGCAACATTTCAAATCTGAATGATATATCTTTTGGAAGCTATAGTTCGACACGTACATACCACAATATGCTATTGAGAAAAACTGTGACTATGTGGAGAAGTAGGGATGTGATCCACAGAGCACCAGCTTCAGGCCACCCAGGTGTAAGTATCTAAGTTTTAATGTAATTAAATATATTGAATTAGAAAGACTAGGAAAATTAAATAAGAACCCATACAAAAATATTACACTTATTTTATTTATTTCTTAATTGGTTTCTATTCATAATCATTCATATTTTATTATTATTTTAATATGTTTGAAAATAAAACAATAATATTAGATGTCAATAACATCATGTAATTATTTGTTAAACCCAAATTTGTTAAAACCCGAATGCAAATTAACCACACCATATATTATTTAAACCTTTATTATCTTATTCAAATTACAGGATTTTAAACGCACCAATAACGGAATATTTTGAGGCAAATCTAACTCAAATTTTCATTGATCCATAAGATATATAATAAGATTTATTCTATGTATTAATGATTTTGACTATAAATCAAATACACATTGAAAAATCTAGTCCTTTCCTGAAAATATTAAGACGTAAGCAGTGACTTAATTTCAGCTACAGACAGACAGTGGGTGAATCTCCTTTTACAGTTTGTTATTTAATAAGCTTAGCTTTAATCTGAACTCGAGCCACCGAGAACATTTTCTACGATGATAACCATTATATTACGCCCCTTCACTACATCTTATTATAATGAAGATTGTGTGTTTTTCTGTCTGTAACCGAAACTATATTCCTACTCAAGTCACAATTCTCTTAGTTATAGACATCACATTCTCCATGATTTTATTTTTATTTAACCTCAATTATTAATAAAATTGTCATACATTATTATTCTGTTAACTATGTCTACATACTGACAACATGCAATTATATTTATATATACAACAAAATAGCGGTTTACAGTGTGAACGGGAAGGCTAATTTGCATATTAATATTAAAAAATCGAATGTAATAAATATGTGCTTAGTATTATTGATTTCTAACTGTTTGGTTTTATTTTAATGAATATAAGCAAAAATCTCTTCAATGAATCTTAAATGAAATCCATTAACAAGATAGAATAACTCATTTTCTTTACTTCCTCTTATAACTAAATACTTAAATTAGAAAAAATAACAATGAAAGACGAGAGTGATGGAAGAGTAAGTTTCAGTTGTTCCATTTTTTATTATACTCCCTCTGTTTCAAATATTTTTATCTGTATTCTTATTTAGTTTCATTAGCCTTTCTAATTTAATACAATATTTTATTACATTAAAACTTAAATACTTGCACCCGGAGGGTGCATATATTTGCTAGTAAAGATAATATAAGGTCGAATATTCTTCAGTGACGACACGGAATATTAAAAGAACAAAAAAAAAAAAGAAAGAGAATCAAGGGAAATGTAATTGCGATGTCTGCAAAATCAATTTAGATACAAAGAATTTGGAAATTGCAATAAATTCCAATTAAGAAAAAATATATTTGAAAATGAAAATGTATCTAAGTTATAGTTTGATTTCAAAGTGTTGTATGTGTAATAAAACTTGAACATGCTTGCCAGTAAAAATAAAAAAAAATCCGATATTTATTGTTTAATGATTATTTAAATGGCAATTAATTGTTCATGTGAATTTTCTATCACCCAATAAAGATCGATGAAAAACTTTTAATAAAATTATAAGCATTAAAAAAGATCTGTCGTTTAAAGCATGCGAGAAAGTGTTATATATTATATATATATATATATATATATATATATATATATATATATATATGTGTGTGTGTGTGTGTGTGTGTGTGTGTGTGTGTGTAAATTTTATTTATATATACATTTGATATATCAATTTTGGTTGAATACTTTCAAGATATATATATATATTTATATATATATATATATATATATATATATATATATATATATATATATATATATAATCCAAAGTCCAGAGAAGAAATCTTCCTTACGACACAAGAGTTTTATTTAAAAAAAACAAGTCGCAGTTTGAGAGCTCAATGTGTGCTCTTAATGTTAGAGTCACAGGGCAAATATATAAGTAAAGAAATAACAAAAGACTTAGAGATTTAGCTTTATAGTCTATTTCAGGGAGCTTAGACAAATAGTCTAAATATCCGAGTGACGAACTTTGAATATGTTTTTCTTTTTTCTAATCTGTCAAAAATAATGGATACAGTTAAGAGATACATTTTGTGCTGACCGATTTTTTTTGTGGCGGAAGTGAAACTACAACATAATTTTTTTTTCTTTTTTTGCAACATCAAGGATTTCATTTGGAATTCATATCACAGAACTATAAAATTCTAAAAAATTTAAAAAATATATATAAAAATCTTTTTTCAAATGCCTTTAAAGTAATAAAAAATTTCATCATTCGCATCTGATGAGACGGGAGATTTAGACTATTTGTCTAAGCTCCCTGAAATAGACTATAAGCTAAATCTCTAAGTCTTTTGTTATTTCTTTACTCATATATTTGCTCTGTGACTCTAACATTAAGAGCACACATTGAGCTCTCAAACTGCGACTTGGGTTTATATATATATATACATAAGAATTAATGCAAAAATGAATTAATGAATATAATAGAAATGAATGGAATAAATATAATATAATTGAAATTACATTATATATATATATATATATATATAATATATATATGTGTGTGTGTGTGTGTGTGTGTGTGTGTGTGTGTGTGTGTGTGAATATAAAACATGATCTGCATCTACGCAAGTTGCTGTGCGCAGGCCTATCCCTGAGTGACAGTCTTTAGTGCACTCACTGCACACAAACTATGATGCTTTCTGGGGCTACTGTTTTTTATCCCTCTTTCTGGCTCTCTTTGCTGTCGATGCTACTCTCCTTTCCACCTCACTCCTCTTCGCGCCTTGCTTAACGTTAAGGCCCCAGGTAGCTCGTTTTTCTGCATTTATGTCCTACGTTTTTGTGTCGATGTTGCATATTCTCATGTCTCTCCCGCAGATATCTTTAAAGCATAGACGGGGTCTACCTACCGATCGGGAGCCTTTTACTAATTTGCCATACAAAAGATCTCTTGGAATGCGGCCATTTCAATGTATAATACGTATTTATTTGCCGGACTAATTTTACAGCTGCAGACACGGTGTCTCCATTTTTGCTTGTTTGTTTGTTGCTATGTTTTTAGTGTATTATTGTTATTCTGACTCTTGAATCTTTTTATTAAATAAATAGATCATAAAATGAAATAAAAATCGCATCTAAACTAAGGAGAATAGTGATGGTTTCAAACGAATTCTCACTATTCATATGATGTCGTCCCTTATCAGAAAATCCAACGATTGCCTTTAAATTTATGGAGAGAGAGAGGGGGAGAGAGAAATAGAGAGAGAGATAGAGAGAGAGAGAGAGAGAGAGAGAGAGAGAGAGAGAGAGAGAGAGAGAGAGAGAGATAGATAAGAACAGACAAGATAGATAGATAGATAGATAGATAGATACTGCATGTATATCCAGTATATATGAATAAATATTAGGGTTTGCGTGTATACCACTTAATGAATATAACGCGCTTACAAACAAACATGTGCACACATACATACACACAACACACACACACACACACACACACACACAATATATATATACATTGACATTTTATTAGTTTTTACATTTGAATATATGCCCGCTAAAAAACAATTATTATTTAACTAATTAATTTTCAAAATCAGATACGATTCATTTAGGCACATATCCTTCAGAAAATGGCGGCTTAAAGCCATATAAAATAAACACATTTGTTTGTTTACTTAACCTCATATATATATATATATATTATATATATATATATATATATATATATATATATATATATATATATATATATATATATATATATATATATATATATATATATGCGTGTGTGTATGCTATGCCTTGACTTGACTTGACTTGACCGAAATATTTATGTTTGTTCGATATAGGCATATATTTTTTTGCGATTATTTTGCGTTTTTTATTGACACAAACACGTGGGGGGTAGATGCTAAAAATAGAGCGGCCTGGAGCCTCAACGGTAAGCAAGGCATGTAATAAGGTCTTGCAGAGAGGAGAGTAGCCTCGACAGCAAGGAGAACCAGAAAGAGGGAGAAAAGACAGCAGCCACGGAAAGCATCACAGTTTGTGTGCATTCAGTGCACCAAAGGCTGACCCTCAAGAATTTGCCTGCAGAGTCACTTGCGCAGATGCAGATAACATTTTAATTTTTTAATTTTCTATTTTGGACATTACGCCATCGTCCTTAGGGGACGGAAAGGATCCAATAAATAATGCGTATTTATTTGTAAGACTATTTTTGCAGCAGCAGACGCGGCGTCTCAGTATGATCAACCGCTTTTTTTTGTTTGTTTGTTTGTTTGTTTGTCTGTCTGTTTGTTTTTTTCTCTCTCCTGAAACGTTTTATTAAATAAATAAAACATTAAGTAAAACAAATACTCAGTTATGCAGAACATGCGTACTTCAGCATAATGATATCTAAGATCCGTTTCAAAAACACGATTTCTTCCTTCTTCTGCAAATTTAATAATAAAGTTTAATAAAAAAATAAAAAAATAAAACAACCCTCCCAAAAAAACAGCCAAGAAACTCAAGTGATTTCTCATGGCATAAAGAAGCTAAATTTAAACAAAAATTCACGAATGAAAAGCACATCATTATGTAAACGGCATGTTTTTGACATGTAAGTGGTTTAATTTTACTAACAACGAAAGAGAGACACTCAGCTCTATTTGAATATTTATATTTCAAAATGAAATGCCCACATGCACACAAATTTACGCAAACGCTAACGCGCACTGACGTGTATGCATTCATATTGATGATGACTTTTATGCATATATAATTTTGTGAGGATGCCATATTTCTTCTCAAGAGATATCTAAAAATATCTTTAACATGGCTGTTAGTGGAATAGATTTATCTTTATTTGTTCTTTCTTTAAAATATATCTACATGAGTTTACAGCTTTACTTGCAGACATGTTCATCTCTCTCTCTCTCTCTCTCTCTCTCTCTCTCTCTCTCTCCCTTGTATTTTTCTTCTTTCTCTCTCTCCTCTCTCTTCTCTCTCTCTCTCTCTATTCTATTCTATCTCTCTTTATATATATATATATATATATATATATATATATATATATTATATATATATATATATATATATAAGAGAGTTTTATAATTTGCTTGAAGCATTGTGTATATATTGGTTAGGAGTACAAAAAAACCTGTATTCACGTAAACATACAACACGAGAATACAGTTATATAAAAATACCATCATTTTCAAAAAAAATTCATTTAAAAAGAAATGCCATAACTAGACTGCTTCAGTTCCAGTGATCTTTTGAAAAAGAGATGT
Organism: Doryteuthis pealeii; assembly: GCA_023376005.1. Taxonomy (NCBI): domain Eukaryota; kingdom Metazoa; phylum Mollusca; class Cephalopoda; order Myopsida; family Loliginidae; genus Doryteuthis; species Doryteuthis pealeii. Next base: position 42,609,403 of record CM042159.1, on the reverse strand, counting down.
TATCTCGAAAATTCAAGAATTAAATACAGGTTAACACACAACACCTTTATTACCGTATTATTTTTTTTCTTTACACCTGCATTGTGATAGCCTTCTAAATCAACCTCAAAACCATATATATATATATAAAGATAAAAGGTGACTTAACGGTGAATATGGGCACGATCGTTGGTGGTGAAAAATTCAGGGGTTAAGTCAGCGATATAAATACGAGGTAGAGCAAATTTATTAAAAAATGGATACAATAGAAACCTACTCGAGTTTCATGATAAGGATCTTCAGGGTTAAATCCACTGAATTAATCAGGGTACCGATTAATTCACTGGATTTAACCCTGAAGAACATTATGGTGAAACTCGAGTAGGTTTCTATCGTATCCATTTTTAATATATATATATATATATATATACTTTGGTGCGGTACACAAGTTTTCTAGGGGTGATTCTAGGTTTTCCCAGTAGTTTGTTGTAGTTCAGGTTCCGTATGAGAGTTCAATGTTTAATTATTGTATACAGAGTAAAGTTATTTGGGAATAAAAGGCCTTAAATACCATGGGTATCGTGGTTATGGACCATTTCCACTCGCGAGTATGCTCACGAGCTTCTTCAAACCACTGATATATTTTATTTAGACAGGCACATGGCCAAACTCATTTTATATTCCTATATATAAAATGAGTTTGGCCATGTACCTGTCTAAATAAAATATATCAGTGGTCTGAAGAAGCTCGTGAGCATACTCGCGCGTGAAAATGGTCCATAAACCACGATACCCATGGTATTTAAAGCCTTTTATTCCAAAATATATATATATATATATATATATATATATATATATATATATAGGTGTGTGTATAAAAGTATCGAGATTGAAGCTATATTTACTAAGATAGAAATAAACAATGAATGGAACGTTCAGTTTTTTTTTTCAGAATACAAGGTGTGTCATAAAAGTGCCGAGTTTGAAGCTGTATTTACTAAGATAGAAATGAACGATGAATGAAACGTTAATTTTTTTCAGAATACAGGTGTATCAAAAAGTATTAAAAATCTCGATACATTTTTGACACACCTTGTATATAGGGTTGTTTGAGTCTGTGTATGTAAGTAGAGTTAAAGCATACGTGTGTCACTTAATAGATTGCATGTATTTACAAAGACACACACAGACACACAGGCATATATATATATATATTTCACGGCATACATTGCTGATGAGACTTGATAAAACAAACAGCTATCTAGTGTTTCCGTATGTCCCACGTGGGGTTTGCCGAGATTTTCTTGTTCGTGGTCATTTAATCATATATATATATATATATATATATATATATATATATATATATATATATATATATATATACTCACATATCCTTAAAATATCATCACATCTAGTTAAATCAATAATTAATAGCTACAAACCGCGACCATAGCAATAATAACACAACAATAATATATATATATATATATAATATATATATATATATATGTGTGTGTGTGTGTGTGTGTGTGTGTGTGTGTGTATTAAATATAACTGTTTATACAGAGGTTTTAGTGAACATTTACCTAAGGTTTCTGGCTTTTGCCTTTTTCGGGATGCTTATTTCATGCCTCCAATGTGTTTGTAAACAAATTGCTTACGGTTGAAACTAGGGACGCTATTAATTTTAAATTAAGACTCACAAAGTTCTCTCCCCTTGATTGTTCACAAAAAACTTTTTTTTTTCCTGCGGAAAACAATATAAATAAAAAAACATATATAAAAAAATATGTCTGTACACATTTCCCTCGTATATACATATTTTCTTCATTTTACGTTGTTTTCCACGTATTTTTCGAGTACAATCCTTATAGGGGTCTTCACTAGAAATTATACAATTTTATATATATATATATATTTTATTAATATTAATTTATTCTAAAATTTGATAGAGAAACTGTAATATTTCCGGATGGTAAAATCCTGTAAAATTATGTAAGTTTGTATTCTAGGGTGGTGGATGAGTTTCACTTGTTTATGAGTTTAGTAAATATTTTTTATTGTGTGGGCATGCCTTGAAGATTTCAGATTCTTTGTTCAGGTGGCTGTCTGTTGATGCTAAAGACTCCAATATTCTAAATTTTTTCCGTCACACATAGATTACAGTTTTTAGAACCATTTATGTAACATTTGGGCTGGTCTAATATCTTCCACTTTATGTATGGTATATTCTCGTAGAATCTCTGATTTGTCATCAAATAATGATATTTTGGAAAAAGCAGCTCCTTAATATAATAAAGCCTTAAACGACAGCGGGCTCAAAGAGCAAATCTCCTTTATAGATAACATACCCAAACAAAATAAATCCATCAATAGAAAAAGAAAAATAATTTGGTTCAACCCCCCTTTTTTTCTAGAACAGTTAGAACAAATGTGGTAAGAAATTCCTGGATTTAATAGACCAGCACTTCCCACCTCAAAATAGATACAATAAAATATTTAATAGAAACACTATAAAAAAACAGTTACTCATGTGGACTCTCTATGAAATCCCAAATTACAACAAAACCTAAACCTAAACTTAACCCCACCTGTTCATGCAGAGTTAAGAAAGACTGTCCCCTGAACCAAAAGTGTAATACCTGTGATAATCATCCTAATACCAACGAAATATACGTGGGAATGACACAAGGCAGCTTCAAACAAAGATTTTACGCACACTATGAAACGTTCAGGAAGAAAGCTAAAAAAGATGCTACAACTTTAACGAGTAAAATATGGAAGCTAAAAGAACAAAATATACCATGCAAGATAAAGTGGAAGATATTAGACCAACCCAAATGTTACATAAATGGTTCTTAAATTGTAATCTATATGTGTCGGGAAAATTCAGAATATTGAAGTCTTTGACATCAACAGACAACCACCTGAACAAAAAAACTGAAGTATTTAAGGCATGTCCACACAAGAAAAATATTTACTAAACTCATGTACCACCCTAGAATACAAACTTACATAATACAGCTCTTACATTTGTAATTGAGCACTTTATTTTCCTTTATTTCATCTCGGAAAAATTACCAATATATCTATATATGTATGTATGTATATTTGTGTGTTAAATAGTTTAACAATTAATACTTCACTCGTTTCTATATATTGATATTTATAAAGAATGCATCACACCTTTGAAACATCTACTCGTGGGCCAATCACGTGTGACTCTTCGATTTTACGTGTTCCAATCATTAATTTTCGCTTTCGCACGCAATAATCAGGTCATCAAATTCAACTACAAACGCCACTCAACTAACGTTAACAAACCTTTTTTTACACACATTTTTCTAATTCATCGCATACAAAACATCCTTCATCTTTTATCCACATAAATCTTAGTTTTCTTCCCATTTTCACAGTCCTGATGAAAGTTTCCATTGTAAACCGAAATGCTCAAGTATCAACAATACATTTCCATCCATCATAACATCCCGTGTTTGTTTCTAAATTTTCTCCACGTATATATATATATATATATATATATATATATATATATATATAATTTCCCGCCTAAATTCATCAATTATTAACTGATTAATTTTCAAAAATTAGGTATGACTTCAATTAAGCACATATCTTCCAAAAATTGTCGGCTAAAAGCCATATCAAATAAACACAATGTTTATTTACGTACTTTCATACTGTCGTGTAGCAAGTCAATAAAAAGTGGAATATAAATAAGTTCAAAACGGACGAAGAATTTGGGATTGGCAAGCTGGTGTAATGGTTAGAATCTCCGCCTGTCAGATTGGCAGTCGAGGTTTCGAGTCACACACGGAGCAGTCTCCCATGTCTATAACCTTGCTGATGAGACCTATTAGGTCGAAATGTACATTCAGGGATTGACATTTTCTCGATCTGTTTAGCCTTACATTTGAACATATATTCCCGCCTAAATTCATTAATTATTAACTGATTAATTTTCAAAAATTAGATATGACTTCAATTAAGCACATATCCTCCCAAAATTGTCGGCTAAAAGCCATATCAAATAAACACATTGTTTATTTACGTACTTTCATATATATATATATAAGCAGATTTACGTGTATTCCTAGATATATTGCGTCATTTCATACATAGTGTATGCATTTGCATGCAAAACATACATTCAGAGAGAGAGAGAGAGAGAGAGAGAGAGAGAGAGAGAGAGAGAGAGAGAGTGAGAGAGAGAGAGAGAGAGAGAGAGAGAGAGGGGGGGCATTAGGAAGAGAGAACTGTATTGTTATGTTTGTGTGTCAATTTGATTTTCTCTTTGTAACAATTTCCAATATCAAGTGCCATTGAGTTTCTTTTTTAAGAAACCGCATAATAAAAAGCTTTCTCATGATTCTGAATAACTGCGTTAGATTATCTTTAAGATTTATCACATAATACATTTTCATCATTTTCTCGGTATGTACGAACATGTATCATACATCAAAATGAAGTTGGTCCTCTGCGGATAACATCCCTACCTTTTTACTTAGTCACAGTTTCTTTCAATAGCAATGTTCCACTTTCGAATGAGCGCATGTATCCCCGCCCCTTAAAATTATGTTGACTGTTATTTGAGCCACTTCTTCACTACAGATTTCACTTCCTTGTCACTGGAATAATGTCTGCCCCTCTTCGGCCCCATGAAAGAGGGTTTGAGAGGCAAACATTATTCCAGCCGCCTGTATTGCCCTTTCTATATTTATAGATTGGTTTCTAGCAAACAATACCCCAAAAATCTTTGTTTTCCGGTTGTTCAAAACGATGACAAATCAAACAGAGAACTCCAAGCTTGAACAGAGTTCTTTCATCAAATGTTCAGTGTATGAGAATTAAAAACCATGTGATATTTACAAACAAGTGTTATAGTTTCGGAGAAGAATGTTTTAGTCAAGAAATGTTCGATGATCTAAACATAAAAGTTAGTCAATTCAAACCTGAGTCGGAAGGAGAGTCTATGGAGGGTAAAAACACACAAAATGGTAAAGAAAAGAAATTCCTGGCACATGGTAGAACCATGGTAGAACCTTTATTCTTCTCTATAATAATATTATATTATATATATTATATATATATATATATATATATTATATAATATATATATATATAGAGGAAAATGAGTAAAGAAAAGAAATGTAGATGGATAAAAAATGAATTTAATCGATATAACTTTAATAGATATCACTAACACATGTGTTTCGGTCAGTTTATCAAAATATATACGGATTACGCTATCATTATTATTATCAAAATAATCAGATGAAATTGAAATAATGATAATAATAATAACAATAATAATAATAATAGGAAAAATGTAAAAATATTCCGTACACAGAAAGATTTTTTTACGACCTTCATCAGAGTGAATTTTTAAATATAAAAGAATAAAATAAAAAAAATAAAAATAGAAATAAAAATTCACTCTGATGAAGGTTGTAAAAAAATCTTTCTGTGTACGGAATATTTTTACATTTTTCCTATTATTATTATTATTATTATTATTATTATTATTATTATTATTATTATTATTTCAATTTCATCTGATTATTTTAATAATAATAATAGCGTAATCCGTATATATTTTCCTCATATTGTCGGATTCAATTCCTATTCCATTTTCACACACACACACACACACACACACACACACACACATATATATATATAATATATATAATATATATTATATATATATATAGTTAGCCACAGACACCGTGTTTGACGTTTCACGTCTAAAGAGTGTGTCTAGACACAACAACTAACTCCGACCAGAAGCGTAAAACGACTGACTTTACGTCAGCCCGATCCGTTAACCTCTAGGCAAGTGCCAACTGCCGGGGAGGAGCGATGTTTTAAGTGTTATAAATACATACGTCTGTGTATATACGTTACGATCACCAGAGATATCAGAGCTGTAAACAGATGATCATTGCGTTATGCTGGCAGTGAAAGTCTATTAAAGTCGCACCCAAAGAGCTCTACCGGGTTACGGGAGCCTAAAATAAGTCATCCAAACACACCGTATTTCGACGTTTCACGTCACATCAGTGTGGCTAGACACAGCAACTAACTCCGACCAGGAGCAAAACCGACTGACTTTACGTCATATATATATATATATATATATATATATATATATATATATAAGGAATTATGAACTTCAAGTTATGAGTGTAAACCCATAATATTATTATATATATATATATATATATATATATATATATATATATATATATATTGTTGTTATGTGTTTTTCATAGAACAGGATATCAGAAATATGGAAATGCATCAGACATTATGTAAGTATATGAAAATGAAAAAATATGGTATTTAGAAACACCTTGTTGTTTTTTTTCAATTTGATATACTTACATATATGTATTTCAAAATTTACAGTTGACTGTTTTAATCTCAAATACACATATAACCTATATTACATCTAAACCGGAAATGAAAGACGGAATTGACTTCAATGAAAAGTCCAATCATTTCAGAAGAGAATCTTACAAAGGTAAGATATCCGTTTAATTCTAGGTTGTTTTGATTTTTAGATTTCCTAATATCTTTATATATCTATTAATAATGGAGATTCGCTTCCGGTTTTTGTCTGTAACAAAAACTACGACACTGCTTACGTCACATTACCCTAAATCGTCATAACATAGAATAAATACACTCAAAATTTGAACATGCAACATTAGACAGTCCTCATTGGGTTTTTTTAAAACAAGATTTAATAAATACATGACTGGTATTATATATCTATATATAGTTTGTTTTATATACATATTTAAAGTTTACATTTCAAATTGTTTTATTTTTTAATCCTTTAATGAATTTGATGATTTTACTTACTTAGGGTACAAACTTGCTGACATTGAATTTTTAACTTCCACTCCTCAGGCAATATGTTTCAAAAATCTATTTTTACATCGCCCGGAGGGTTTTTTTTTCTAGTATATTAGATTAATCGTTTAAGAGTTCAGAAAAAAATAATTTTTTTCATAAAAGATTTCTCTTAAAATTTTGTTTTTCCTAGAGAGAAATTTTTATGAACATTTTTTCCCTTAATTCTTGACTACATATATATATATATTATATATATATATATATATATATATATATTATACTTTGGTGCGGTACCAAGTTACTTGGTACAAGGTGATTCTAGGTGAGTCCTAATTCTCTACCAGTAGTTTGTTGTAGAGTTCAGGTTCCGTATGAGAGCTCAATGTTTAATTATTGTAAACAGAGCAAAGTTATTTGGGCATAAAAGGCCTTAAATACCATGGGTATCGTGGTTATGGACCATTTCCACTCGCGAGTATAGATATAAGTGTAAGAATACAACTAGCAAAGTATGGAAAAACATGCTATGATAATTAATACACACTAGATACTCCAAGAAAGATAAAAGGCTAGTAGCCATAATAAAGTAAACTCAGATACCCCCACCCGCTGAGAAAAAAGACATACCTTCCCTGCTTCCCACTTGACCCAATTAGAGCGAAACGGCATCTAGACCATAAATTAAAATCCTGTTGGTTAGTCAAACTAAACTTAGGAATTTACCAAAGAGACTAGGCAGACACATAAAAAACACCGCCAACCGGGCAAAGGATGAAGGAAAAAAAAAAATTTCCACCAATAAAAAAGACACTTAAAAAGAAAAAAATGCAATATGACCACCCCTGAATGAAGGAGGTAAAATGTATGAATATAAAATGAGTTTGGCCATGTGCCTGTCTAAATAAAATATATCAGTGGTCTGAAGAAGCTCGTGAGCATACTCGCGAGTGGAAATGGTCCATAACCACGATACACATGGTATTTAAAGCCTTTTATTCCCATATATATATATATATATATATATATATATATATATATATATTGTTGTGGGGTTGTAAAGGGTCACAAATAAAGACAAACGACTGGTGAAAGTTGATACAAGTGTATTGAACAAAGAAAGTTGAGTTTACAGAAGGAAAGTGAAGTTGCGTCCGACAATACAATCTAGAAATGAATCGTGTCGTTTGTTCTTCAAGCTATAATTGTATTTGCTACTTATAGTAGTAGTGGGATCATTACATTATGTAGATAGGTTATATCACCTATAACATATATATATATGTGTGTGTGTGGGTGTGTGTGTGTATGTATGTGTAGTTTTTTTTATAAGATATGATCTTGACAATGTTTTTCTTTAATTTCCCGTAATTGCTCTATCTCATAAAAATGTTTCTGGTTCAGAGGTCGGTTCTTTGACATTAAAGTACACATCATTATTGATTTCGTAGAAAAAGGTGCTACTTTAATTAATACTTACAATTGCTTTTACCTGAGATGATTCACCTCATCTATTGAATGCCCTCTCCTTCATTCATATATATATATATATATATATATATATATATATATATATATATAATTTTTTGGATGTTTGTTTATTTAGATTCTAAATAAACAAACATCCAAAAATCTTATTCACTTCGCCGAAGGGCATACGGTTTGTTTGTTGTTATTATTCTCTCAATAACGCCCCCTTACCTATTTATGGTGGAGGCGTGTAGTATCATTTGACAAGCTTAATTTCGCTAGGATGGTCAGCTGTGTACTGTGGCCGAGGCGATAAAAGTGTTTCACTAATGTTTCACTGTGTCTGCTGAAGTCCCGGTTTCGATTTCTGTCGGAGGGAAATCGTTAGTATATACCGCTGATGAGACTTAATAAAGTCGAAACAGTCTGTACGGTATTCTACACATCGAGCCATCCTTTGCTGGGATTACACTTGTCAAAGTTTATTTTCTATAAGAAAAAGTATCGAATTTTATGCGATACATGCGTTGTAAGTGCCTTCAAGTAAAAATTTATATATATATATATATATATATATATATATATAAATGTGTATATATATATATATATATATATATGCTATACTAAAGCTGAGTGAATCATCTTTTAGCCCTTAAAGACTTTTTACTGTTTAGTGTAATGGCACAAAAGTTATACAAAATTATTACTTACTTTTAAAATTGAGTTATGTTTGAACAAAATCATTTTGATAGGTTCTAATTTGTCGTAATTTGCAATTAAGTCAAAAACTGACCTGTCCCTTACTTTACATTGTGCCTATAACTTTCCCCCTCTCTATGTATCTCTTGATTATATGCGTATCTCCTCGTTATATAAGTTAGTTTCTCTGCAAGTGGAGAGAGACAGAGACAGAGACCGAGACAGAGAGAGATGGGGGAATATAAAATGTATTTGTATGTTAAATTTCCAAAGCAGCAAACCATTGCTTAAATTATGTTAAAATTCCCTTTCTTAGAAATCTTACAAAATGTTTTGACCGTCCGTATTTATTTGTTTTAAAAAATTTATACGCTTTGCAAAACTTTTCCCGAATCGTAACTATCTACCCAGGGTCACGTTTTGTCTAGTATATATATATATATATATATATATATATATATATATAATATATTGTGTATATTTTAGTATATATTATATTAGTGTGTATTTATAGTATATATATAATATTAGTGTATATTTATAGTATATATATTATATATTAGTCTATATTTATAGTATATTATATATATATCTATATATATATATATATTATATATATATATATATATATATATTAGTCTATATTTATAGTATTATATAGTGTATATTATAGTATATATATATATATTAGTGTATTTTATAGTAATATATATATATATATATATATAATATATATATATATGTATATTATAGTATATATATATATATATATATTAGTGTATATTTATAGTATATATATATATTAGTGATAAAATAAATATTCACTCTGATGAAGGTCGATTCTTGTATGTGTGCGAAATATTTTCACACACATAAACTGACCGAAACACATGTGTAAGTGATCGATTAAAATCCTTTTATCAATTTACTTTTCTTTTCTTTACTCATTCTTCCTCATATTGTCGGATTCAATTCCTTTTCCATTTTTATATATATTAGTGTATATTTATAGTATATATATATATTAGTGTATATTTATAGTATATATATATATATATATATTATATATATATATATATATATATTAGTGTATATTTATAGTATATATATAGATATATTAGTGTATATTTATAGTATATATATATATGTATATTTATAGTATATATATATATATATATATTAGTGTATTTTATAGTATATATATATAACATATATTAGTGTATATTTATAGTATATATATATTATATATATATATATATATATATATGTATATTTATTATATATATATATATATATATATATATATATATATTAATTAAATTTTACTTGAAGACACTTACAACATGTATCGCATAAAATTCGATACTTTTTCTTATAGAAAATGAACTTGACAAGTGTAATCCCAGCAAAGGATCGCTCGGTGTGTAGAATATCGTACAGACTGTTTCGACTTTATTACGTCTCATCAGCGATATATACTTACGACTTCCCGACAGAAATTGAAACCGGGACTTCAGCAGACACGTGAACACTAGTGAAACACTATATCGCCTCGGCCATATATTTATATATATATACATATATTTATATATACTAGCAAATTTATGCACCCTCCGGGTGCAAGTATTTAAGTTTTAATGTAATAAAATATTAGATTAATTTAGAAGGCTAATGAAACTAAATAAGAATGCAGATAAAAAGATTTGAAACTGAGGGTGTATAATCAAAAAATAGAACAACTGAAACTTACTCTTCTCCACTCCCGTCTTTCATTGCTAAATTTTTCTAATTCACGGCCTCCAGTTAACACCGGCTAAGCAATAGGAAAAACATAATAATAATATAATAATAATTAATAATAAAATTATAATAATAATAATAATAACGAAACACATAAATTCTCTGGGACTTTGAAATAAAAAACGGATCACCATATTCCAGCAAGAGACCAACCTAGTGTTGATAAACAAAAAAAAGAACTTGTCAACTGGTGGATTTTGCAGTTCAGCAGATACAGGGTAAGCTAAAGGAAAATGAAAAAATGACAAATATCTGGACTTGCCAGAGAACTGAAAAAGTTATGGAATATGAAAGTGAAGTTATACAATTGTAGTTGATGCACTTTGAACGTACCAAAAGGATTGGAAAAGGGTTTTGAAAGTTTTGAAATAAGAGGAAGGATTGAAACCATTCAGAACACTGCACTGCGCAATCTGCCAGAATACTCAGAAGAGCCCTGGAGACCTGAGAGAGACTTGCTGGCACTCAGACTCCAGTGAAAGACCATAGCGTTGCATGATGTGAAAACTCGAAAGAGTAAATTAATAATAATAATAATAATAATAATAATAATATAATATAATAATAATAAACTGTGGAACCATGAAGGTATAAATCCGTGCAACTGGGGCCCTTGGAACGGTTTCCAATGGTTTGGAAAAGAGCTTGAGAATTGAAATCCGAAGAAGAATCGAGACCATCCAAACAACATTTTAGTCAGCTAGATACTCAGAAGAGTCCTAGAGACATGAAAGAATTCGGTCACTCAGCTTCCAGCAAACACCAGCTTAGGCGGTATTGAAAAACCACAATATAATAATAATAATAATTAATAATAATAATAATATGGAAAACGAATAACAGAAAGAGTTGATGAGAATGATAAAAGTTGAGGAATGTAGTAAAAAAAAATGAAGGAAGGAATAAAGTAGGAAACACACAGGAAAAAATGTGTGATATAAAAAACTAGAAATATATGGCATTGTCAAGCGAATATATCGACAGAAGAATGTTTCCCGATAGAAATAATTAGAAATACATTCGAAAAAACGAAAAAAAAAAAAAAGAAGTTGTTAGCGTCGAAAATCACAAGTTATTCTCAGACTGGAAAATAATCGATAGAGTGACGAAGAATTCGTAAAATTAGAGAAAAACATTGTAAAATCATATTTTATAGGAATTGTTATGTTTTTGTTTTTTGTCTTGTACACCAAAGACTCTCAAGAATTTTGATGAATTCACAGTTCACCACTCATAAAAGACACACACAAACAACATACACAAGTACGCACACATACACCACACAGACACACACACAAACACACACGTATATCTTATTATAATGGGATTGTGTGTTTTTCTGTCTGTAACCGAAACTATATTACTATTCAAGTCACAATTCTCTTTGTTATTTATCGTTTTCACAATTCTACAGGGATTTATTTTTATTTAAAATCTCAATTATTGATAAAATTGCTTTACATTACTTACACTGTTGACAATATCTACATATTAATAACATGCACTTGTTTTTATACTATACTAAAAATAGCAGTTTACAGTGTGAATGGAAAGCTAATTTGCATATTGATAAAAAAAAATCTGATTTTAAAAATATGTGCTTAGTATTACTGATTTCTAATTGTTTGATTTATCTTAATGAATATTAGCAAAAATCTCTAAGATAAATCTTAAAAGAAAACCATTAACAAGAAGAAATAACTGTAATCCTTATTCTTTACTTCCTATTTTAACTAAATAGTTGTAATTACGANAGACGTGAAAACGAGTCGAACACGGTAGTCTATGCTGGACTAACTATAATATTATATATATAATTTCAAAGGTATATATATATATATATAGGTATATGTGGTGTGTGTGTGTGTGTGTTGTGTGTGTGTGACACACCTGGGAAATAGGGAAAATACTTGAATCCGAGACAATACTGACTCGAAAAATGAGTAAGAAAAGAAATGTAGATGGTAAAAAATGAATTCAATCGATATCACTTTTAATCGATATGACTTACATATGTGTTTCGGTCAGTTTATTCAAAAATGTATACGGATTACGCTATTATTATTTTAAAAACATCGATAATTGAAATAATGATAATAATAATAGAAGAAGAAGAAGAAGAAAAATGTAATATGCACCACAAGAAAGATTTTTTACAGCCTTCTCAATCAGAGTGAAATTTTTATTTCTATTTTTTATTTTTTTTATTTTATTCTTTTTATATTTAAAAATTCACTACTGATGAAGGTCGTAAAAAAAACTTCTTTTTCCTGTGTCCCGGATATTTTTAACATTTTTCACTATTATTATTATTATTATTATCATTATTCAATTTCATCTGATTAATTTTGATAAACATAATAATGATAGCGTAATCGTATATATTTTGATAAACTGACAGAAACACATGTGTAGTGGTATCATATAAAGTGATATCGATTAAATTTCATTTTATTCCATCTACATTTCTTTTCTTTACTCCATTTCCCTTATATATATATATATATATATATATATATATATTACCTTCACTATAAATATATATATAATACAATACTAAATGAATTATTATTAGAGGAGAATAAAGGTTCTACCGCCATGGTTTCAGGCTCAAATTGAAATGATTTCACTTTCAGGACGCCTAACCTGACGTTAACTAAGTCGATGTACCTCTTCGTCCTATCGCTTACATTATTCTAACTTTAACGAATTATCCAAAGGTAATGCAATAGCGCTTGGGTGCCCTTCACATGTCTAAGAAACTGTCAGCATGTCTCTCCTTTTCACCACTTCGTGCAGGAATTTCTTTTCTTTACAAGATTTCTGTGTGTTTTTACCCTCCATAGAACTCTCCTTCCGACTCCCCAGGTTTGAATTGACTAATTTTCATGTTTCGAATCATGAACATTTCTTGACTAAAACTTCTTCTCGAAACTATACACACTTGTTTGTAAATATCACATGGTTTGTATTTCTCATAGGAGCGCACCATTTGAAACATTTGATGAAAGAACTCTGTTCAAGCTTGGAGTTCTCTGTTTGTGTTCTGTCATCGTTTCCTGAACAACCGAAAACAAAGCATTTCTTGGGGTACTTGTCTCTTGCTAGAAATCCGAATCTTATAAATATAGAAGGGAGAACACAGGCGGTGGAATAATGTTCCTCTCAAACCTAGGCCCATGGCCTCCTCTCCATGGCAAATTTGAAGTCAGGAGGAGGGAAATCTGAAAATAAACCAGTATTGTTACCATCCCAGAAATGGTCACATGACCACAAATGCACACAAAATATACAACAAGTCATTTAAGGAGCACCAAATTTTTCTCGTTTCCGGAAGAAACCTAAAATTTAAACAACCCAAATGCACTTTTAAAATGTTGTGCTTTGGTGTGCATTAATGTAACAATAGCCAATGTCAGCTTTGTTTCCATATTCCAAATTTTAAACTAAATTCAAATTTGAATAATTAAAAATAGTAACAATCGTACCAAACAGGTTAATATTAAACTGCAATATTGAGTTTTCAAAACTGCCCATAAATTTTTTCCTTACAAAATTTGGAATTCCAACTTGTTTAAAAAAAAAAATACCTTGAGTGACAATCGTTTAAAAATGAAAAGCAAATTGGACATTCGAACCTTTAGAAATTTATGAAATTAAAAGTTAAAGTAAAATTTGTTGAAGTAAATAGAAAAAAAATTAATACCTTACTGGGCGCACAGATACTTAATTGCCATTCCTACCTTCCCTTCCTAGGCTATGCCTACCACCCATCCATTCCGTGTCCCGCTCTTCATGCCGAGCCCCGCCGAAGGAGAGAGCAGACATTATTTCCAGTGACAAGGAAGTTGAAATTGTAGTGAAGAGAGTGGCTCAAATAATAGTCAACATAATTTTAGGGGCGGGGGATAGCATGCGCTCCATTCAAAGTGGAACATTTGCTATTGAAAGAAACTGTGACTAAAGTAAAAAAAGTAGGATGTTATCCGCAGAGGACGCAACTTCATTTGATGTAATGATACATGTTTCGTAATACAGGAGAAATGATGAAAATGTATTATGTGATTAATCTTAAATAATCCTAACGCAGTTAATTCAGATCATAAGATAGCTTTTTATTATGTGGTTTCTTAAAAAAGAAAACTTCATGGCACTTGATAATTGGAAATTGTTAGCAAAGAGAAAATCATAAAATTGACACAACAAACATAACAATACAGTTACTCTCTTCCTAATGCCCCCTCCTCTCTCTCCTCTCTCCCTCTCTCATCTTCTCTCTCTGGTCTCTCTCTCGTCTCTCTCTCTCTTTCCCTACTGAATGTATGTTTTGCATGTAAATGCCATAGCATTATGTATGAATGCACGCAATATATATAAGGATACACGTAATATTCCTGCTAGTTATCACAACTCATACTATGAAAGTACGTATCAACAATGTTTTAATTTGATATGGCTTTTAGCCGACAATTTTGGGAGGATATGTGCTTAATTTGAAGTCATACCTAATTTTTGACAACTTAATCAGTTAATAATTAATGAATTTAGGCGGGCATATATGTTCATGATCGAGAAACTGTCAATCCCTGAATGTACATATTTCGCCTAATAAGGTCTCATCGCAAGGTTATAGACATGGGAGACTGCTCCGTGATGTGACTCGAAACCCTCGATGCAATCTGCCACAGGCGGGATTCCTCAACCAATTATACCACTTGCAATCCTCAAATTCTTCGTTCCGTTTTGAACTTATTTATATTCCAATTTTTTTATTGACCTTGGCTTACAACCGACAGTATGAAAGTCGTAAATAAACAATTGTGTTTATTTGATATGGCTTTTAGGCCGACAATTTTGGAGATATGTGTTAATTGAACGTCATGACCTAAATTTTTTGAAAATAATCAGTTAATAATTGAATGAATTTAGGCGGGAAATTATATATATATACTATTATATATATATATATATATATATATATTAGTATTAGTAAGTGGAAGAAAATTTAGAAACACCACGGGATGTACTGAATGGATGAAATGTAATTGTTGATACTTGAGCATTTCGGTTTACAATGGAATTTTCATCAGGAGCTGTGAAAATGGGAAGAAAACCAAAGATTTATGTGGATAAAAGATGAAGGGTGTTTGTATTGCGATGAATTAAGAAAAATGTGTGTAAAAAAGGTTTGTTAACGTTATAGTTGAGTGGCGTTTTGTAAGTTGAGTTTGATGACCATGATATTTTGCCGGCGAAAGCGAAATTAATTGATTGGAAACGTCGAAGAGTAGTGATTGGCCAAGGTGTGTTGCAAAGGTGTCGAGATTTTTATGAATATCAATATATGAGAACAGCATGGAAGTATTAATTGTTTCAAGATTCTATTTAACAACAATAATACTTCACAATATATATATATATAAGCTATAGCTTGGTAAGTTTTTCCGGGGATGAAATAGGAAAATAAAGTGCTTCAATTCACAAATGTAAGAGGTGTTTATTGAACTATAACTGTTTATACGAGGTTTTAGTGAGCATCTAAACTAAGGTTTCTGGCTTTTGCCTCTTCATCGATGCTTATTTTCATCGCTCTATACATTCCGATGTTTTGTTAACAAACTGTTTACGCTTTGAATTACGTGAGGGACCGAATCACCAGCCCCTCTATTAATTTAAGATGTTATCCAAGTAACTCAATCAGATTCTCTCACCCATTAGATTCGCTCACAAAAAAAACGTAATTTATTTTCGCACACTGCGGCCAAGAACAATATAAATAACAAAAATAAAAACATAATATAAAAAAAACAATATGTCTGTGACATTTCCCTCGTATATACATATTTTCTTTCAATTTTACGCTCTAATTTTCACACTTGTATTTTTTAGGGAGGTCTCCAATCCTTATAGGGTGCTTCACACTAGAATTCTATCTCACCTCAATTTTATTGTTCTTTATCTTTTAATATTAATTTATTCTAAAAATTTGATAGAGAACGAAATGTAATATTTCCGGATGTGTAAAATCCTGTAAAATTATGTAGTTGTATTCTGGGTGTGGATGAGTTTCACTTATCTGAGTTTTAGTAAATATTTTTCTTGTGTGAGATGCCTAAATATTTCAAGATTTTTTGTTAAGGTTGTTTGTCTGTTTGATGCTAAGACTCAGTATTCTGAATTTTTTCCGTCACACGTAGATTACATTTTTTAGACTTGAAACCTAGGTAACATGCTCACTAAACCGTCCTGTATAAACAGTTATACTTTAATAGCATACATATAAGGGACCGGGTTACTCAGGTCGGCTACGAGCGTTCGGACCTCAGAAACCCACAGGTTTCTAAGTTCGGATACCCGGTCTCGCCAACTCAGCGTAATGAGTAGCACAGAGGATCTGCGCGTAAAGTAAGGAGCCGATGGTAGAGTGTGGCGCTCCCACCTCCAGATGCCTAAAAAACATCTTCCTTGGTTCTAGCCGCTATTGAAAGGGGATAGCTCGTCGCCTGCTGGATGATACGGCCGCCATTCAGGTGTAGGAGATTCAAAAATAAATTCTAATGTTTCAGCGCTTTAGGGGCTCCGCCTCGTCCACTTTACTTTCACTTATATATATCTTACTCTAATAGCAATATAATAAAAGGTTTTATTTTATAAGTAAAATTATACTAAATATAATAATACTAAAACTTATTTGATAGATAAATTTATTTAAAAATAAAAAAATAAAATGAAACTATAACATATATATAATATGAAATGGTAAATTGATTATATAGAGAGAGCAAATAGCAACAAAAAAAAGAAGAGAGTATATATTACCAGTATAATTATTGTGATTTACTAGATGTGAGGATATTTTAAGAGAGATAATATAAATAAAAAAAATAAAATAAGAAAATATAAAAAAAAATATAGGATTATTAAATACTTATAGATATACTTTATACTATATAGTTAATTAATAGTATTTTACATGTCGTATTAAATTTCGCAGATTTATTCCAGAAAATCTCGGCAAACCTACGAGGGACACTCCAGAGAAAACACATACCCATATTAATATTTAGGCTAGACAATATGTATATATATATATGATATATATATATATATATATATAATATATATATATATATTAGAGTAACAAAGCATGTGGACTTGCGGGGGTAGAGCGGAACCGTAAAGTCTGTATACAAGCCAGCCAGCAGAGGCGAGAGTCTATCACCCTTTCATTTTCAATATTAGCGCGGTAGACCAATGGAGATGTTTGTGTTAGCATCTGAGGTGGTACGCGCCAAATTCTCTGTATCCATCGGCTCCTTACTTTAGCCGGAGAGAGCGCAGATCCCTGTGCTATCATATTCATACCGCTGAGTTGGCGGAGGACCGGTATCGAATCTAGAAACCTTGTTGCGAGTATTTAGCCGAACGCCTCTACCGACTGAGATAACCGGCCTCCTTATATGTATGTATTAAAATTATACTGATTTTATCTTAATCTCACAGAGGATTTTTATGTGGTAGCATTTATCAAATAAGGTTGTGGTCAGTTCTACAAAACATGATAATCTATCGAATGAAGAGTGCATAGGAAAGAAGAATTACAAGAAATAAACAGTGTAGTGCTGTTTATGCAATCAATTCTAACAACTTTTCTCCTTAACAAAATATATCCTCGAAATTATTAAATTTTAGTAGGCATGCTCAACTACAAAGAAAAATATATTTACTAAACTCATGGATAATGTTTTCTGAACAACCTCATCCACCACCCTAGATATACAAACTTACATAATTTGTACCAGGCAAATTTTTAACGCAATCCGGAAAGATAAATATACTTCCTTCATCTGATCAAGATTTTATAGTATAATAAACTCTAACATTATTATAATCAATAACGAATTAAAATAATTATTTATCACTGGAGACTTTGTAAAAAAATTATCTAGTGAAAGACCCTATAACTTAAGAAGATTCTATATATGAACTCCTAAAATAGTGGAAAAATAACGTAAATGAAAGCAAATGATGTATAAAAAAAAATACGAAAGAGGGAAACTGTGCCACAGCACAGTATTTTTTATGATATTTTGGATTTTTTAGGTTATTTTTTCTATAATTTATATACTCTGTTTTCGAGCAGAAGGAAAAAAATTGAGTTTTTTTTTGCTGACAACAATCAAGGGGAGAGAACTTTGTTGTAGTACTTATACTAATTCATTATCAAGTTTAGGGTAGCGTTCTAATCAGTTTTGCAAACGTTAAACATTTTGTTAACAAACACAGTTACAGAGAGTGATGTACAAATGGGATTAAGTCATCCTGAAGATAGGTAGGACGAAAAGACAAAAACACTGAATACAAGGTGAGATGCTCATCTAAAACCCTGCATGTTAATAAACTAGTTATATTCACATAACACACGCTCTTAACATTTGGTAAATTCAGAAGTCACTTTTTATTTTTTATCCTTTAAAATGGGTCATAATCGGTGTAAACAAAATATGATCCCAACCCTATCATCTATTATAATATATAAAATGGATAATGGTTAACTTTGTGTGTTAAATTTGTATGACAACAATTTAATACCTTCTTTCCTCGTTTCTAAAAATATTGTATTGATATTCTGTAAAGAATACATTCACATCCTTTTTGCAATCATCTACATCAGTGGGGCCAGATCAGTGTGACTCTTCGATTTTACGTGTTCCAATCATTAATTTTTCGTTTCGCACGCAATATCAGGTCAGTCTCAAGATCTACTACAAACGCCAACTCAACTACATTCGTTCAACTCAAAACCTTATATTTACACACATTTTCTAATTCATTACGGCAATACAAAACACCCTTACATTCTTATTAACCAACATAATCTTATTGTATTCTCCCCATTTATCACAGTACCTGATGAAAGTATTCCTATTGTAAGAACTGGGAATTATGCTCAAGTCATATCACAATACATTGTCCATATCATTCATCAACATCCGTGTTTGTTGCTCCTAAAATTTTCTCCACGTTATATTATATATATAATTTATATATATATATATATATATATATATATATAAAATTAGTAATTCCCGCCTAAATTCCATCAATTATTAACTGATTAATTTTCAAAAATCTAGGTAATGATTCAATTAAGCAGCTATCTTCCAAAAATTGTCGGCTGCATTTGCATGTTTATTTACAGTACTTTATACTGTCGTGCTAGCGTCAATAAAAATGGAATATTAAGTTCAACGGACGAAGAATTTTGGGATCCGGCAAGCTGGTATATGGTTGTTGCTGTCAGCTTGGCATTCGGTTTCGAGTCAACACCGGCAAGTCTCCCAATGTCTGATAACCTTGCCGATGAGACCTATTAGGTCGAAATGTACATTCAAGCGGATTGACATTTCTCAGATCATTGAACATATATGCCCGCCTATAATTCATTAAATTAATTAACTGAATTAATTTTCAAAATTAGGCTATGACTTCAATTAACACATATCCTCCCAAAAATTGTCGGCTAAAAGCCATACAAAAATAAAGAAATTGTTTATTTTACGTAGCTTTCATATATATATATATGCAGATTACGTGTATTCCTAGATATATTGCGGTCATTCATAATTAATGTATGCATTTACATATGGCAAAACATACATTCAGAGAGAAAAGAGAGAGAGAGAGAGAGAGAGGAGAGAGAGAGAGGAGAGGAGAGGAGAGAGAGAGAGGGGGGCATTAGGAAGAGAGAACTGTATTGTTATGTTTGTGTGTCAATTTGATTTTCTTTTGTAACAATTTCCAATATCAAGTGCCATTGAGTTTCTTTTTTTTAAGAAACCACATAATAAAAAAGCTATCTCATGATTCTGAATAACTGCGTTAGATTATTTTTAAGATTTATCACATAATACATTTTCATCATTTTCTCTGTATGTACGAACATGTATCATACATCAAAATGAAGTTGGTCCTCTGCGGATACATCCCCTACTTTTTTACTTAGTCCACAGTTTCTTTCAATAGCAATGTTCACTTTTCGAATGAGCGCATGTATCCGCCCCTTAAAATTTATGTTGACTATTATTTGAGCCACTTCTTCACTACAGATTTCACTTCCTTGTCACTGGAATAATGTCTGCCTCTTCGGTCCCATGAAAGAGGGTTTGAGAGTAAACATTATTCCAGCCGCTGTATTGCCTTTCTATATTTTATAGATTGGGTTTCTAGCAAACAATACCCCCAAAAATCTTTGTTTTCCGGTTGTTCAAAACGATGACAAAATCAAACAGAGAACTCCAAGCTTGAACAGAGTTCTTTCATCAAATGTTCAGTGTATGAGAAATACAAACCATGTGATATTTACAAACAAGTGTTATGTTCGGGAGAAGAATGTTTTAAGTCAAGAAATGTTCGATGATCGAAACATGAAAATTAGTCAATTCAAACCTGAGTCGGAAGGAGAGTCTATGGAGGGTAAAAACACACAAAATCTTTGTTAAAGAAAAGAAATTCCTGGCACAGTGGTGAATAAGGAGAGACATGCTGACAGTTTTCTAGACATGGAAGGACCCAGCGCTATTGATTACTTTGATAATTCGTTAGTTAATTTACTACGAATTACATCGACTTAGTTAACGTCAGGTATGGGTCCTGAAGAAATCATTTCAATTTGAGTGAAACCATGGTAGAACCTTTATTCTTCCTCTAATAATAATATCATTAGTATTATATATATATATATATATATATATATATATATATATATATATATATATATACTTTCCGAGGAATGAGTAAGGAAAGAAATGTAGATGGATAATGAATTTAATCGATATCACTTTAATAGATACTCACTAACTGTGTTTCTGTCAGTTTATCAAAATATATACGGATTACGCTATCATTATTATTATCATTCAGATGAAATTGAAATAATGATAATAATAATATAATAGGAAAATGTAAAAATATTCCGGACACAGAAAATTTTTTTACGACTTTCATCAGAGTGAATTTTTAATATAAAAGAATAAAATAAAAAAAATAAAAATAGAAATAAAAATTCACTCTGATGAAGGTTGTAAAAAAACTTCTGAGTGTACGGAATATTTTTTACATTTTTCTTCTTCTTCTTCTTCTTATTATTATTATCATTATTTCAATTATCTGATTATTTTAATAATAATAATAGCGTAATCCGTATACATTTTGATAAACTGACCGAAACACATATGTAAGTCATATCGATTAAAAGTGATATCGAATTGAATTCAATTTTTTATCCATCTACATTTCTTTCTTACTCATTTTTCATCATATTGTCGGATTCAAATTCCTATTCATTTTCACCAGACAAAACACAACACACACACACACACACACATATATATATATATATATATATATATATATATATATTATAAGTTATCGCAAGACACCGTGTTTGACGTTTCACGTCCTAAAGAGTGTGTTTAGACACAACAACTAACTCCGACCAGAAGCGAAACGGCGACTGACTTTACGTCAGCCCGATCCGTTAACCTCTAGGCAAGTGCCAACTGCGCGGGAGGAAGCGATGTTTTAAGTGTTATTAAATACATACGTCTGTGTATTAACGTTACGATCACCAGAGATATCAGAGCTGTAAACAGATGATCATTGCGTTATGCTGGCAGTGAAAGGTCTATAAAGTCGCACCCAAAGAGCTCTACCGGGTTACGGGAGCCTAAAATAAGTCATCCAAACACACGTATTTCGACGTTTCACGTCACATCAGTGTGGCTTAGACACAGCAACTAACTTCCGACCAGGACCAAACACGGACTTGACTTTACATCATATGTATAATATATATATATATATATATATATTATATCTTATTATAAATAAAGATTGTGTCTTTTCTGTCTGTAACGCGAAACTAAATCACTAATCAAAGTCACAATTCCTTAGTTATTGACATCACATTGACCATTTTTATTTTTTTTTTAACTCCAATTATAATAAATTATCTTACATTATTAATACTGTTAACCATATCTACCATACTCACAACATGCATTATATCTATATATACAACAAAATACGCGGTTTACTGTGAAGGGAAGGCTAATTTGCATATTAATATTAAAATCGATTTAATATATATGCTTAGATTATTGATTCTTACTGTTTGGTTCTATTTTATGTCTACAGCTTTCAATGTCTTAAATGAAATCCATTAACAAGAAAAAATAACTGTCATTTTATTCTTTACTTCCTCTTTTATACGCGCAATACTTAAATTTAAAAAAATAAATAAAAGACGAGAGTGACGGAAGAGTAAGTTTCAGTTGTTCTATTTTTCGATTATACTCCCTCTGTTTCAAAATCTTTTTATCTGCATTCTTATTTAGTTTTTCATTAGCCTTTCTAATTTAAATACGATATTTTATTACATTAAAACTTAAATACTTGCACCCGGAGGGTGCCATATTTTTGCTGTATATATATATATATATATACTATATATATTATTACCATGCTTTCGTTTGTGTAAACCCATCTTTCCATTGTTATATATATTTATATATATATTATATTATAATATAATATGTATTTGTTGTTTATGTGTTTGAGGTTGTGGAATGCATCAGACATTATGTAAGTTATTTATGAGATTGTAAAATGAAAAAAATATGGTATTTAGAAAACACCTTGTTGATTTTTTCAATTTGATATACTTACATATATGTATTTCAAAATTTTACAGTTGACTGTTTTAATCTCAATACACATATAACCTATATTACATCTAACCGGAAATGAAAGACGGAATTGACTTCAATGAAAAGTCCAATCATTTCTGAAGGGAATCTTACAAAGGTAAATATCCGTTTAATTCTAGTTGTTTTGATTTTAGATTTCCTAATATCTTTTATATATCTATTAATAATGGAGATTCGCCTTTCCGGTTTTTGTCTGTAAACAAAAACTACGACACTGCTTACGTCACATTACCCTAAATCGTCATAAACATAGAATAAAAACACTAAAAATTTGAAACATGCAACATTAGACAGTCCTCAATGGGTTTTTTAAAACAAGATTTAATAAATACATGACTGGTATTATATCTCTCTATGTAGTTTTTGTTTTATATACATATTTAAAGTTTACATTTCAAATTGTTTTATTTTTTAATCCTTTAATGAATTTGATGATTTTACTTACTTAGGGTTCAAACTTGCTGACATTGAATTTTTAACTCCCACCCCTCAGGCAATATGTTTCAAAAATCTATTTTTACATCGCCCGGAGGGTGTTTTTTTGCTAGTATATTAGATTAATGGTTCAAGAGTTCAGAAAAAATAATTGTTTTCATAAAAGATTTCTCTAAAAATTTTGTTTTTCCTAGAGAGAAATTTTTATGAACATTTTTCCCTTAATTCTTGACTATATATATATACATATATACTTTGGTGCGGTACCAAGTTTCTTGGTACAAGGTGATTCTAGGTGAGTCCTAATTCTCTCAGTAGTTTGTTGTAGAGTTCAGGTTCCGTATGAGGAGCTCATATTTAATTATTGTAAACAGAGCAAAGTTATTTTGGGCATAAAAGGCCTTAAATACCATGGGTATCGGGTTATGGACCATTTCCACTCGCGAGTATAGATATAAGTGTAAGATACAACTAGCAAAGTATGGAAAACATGCTATGAATGATTAATACACACTAGATACTCCAAGAAAGATAAAAGGCTAGTAGCCATAATAAAGTAAACTCAGATACCCCCCACCCGCTGAGAAAAAAAGACATACCTTCCCTCCTTCCCACTTGACCCAATTAGAGCGAAACGGCATCTAAGACATAATTAAATCGCCCGTTGGTTAGTCAAACTAAACTTAGGAATTTACGCAAAGAGACTAGGCAAACACATAAAAAACACCGCCAACCGGGCAAAGGATGAAGGAAAAAAAAATTTCCACCAATAAAAAAGACAAACTTGAAAAAGAAAAAAATGCAATATGACCACCCTGAATGTAGAAAGGTGAAATGTATGAATATAAAATGAGTTTTGTTTGCCATGTGCCTGTCTAAATAAAATATATCAGTGGTCTGAAGAAGCTCGTGAGCATACTCGCGAGTGGAAATGGTCCATAACTACGATACACATGGTATTTAAGGCCTTTTTATTCCCATATATATTAATATATATATATAATATATATATATATATATATAATATATATATATATATATATATATTGTTGTGGGGTTGTAAAGGGTCACAAAATAAAGACAACGACTTGGTGAAAGTTGATATCAAGTGTATTGAACAAGAAGGTAGAATTTACAGAAGGAAAGTTAAGTTGCCTCCGACAATACAGTCTAGAACTGAATCGTGTCACTTGTTCTTCAAGCTATAATTGTATTTGCTACTATATAGTAGTATGGGGGATCATTACATTATGTAGATAGGTTATATCCACCCTAACATATATAAATATTATATATATGTGTGTGTGTGTGGTGTGTATGTGTGTGTGTATGTGTACTTTTTTATAAGATATGATCTTGACAATGTTTTTCTTTAATTTCCCGTAATTGCTCTATCTCATAAACATGTGTGTGTGTGTGTGTGTGTGTGTGTGTGTATTATACTAATGCTGAGTGAATCATCTTTTAACCCCTAAAGACTTTTTACTGTTTAGTGTAATGACACAAAAGTTATACAAAAGTATTACTTACTTTTAAAATTGAGTTATGTTTGAATAAAATCATTTTGATAGGTTCTAATTTGTCGTAATTTGCAATTAAGTCAAAAACTGACCTGTCCCTTACTTTACATTCTGCGTATAACTTTCCCCCTCTCTATGTATCTCTTGATTATATGCGTATCTCCTCGTTATATAAGTTAGTTTCTCTGCAAGTGGAGAGAGAGAGAGAGACAGAGACAGAGAGAGATGGGGAAATATAAAATGTATTTGTATGTTAAATTTCCAAAGCAGCAACCCATTGCTTAAATTATGTTAAAATTCCCTTTCTTAGAAATCTTACAAAATGTTTTGACCGTCCGTATTTATTTGTTTTAAAAAATTTATACGCTTTGCAAAACTTTTCCCGAATCGAACTATCTACCCAGGGTCACGTTTTGTCTAGTATTTAATTATATATATATATATATATATATATATATATATATATATGTATATTTATAGTATATATATATATATATATATATATATTATTATATATATAGTGTATATTTATAGTATATATATATATTAGTGTATATTTTAGTATAATATATATATATTATATATATATATATATATATTATTAGTGTATATTTATAGTATATATATATATATTAGTGTATATTTATAGTATATATATATTAGTGATAAAAATAAATATTCACTCTGATGAAGGTCGATTCTTGTATGTGTGCGAATATTTTCACACACATAAACTGACCGAAACACATGTGTAATGATCGATTAAAATCCTTTTATCAATTTACTTTTCTTTTCTTTACTCATTCTTCCTCATATTGTCGGATTCAATTCCTTTTCCATTTTTATATATATTAGTGTATATTTATAGTATATATATATTATATATTTATAGTATATATATATATTAGTGTATATTTATAGTATATATATATATATATATATATTAGTGTATATTTATAGATATATATATACATATATTAGTGTATATTTATAGTATATATATATATATATATATATATATATATATTATATTATGTATATTTAGACATATATATATATATATATATATATATATATATATATATATATATATATTATATATTAAATTTTTACTTGAAGACACTTACAACGCATGTATCGCATAAAATTCGATACTTTTTCTTATAGAAAATGAACTTGACAAGTGTAATCCCAGCAAAGGATCGCTCGGTGTGTAGAATATCGTACAGACTGTTTCGACTTTATTACGTCTCATCAGCGATATATACTTACGACTTCCCTCCGACAGAAATCGAAACCGGGACTTCAGCAGACACAGTGAAACACTAGTGAAACACTATATCGTCTCGGCCATATATTTATATATATATTTTTATATATATATATATACGTGTGTGTGTGTGTGTGTGTGTGTGTGTGTGTGTGTGTGTGTGTGGTCTGTGTGGTGTATGTGTGCGTACTTGTGTCTGTGTTTGTGTGTGTCCTTTTATGAGTGGTGAAATCTGTGAATTCATCAAAATTCTTGAGAGTCTTTGGTGTACAAGACAAAAAACAAAAACATAACCAATTCCTTATAAAATATGATTTTCACAATGTTTTTTCTCTAATTTTACGAAATTCTTCGTCACTCTATCGATTTATTTTCCAGTCTTGAGAATAACTTGTGATGTTCGACGCTAACAATTTCTTCATTTTTTTTTTCGTTTTTTCGAATGTATTTCTATCTATTTCTATCGGGAAACATTCTTCTGTCGATATATTCGCTTGACAATGCCATATATTTCTCAGTTTTTTTATTCACACATTTTTTCCTGTGTTGTCCTACTTATTCCCTTCCTTCATTTTTTTTTACTACATTCCTCAACTTTTATCATTCTCATCAACTCTTTCTGTTATTCGTTTTCCATTATTATTATTATTATTATTATTATTATTATTATTATATTATTATTATTATTATTATTATGTGGTTTTTCATACCCGCCTAAGCTGGTGGTTTGCTGGAAGCTGAGTGACCGCAATTCTTTTCATGTCTCTAGGACTCTTCTGAGTATTCTAGCTGAACTTAAAAGTGTTGTTTGGATGGTCTCGATTCTTCTTCGGATTTCCAATTCTTCCAAGCTCTTTTCCAAACCATTGGAAACCGTTCCAACAGCCCAGTTGGCACGATTTATACCTTCATGTTCCACAGTTTATTATTATCATTATCATTATTATTATTATTATTATTATTTGAGTTTTCACATCAGTGTTAGCTGATGGTCTTTCACTGGAGTCTGAGTGACAGCAAGTCTCCTCAGGTCTCCAGGACTCTTTCTGTTATTCGTTTTCCATTATTATTATTATTATTATTATTATTATTATTATTTACTCCTTTCGAGTTTTCACATCAGCTAACGCTGATGGTCTTTCACTGGAGTCTGAGTGCCAGCAAGTCTCCTCAGGTCTCCAGGGCTCTTCTGAGTATTCTGGCAGATTGCAGCAGTGCAGTGTTCTGAATGGTTTCAATCCTTCCTCTTATTTCAAAACTTTCCAAACCCTTTTCCAATCCTTTTGGTACCGTTCCAAGTGCATCAACTACAATTGGTATCACTTTCACTTTCATATTCCATAACTTTTTCAGTTCTCTGGCAAGGTCCAGATATTTGTCCATTTTTTCATTTTCCTTTAGCTTTACCCTGTGATCTGCTGGAACTGCAAAATCCACCAGTTGACAAGTTCTTTCTTTTTTGTTTATCAACACTAGGTATGGATAAGTTGATCCGTTTTTATTTCAAAGTCCCAGAGAATTTTATGTGTTTCGTTATTATTATTATTATTATTATTATTATTATTATTATTATTATTATAGTTTTTCCTATCTGCTGTAGCCGGTGGTTAACTGGAGGCCGAGTTAAAGCAAGTCTCCTCAGATCCTCAGGACTCTTATGAATATTCTAGCCGATCTTAACAATGCTGGATGATCTCGATACTTCCTGTGATTCGCAATTAACTCTTCTTTTCCAGATCATTGGGCACCGTTCCAATGGCACCAATTGCAATTAGCACGGCCTTTATTATTAAGGGGGACCAGTTTATCTCAGTCGGTACAGCACCCACCAAAAATCGCAATGTTCCATGTTATATATATATATATATATATATATATATATATATACCACACACACACACACATATATATATATATATATATATATAATTATATATATATATATATGTGTGTGTGTGTGTGTGTGTGTGTGTGTGTGTGTCCTATTAACGGATATCAGCTTTCTTGATATATATACCTAGGTATGTATTTATCAATTAAAATTCTGCTTCTCGCTTGTAGGTGCTGACGGCCGAAGTAGACACTGGCCGATAAAAAATCGGTCGAGTTTCGACCCCGGCTGGATGTAGTCTGCTAGCTCTATCCATCCACACTCAGAGGACGTGAAACGTCTAAACACGGTGTCTGTGGATGACTATATATATATATATATATATATATATAATATATATATATATATATATATATATATATATATATATAAATAGGTTGGCACTACAATGAGACGTCAACAGATATTATTATTATAATAGCTATAAGATTGCTTAGTTATATATAATTGTACATTGTATACATTGTATTATTATTTACATACTTAGAATACATATTTATACATTAATAATAGTAATAAGATATTTATAATATTAATATCAATAACATATCATTAATATTTTAAATTATAATATATAATAATAAATTATTTATCATTAAAATATATCAATAAATTATTTGTCATAATATGTTAATATCATTAACATATTAATAATAGTAATAACATTTTTATTATATACATTGTATTATTATTTGGATACTTAGAATACATATTTATACACTGTATACATAAATATATACATTCTTAATATAATATTATTAAATATTTTAGTATTATACTATTGTACAGAATATCTCAGATTTCGTCTATCTTTTTGTCAATTGTTCCGCCAAAGAAAGAATAACATTATCAAAAGAATTCTGAATCTGAATGGAATGACCAATCTAGAGAATTGTCAGAAACAATGAAATCAATTAGTAAAATATTCCAAACAGAAATATATATTCATGAAGAAATATGCTATAAACATTTTTAGAAACTCTTCTAGAAACATCTCTTATGAGTGGAGAAATTGATGTTCGGTAAAGTGTGATTTAATCAATTAATATACATACACACATACATACTGAAAATTTCACAGGCCCTAATAATATACTATCATAGAATGGGAACAAATAAGGTTTAGTTTTCACCATACTGCTCCTTGCAGTCCATATACTTCTTGCATCAGTGTTGCAGTGCTTGGATCCCATTGTTAAAAAGTCATCAACAACAGATATGACAACTTCATATGAGCTTTTAAGTCCACCCTCGCATATTTATAGTGCAATATAAGTACAAGTGATAATCTACTCGAGTTTCACCATAAGGATCTTCAGGGTTAAATCCACTGAATTAATCAAGATATTGATTGATTGCAGTCGATTACACGTGTGTGTCTTTTGCGATAAATGGCTCACACACGTGTAATCGACTGCAATTAATCAATAGCTTGTTTAATTCAGTGGATTTAACCCTGAAGATCCTTATGGTGAAACTCGAGTAGGTTATCACTTGTACCTATATTGCAATAAATTTGTTCTACTAACGTATTGAGCACTTTTTATTTGTTATATCGCTGTCTTACCTTTCTGAATTTTGCATCAACCAACCATTGTGACCTTATTCCCCGGTAAGTCACCTTTTCCATTATATATATATATATATATATATTATATATATATATATATATATAATTAGTGAAGTGAACCTTGTGCGTGAGATATTTTAAGTGGAAAGAGGCTGCATACAGACCCCATCCTACTATCTTGCAGTCCCGCAGTTAGTCCAGTGGCCAGGGAAAGTCTGAGACGACTGGGCTGCCGAGATGTAGCAGGGTGATGTCTCAGGTTGTATTGAGTCATTTCACGAGAGGCAAGCCTCCCCGGAAACCCTGGCGCTTGCACCCAAGCTCCAGGTTGTGTTGGGAATTCCCAATATATATATATATATATATATATATATACATGTGTGTGTGTGTGTGTGTGTGTGTGTATGTGTGTGTGTGTGTGTGTGTGTGTAAGCATAATAAGTCAGAGAATATTTACCTAGGTTTCTGCTCACGGATCATTTGGATAATTCTGTCATAATTATCCTGATGATCCGTTCGGAGAAACCATGGTAGATATTCTCTGACTCATTAGGCTTACTTTATTATTTTCGCTATTATATTGAGCACTATAGTATATTTAACTTAGGCAACTCTTACAGTATTTTTTTTCTTTAGACCATTTTTAAAAGTGTCGACTGATTATTTTCATATGCATATGCATATGATTTGGTCTTTTCTTTTCTTTATTTTTTTCTCCAGACGAAAGTTTGTATTATGTAATTAGAGACTATCAGACCGGGATTCTTTTTTATACTGTCGGAGTTTTTAAATAGAAAATATATATATATATATATATATATATATATATATATATATATATATATATATATATTCGGTTTTTCTTTTGAAGAATCCGAATCAAATACACTTATGTCCAAAAACGGACCTAATTGTCATTATGCTCTGATGATGATTTTTGATAAATCGAAATATTGTCAATATCAGCAATGAAAAAGATATAGAATATTTTCATTTCAATAATATATGGTGTTTTTCATACCCTTTTATCTATACATTCATACATGGATTTAATATTCCGTTACTAAAGTTTCATGCTTACTGTAATCATAAGAGTTTAGAAATAGAAATAATGTCAAAATGTTAAGATAAAAAAAAAAACGGTGGCTTGTTTAGCATTTATAATAACGGGAAGCGTGTTCACGCAATGGAATGTTATAGCGCTAAACTTGTATTAAAAAAATAAATAACCATGCTTACGTCTTATTGCACACAGTGTCCGAATTATTTTTTTAGATGAATAGAGGGCGAAAATTAAGGGATTAATATGTTCATATGCCAACACTTTTATCATTTATTCTCTATTCATTCTATATATATATATATATAATATATATATATATATATATATATATATATATATATATATATAACATTTGACGGTTTTCTGATCATTAATTTTTCGCTTTTACATGCAATGATCGCGTCATCGGCTTTCGTCTACAACGCCACGTAATTAACGGTAAATAATCTTTTATCACCCATTCAACGTACACTGAACATCTTTCATCTTTTACTCATACAAATTTTCAATGTCCTGAAGAAGGTTTTATCTAAAAAAAAAAAACGAGAAGTATCGACATAAAGAGTTTCCATTGTTCATCTCATTCTGTGTTTGTTTTCTGTAAAAATTTTCTCCACATACAGTCGGACTAATTTCCTCATCTTACGTCCATATATAATATATATATATATATATATATATATAATATAATATATATATATATCATCATCATCATCATCATGTCGTGCAGGCAGCACGGATATCCATGACAATCTCTCGCCAACCTTCCCTATCATTCATCGCCACAGGGAGTTCTTCTTCGCTGCAGCCAGCATCTTTACATAGCTGGGCGATATAGGTCCTTGCTGGGCGGCCCACACTGGCATGTCCATGTGTTGGCTTCCACAGGAGAACATCACTTATGAGTTCATCCTTGCTTCTCCAGCAGTGCCCTGCATGCCTAGTCCGTCTCACTCGGATAGTCTGTGAGATAGGGGGCAGGTGACCATACAGCTGCTCCCTTGTGGGATGCTGTTTCCACGACTTGTTCAGAACTGCTCGCAGCATTCTTGTGCAGCTCCCATCTAGCTTATTCTCGAGGCGCCTCGTTAGGGTCCAGGTAGTGCAGCTATACAGCAGTACTGATATGACTACAGCCTGGAAGAGATGTCGCTTTAGCTTGTCAGTGAGATCAGACTTCCATATGATAGACAATTTGTTTGTGGCCATCCATGCCTTTCCTATTCGTGTGTTAATATCGTTATCTGTGGATGAGATATTACTACCCAGGTACGTGAATTGTTCTACTGGCTTAAGGGGCTTACCGTCTAACGTGGAGATGTCTCCTTTCTTTCTGAAGCTCATGAACTCTGTTTTAGCAGAGTTCACATGCAGGCCGATGCTTTTTGCTGCCTCCTCCAGGCTATGCAGTAGTGCCTCAGCCTGTGCCGGTGTATCTGCAAGAAGTGCGAGGTCATCAGCATAGTCTGCATCTGTGACTGTTTGTGCAGGATATCTCCTGCTTCTTGCCTTTCTTAGTGTAAAACCTTTTTCTTTTATCTAATGATGTTCGGAGTACATAGTCTAGGCATATTATAAATATATATGGTGCTAATACTAAAGCAATGGTACGCTCACCTGATGGCGATACGGATTTCTTTGACATAGTCCTACAAGGTGATACACCTTGTAGGACTCCGGCGACTATGTCAAAGAAATCCGTATCGCCATCAGGTGAGCGTACCATTGCTTTAGTATCTTTGTAGAGCATCATTATAGCGACGGTAGTTTCTTTGGGGAGACCATATGCCAGTAGTATTTGTTCCAATTTCCGTCTATGTATAGAATCAAATGCTTTGGAGAAATCTACGAATAGTAATGTTGCCTCCAAATTCTTTGCTCGAACCCCTTCTATGATGCGTCGTACAGTCAGGATTTGAGAGGTTGTGGACCTATTT